>BMAU01018657.1:0-85000 GCA_019973935.1 Trichonephila clavipes | reverse complement strand
AAATCAAATTTCCTATTGCATTTCGCCTAAATAAAAAGAAGGAATTTTTTACACTCATGTCCATAAATTAAGGATAATTCAGAATCACAGAGAAATTAAACTCTAAAATAAAAATTTCACCTGTAGAACTATCACACACGTCTTGAAGAAGAATATGCAAATTACAGGAAACCTCCAGATGGCGCGGATAGTACGTCACAATGGCGAGAGTGTAAGAGAGGGGTATATAAGGAATGGTGACAAAGTAAAATTGTTCACAAGCGCTTTAAAAGCCTTTCAGTGCAATAACAGTATAGTTATGGCATAAAGGAATCATTTGGACTATTATTTACGTGGTAGAATTATTGGATGACTGGAATATGAACGTACCCACCTGGAAGTATCCGAGGAACTTGGAATCTCTTAGAGTGTCATCTCCAAAGTTTGGCAACGATTCCAAGATGATGATAATGTGAGTAGATGTTACAGCACACAGGTCGCCCCTGAGTTACAACGCCGAATGAGGACCGGTATTTGGCAGTTATTGCCAAAAGAAACAGACGGAACACATCATCAGATATGTCTCGTCAGCTACCGGTACGATAGTTTCAAGGCAGACCGTGTACAGACTCTTAGGGCACACTGACCGTGCAGACATTGTAGACGAATGCCTTCAAATAGAAGATATCGCCCGTATGGATTGAACAGCATACTCACCGGACATGGAACCAATAGAGCATGTGTGGGATATGCTTGGCTGACGAATTGCAGCCCGTCAACCCCCTCCCAACTGTCCACCGGAACTTCGGAAGATATTGCTTGCTGAGTGGTGTATTATTCCCCAAGATCAGATTGATAATTTCATACTCAGCATGCCTAGGCGTTGTAAGGCCTGTATTGCATCGTCCGGGAGACATACTCCGTATTAACCATCATACCAACCATGTTATATTGTTTTTGTAAATAGGTTCTTTTTTGAAATTTGCTCTAGGGAGTAAAAATCACAATTTTTATTAATTATGTCAAACATATAGCATCTTTTTGCTCTTTACCTTTTGTTTAATAAGTAGACGTGAAAAATATGTCAAAATTTGTTTTGCTTCGGTCTCTTTCTTTGTCTGAACGTCATTAGCCTTAATTTATGGACATGAGTGTAAATCACTTATACATATATATATATATATATATATATATATATATATATATATATATATATGATCTTATAATATAAAGCATTAATCCGAATATTTGCTTAACATTATGTAAATTTAAAAATTAATTTTCAAAATACTGCAAGAATATTTCCAAGAATTTTCAAAACTCAAGCTACCACATGACGGCAATAAAGCATAAAATTGTTTATAAATATTATTTACATAAAGTAGCAGTTTATTTAAATTTAGAAATATGAGAACAATCTTGAAGAAGTTAAAATTAGGAATGTATAAATAAATGTGTGTGTTGATAGATTTACTCTACTAAATCTAAATCCAAAATATTTAATTAACTTAAATTATAAAGCAGAATATAAAGATATATTTGAAGTTTGTAGACTGTAAATTAAGAATTTACAATGGAGAAAATTTTAAAATGTTACTTTTTATAGGGCTAAGATATCTGAGAATCTTCAATTTTTCTGCAAATATTTCTGAGGCAAAATGCCAAATATTTGTTTATGAAAATGAATCAACTACACATTAACTTATGTATTTTATTACTCTTTGGCACAAACCGGACCTCCAACTTAAATAAATTTATTTCAAAAAGGTTTAAATTTCCCTTTCAAACAAAATTATATTTCAAATGATAACATTATGATTCAATAATTGAATATTCTCTATGACATTATGATTTTGAATTACTCGTTCTTTCATTCAAATTTAAAGGCAAAAAAAGAAAAGAAAGTTACATGAAATATCATATGAATTGAATTGTTCTTGACATGAAAAAATATTTTGAAATGAAATCTCCTCTTATAATGGAATAAAAATATTTCCTTTAGGTTATTGGTTTTTAAGAGAGTCCAAGAAGAATTCAATAAAATTCTAATTTTTTTGCAGCTTACGATTAGAAACTATAAGAAATTACATGAGACGTTATAAATTTGTTTTCGCTCCACCCTTTGATTTCAAAATTCACAGATTTTAATCTAATAAAAAAATTATTTCATGTGATCCTCGAAAATTGCATTCAATTTTTTTCCATTCTTGAACATGCCCGCTTTCTCCTTCAATCTTTTTAATGAAATAATTCCTTTTTATCTCAATCTCATTCATAAAAAATGAATACCTTTTTGAAGGAAATGCTGAAAAATATTTTTATGACATATTTTATAAAAAGACAATGTTGACATTTTGCGTATTTTATCTTTCTTTTAATTCTCCTTTAAATTATTAAATGCATCCATCTATAATATTAGAAAACCAGTTAAATTTATATATTGAAAATAATTAAAATAATGAATATATATACTACTATGTAGAATATATGTGCAATCATTCCATCTTATTTTTGAAAGAAAAAACACTATTTTAAGCGAGTCTTTTTTTAAAATAAATTGGAGCCTATTATTAAATTCTACAGCAAGTGAGAAATATTTGAAAGAATAATGGCATGGACAACTATATATACATATAGACATTAAATATTTACATTATTGTTACTAAAAAACCATTAAGGGCAGATTTATAGTTTGCATTGTTGGAAGTGATGGACATCAAATCTACAATCTTTCTCCCCAAGGTACAGAGATGGGATGTTCTTTATCCAAAAATCATTTTAATCTTCTCGAGTAAAATTTAATCTAATAAAAAAAGGGAAAATACACACAGATTGCTTTTTTTCCGCTACGCATAATTTTTAATTTTTTCAACAATCTACTTTTGAGAATTCTGTGAGATTAAATTTAGCATTTCATTTTATTATTAAATAAATAAGATAGAATAAAAAAATCAATTAATTTTTATTGGCTGTCGAAAGGATGAGAAATAAATTTGAGAAATTGGAAAGTTTTAAATTAATAATACACAATAGCATTTCAATCTGACGATCATTAGTCCGATGAGTTCAATCATATGATTAAATGTACTCATCAATTGTGGTTAACACTTCTAAAGAAAACCATATAAATATTTCGTATCTCATTTTCATTTAAAAAATGCAGTAACTTCCTCCATCTGATAATCAGTGTTACCAATTCTTAGTTCAATGGGAGTTTATTAACGTCGCACTCTAAACCAAGGCTAGGGGCTGTGCGTAGCCTAGTGATTACAGCATCGAACTCTAGACCGGAAGGCCTGGGTTTGATGCCCGATGCCCCCAAATACCATCCGAGTGCACACAGAGTACGTGCTCGTTAAATCAGAGGGTCCGAAAGTCTTTTGGACTGAATCACAAGTTCAGGGGACTGAAGAATATTTCTCTCCCCTTCAGTTCCATGTCTAAATTGTGGAGATGGAGATAGGTGGTGTCGCCATCTATTGTCCCTTCGGGGGATTTTGCCAAACTAATTCGTACTGTCACCTTTATGGGGCTCAAGGCCAACGCCAACGAGAGATGTATTTCTAGCCCCTTGCCGTAATGAATTTCGTGGGACTGGATCTGACTACGTCAGACAGGTGGCATTTACCACAACACCAACGCCAGGGCTATTGGCGACAGTCTCTCAATTGTTGAACCGCTAGAAAGTGACGAGGAAAACTCTTGAGATGGTCTTACACTCTTCTAACTTCCACCATGCCAAAGTGAGAACTTTGAGTATAGGCAGATTTATAATATGCATCAGCTCTTTAACCCAGGGAATCTTGAGTGGCACCAGAATTCTAACTTGGGACTCGACTGTGTCAACAGTTTGTGACCATGACCACTAGGCTACCAAGGCAGGATTCTTAGTTGAATTAGGAGTCCATCAACTGGCTTGATTTCGAATGACGTGCGAGGTTAGTTGGTGCCTTATCACGGGTAATGATTAATAGGACAAAAGGTCATATAGATAGCACCAGACGAAGCCTCGGCGTTCTGGATACAATTATCTTTGTTTAAGTCCTAACGGCGACTCTTGCTGATATGCTGTAATTTTGCCAGAATGGTAGAACAGGAGAAAAGTGTTCTGGGTTCAGTTCCATATCATGACAGTGTTTGCAGAAAGAATACTTTCTTGTTCCATTCTTCTGAGTTTGCATTCTTGTTACGTTTTCTGTTATAAGTATTGATAAGATGCTTGCTAGGCTTCTGCTAAAATTAATTTTAGGAATTTGATGCTTCAGCGGGATTTTTCTACCTAAAAGTCTTGATTTTGTTACTGAGTTTATATCGCTAAGATTGACGAACATTGCAGTGTTTACGTTATTGTTAAGCTGCATTGCTTCCTTAGTCACATTATCAGCCACCTCATTTTCAAATGCCATGCTTATTTTCATTGAATGACAGAACTTTAAAACTGATGTTTTAAGGTATACCAACACTATAGCTGCATAATTAGTTTTTGGTGTCAGACTTCGCAGTTTTAAGTCGAAGTTTTATAAAAGATTTCTGATCTGGTATAGGATTTTTTATAAGAACATATACATGGCTAGATATTAGATAGATCATTTCAAAACATCTTAGTAAATTCTTGCATGCAGTTGTTTTAAGAGAAGTAAGCTTATGAATACATTTAAGTGACCTCCAGCACTGTGGTATTTGTTAAAAAGTAGCTTCTGTTTTCCTGTGCATTTTCAAGTTTATTGAAGCGGATATGATTAAAATAAAATTACAAATGTGCGAAACTGTTTGTTGTACTTTTTTAAACTTCTGATTTATTTCAAATTATTATGAGATAAATTATATGCCATATAAACTCGAAGATTTCAATTGGCAACATTGAACAATTAAAAAAAATTAAAACAACAAAATATAGAAGCTTTTACACTCAGAACAGTTTAAAAATATTTATTATAGTCTAAACAAGCGTAAAAATGCATTTTATATTATGCTGCAACTTTTCTATCCCATAACTTTACAACTAAAGTATGACATAACTGTTTTCCGGAACACAGCTGTTGTTCCCAACTACTTAAAGAGTTATGCAAAGTAAAAAGTAACCAATGAGAGTACTCTTTTTCCTTATTACCCTTAGAGTTGACAATTAGTGGAAATGCAAATCAACAGCTGATACTGCCAAACAAAGTAAAAAAAAATATGCCTTCGTAGTATAATTTGCAACTGGGAAATAAAGCAGAAACAACACTATTAACGACTTTCAAATCCTTTTTATTTTTCTTCAATAATGGTCAATAAAGCTTAGCACAGTAATAAATTGTAGTTTTCTATGAAACATTTAAAAAAGCCATCAATAAAAGCTAAATCATCAGCTAATTTGCATTCAAAAATTTCATTGAGAAATGAATTGTGATTTCTATTTTCAAATATTTAGCATGTCATGATTAAAAGACTGGAATAATTTACTTTAAATAATGTTATGATAAGAAATAATTATCACAAATTCTTTTACTTTAATAACATTGGTCACTCTTTAGTGTTAATATGCCTATGTATCCTCTTATATATGTATATATATATATATATATATATATATATATATATATATATATATATATATATATATATATATATATATATATATCATGATTGAATAATATGATAAAATCATTTTATTAGTCTTACGTGATTTTTTCAGGCTCATCGTCAAATTATCTTTCATCTTCACCATCACTGTTACTCTGAGCCATTATTACCTAATCATTTTCTGCTCCATTTAGAATTTTATAAATATTTTCTTTCTTAAATGCGCTTTTTTAGTTATGCTAGGTTTAATTTCACTCAATACTTTGAGTATCCACTCAGGAACTATAACTGAACTTTGTAAAAAAAAGATCACTGTACACAAAAGTTTATTCGTTAAAATGGCGCACGCAATACAGCGAATCTACCAAAAATATTTTAAATGTTGTTTGATACTATAGGTGTGCGTAATATACGCCATAATGCATGGTAAATAATTTCTTAAGTCTATGAAACATAAAGTACATTCTAACGTACAAAAAATAAGATTGAATATAACATGTGCTTTTTATACGCCAGGCATAAAAGTGCTAGCTTTGAGATGGGTGCAAAAAAAATTAAGGTTTCTGCATATATTGAAATACAGTTTATTTAAAGGAAACGAAATACCTTATAAATCTGGAGCATTTTTCTGGAAATATACTATTATTTAAAAATTCTTGCATAATATCTCGAATGAAAAATTGAATTTAAAACATAAAAAGCATGGCACATGTACGGTTCAGGTTTTATAATAAAAAATGTTTAGGCGTTATATGGTGAATATACCTACAAAAAAAATTTAAAATGTAGCGTGAAAGCATAGGTGATGTTATTCCTTATTTTACGGTACATGCTTTTTGTTTCATCAATTAAAGATTGATTTACAAGACATTTATACTAAATGAAAGTACACATTTTTACTTGATTTAAAATCTAAGAAATTTGAAAAGTGTTGAAATGTACACATTTTAATTTCACATGGAGTCATTTTTACGTTTTAACCCATTCAGGACCAAGCGATTTTTTTCAATTAAGCCTAAATTCATTTAAAAATTCATAAAAAAATCACTACTATAATAAAATAGTTTATAATCATTTTAGATTTCATAAATTCTAAACTAAGATCACACCAATATGATTACGGGCCTCACAATGGGCAAAATGCAACCTCAAATATGGTGCCGTGTTTGCTGAAGTGATCTCGTATATTTGAACATGGTCCTGAACGGGTTAAGCAACATAATTGAAAAATATTATTTGATCTACATTGATATTGTTTGAGGTATTACTGATGGAAGAATCTGTAATGTAAAATAAATGTAAAATAATGTAATAATCAATGTAAAATAATGTCGTAACGATACAAATATATTTCAAGATTTAAAATTTTTTCTTAGATAAATTTCAAATGATATTCGCTTCTGTGAAGTAATATTTTTCTATTTTTAAGAATCCTATAAACATTAATCGATGAACAAGTTTTCCAAAGCAAGAAATTGTAATGTAATATTCAATTCAAGGAAATATTTAAAATAAATTTACGACAAAGAAGCATCTATCATAATAAGACTAATACCTATTTTCAAGACACATATTTTTTCGATATTTATGTAGTATTAACCCTCTCAGTATCTAGTTCGATATGTAATCGAAATATCTAAATTGGATGTGAATTATTTGTGTACTTTTTTCAAAGAAATATTCAATCCAATAGCATTTTATTATATTTGGTTCCATGAGGAAATCTCTACCCCATGAGATTTTTGCCGAGTTATTGAATTTCACTTTTGAGATGGCAATTTTTCCCCTTGAATTTTTTCTCTAAATCCCTATCCTATTTTTTTCCTTCCTAAAGAAGCCGATGTTTTTGTATAGATTTCCGTTTAGTCAGCCCTTAACTGGAAACTCCTTCTATTCAGGCAATAAATTTGACACTTTGTCAAGCACCGGAGAGAACTTGGCGAGGAAAAGACGTAAATTCTGGAAAAGCATCGTAGGTTACATATTTTTCCCGTCCTTTGGTGCGATCAATATTTTAGTTTCTTAGAAAAAGGGAGTGATTTTTTCCCTTATTTTATCCCTCTGTTTCTTTTTCTTTTTATCAACAGAACTGGTTTTGAGTTTTTAGTTTATTTGGAAAAACTTCTTATCTGATCAGCGTTTTTTAATATATCTTCTGAGACATCAGCAGAGATCCCGATTGCCATAAATTGCAAAAAAATAGTGGATTTCTCTGAAATAGTGGTGTAATAACAGCTTCTTAAATCCGTCAATATATATTTTTACATCTTGTTATTTTTATCTTGTTTCTTATGAGCTAATTTAGGAATGATGCTCGTGTGTAACAATCTCTTCAATTTTCAATTTGCCCTTTATTTTATCTTCCCTACCATTTTTTTCCGTTGATACAGATTTTTTATACTACAATAATTCCGATTTGATAAACGAGGATACTTTAACATAAATGATAAATTTTCATAAGGATACATTATATGGCAAACGGTTTATATAAATAGAATTAACGTTTATATTTATATAAGTATGTTATGCATTTTAGGGCTGTTTTCGCCATATGTACGAGGATGTGAACTTAACACGGAGCACATTTTCGGACAGAAGAAATGACTCATTTTTTTATAAAAATTTGTGCCATTTTAACTCATATATTTGTTTATAATGTAGTGTTTTTAAAATTTCAAAATATATCATGAATAATTAGTTTTTTTAAAGTGTAAAGGGATAACGCATTTAACAATATGGTATAGGAGAAAAAAATGTAAAACACATTTTATAAAAGAAAATATGTGTCAACTAGAATAAAAATGCGTTATGTGATAAAATCAGGGATTCTTCACATGATAGTGAAGCTAGAATATAATATTAATGTTCGAGTACTTTTATATCTGAGAAAATGTTCCGAATTTGGTCATATTCTTTAACATTAGCCGAAGAAAGCCTTAAAGTATTAAATATGTAAATCTTTTTTTTAAATCGTTCTACAAATTATTTATTCTTTTGAAAATGATCCAGTATAACACAGCTGTAATTCTCAAATATGTATAATTTATTTAAGATAGTGTGATGACTCGAATAACTGGAATGATTTAAAGTATTTTAGCATATTTCTGAAACTTTTCCGCATTTTTCAGTTAAATTTTCATAAAATTCATTTTTTTAAAAAAACTAAAACCCGGAATTTCCGAATCGGACATCAACATATCTGTCATTATATTTTTAAATGCATTCAGCTTTTGAATTTTTTAAAAAAATAGGTGATGTTGAAACTTTTGTGTAGCATAAATGTTATTTTGCTACAGATCACTCTACAGTTTATATTTTAAATAGCAACATAATACTATGAAATTTTTAACGGCTAGTTTTCAAATAACAACACACACACTTATATTTTACAATTTATTTAAAGTAATTTGCGATTTGCCCAAAGAGATTGTTATGATCAGGACATATTTATTGTGAAATAATTTTTAATATTTTGAAGTCATTTAAAATGCTTAAGATGTTTTATATTTATTAAGGAAGATGCCTCATCATCCATCAAAATATTAAAATGCTAAAATTTAATATTCATGCAATAATTATTGAAAAGAATATTAAAAAAATATCATCAAGTTTATCTAATTTCTTATGGTTGAAAGTTTGTACTTGTTACATTTAATTTGGAAATATCTAGTGCAAATAAATTCGGAAAAAAGGGTTCGGGCAAAAAATGAACATATAAAACAAACATATTAAACACTCTATATTTAAAACATCTGAATCATTTACTCAACTTTTATTATTAATAATATTGATGGCTGTCAGTTCAAGTTTAGTTACGTAATATATTGCATTGTCTCTTGCTTTAGTCAGATAATTTCTTCACAATATATATTCCTTTAGCGTTTAAATATTTAAAATTTTAGATACATTATTTCTCTCATTCATTTTGCACTTTTATTAAAAGTAATATTTATACTTTGCAGGTGCCCTTTTTTATAAAAACAGTAGCTAGACCCAGAATCATTAGTCCTGTTATTATTTCTTAATACTTCAATGGCTCATCTATTCATTACTTTACAGAAATTTCTCGTGCGTTTCTGCACCTTGTATCTCTACAGTTTAGTTTATGTATATATATATATATATATATATATATATATATACAAAGCACAACACAAAAATATAATGTGTTAACTTTTTTAAACAAAAAACCCTAGCTTATTTCGAATTTCGAAAACATGTTAATAAAAAAGAAGTAAAAATTCTCTCTGTAATCATCTTTTGAATGAAAGAGGGAATTTGAGTGACCAAAAAAAATAGGATAGGTTATGAAAACTTATTGAGAATGAAATGCTATATTATACTCACGAAAAATTAATTTTCAAATATTATTGTTATACTTCCTTTTTCTAGTACTTTTCATTCAAGTTTAAAAATTATATTTTATGTTCTAACATATCTCACGTGTCAATTATCCATAGACTGAAAAACCAATTATGCCGCTTCAATTACTTTAATATTTGATTAAATAAAAATTGAAATGATCGTAGAAGATGAATTGAATATAAATATCATGGATTAATATTCATGCTATATATCTGCTTTTGCTTAAAGTTATATATATATTTATATATACGTGAGTTTTTATATACTTCGAATTTTTATTTGTTTTATTTGGGTTTTTCTACCGAGTTGCAAAGTGAGAATGTTGGCGCCTTCAAACTAATTAAGTCCCACTTATTCGGTCTTAAGTCTGAAATTGTTTTCTGACTCGCTAGCTTCTTTATTATATTTTTCTATAAATTCGATCTTCATGTTTTTCTTTTATATTTTTATTACGTTATTTCTTGTCATGTTCATTATCTATTATTTCTTGCTTTTGATATATTACATAAATTAATTTCATATATATGTATATATATATTTATTTGTCAATCATTTTTAAAAGTCAAAATTATCTACTGCTCTACTGAAAATATTTTCAATAAATACTTAGAAAAACACATTTTTTTTTACTATTTAAAAGAATTTTTAACATAGTCTATTACATTATAAAGCATAGACACACATTTTTAAATAAAATCCAAGCTAAAAATAAATGGATACCCATTAAGGCTTTATAAAATGAAGCGATGTTCCTCCTGAATCATGTTTTTAATTTTTTTTCGGAAGAGGATACTTCTTTTAACTGTAATGGCTGCAAAATATTTAGTTTCTTACAACATATTTCCACTTCCCCTTTTCCTCCTATCTCAATCTCTTTCTTTTACAGTCCTCTAAGAGCACAAACTTTTCCATTGGGGTCTTCATTATCCTAGGAGACTTCATTTAGATCAATGAGTGTGATTAGCGAAAGGTGAGACTAATTGTTATCGGTAGCTACGAGAGACACTAAATTACAACGAAATGAATATATCCGGTCGCAGAGAGACCTGATCTTTTTCCCCTCCTCTTTCTCTCTTTTTTCCCTTTTCTTCATCCATTCTTCGTCTTTTCACTGTCCTGCATTTAGCTGGCCGGCTTTCTTTCTTTTCAGGACGTAATTCGCAGTTTGTATAGGGTCCGGTAATAAATTACACCGTTAATTTACCTCATTGTTTTTCCTCTCAGTAGCTTTTGTGGATGAAGGTTCTTAGGGCAGAATGTGAGAATACGCATTGTACGTGTTGAAGGATTGTGTCGTAAAAGAGTTGGGGAGTAAGGGAAAATAATAAAAACAGAGATAGGATGAAGAGATTGTAGGAGAAAAAACGATCAGAAATCTGAGGATATTGATGTAGGAAGGTGTTATACAGGTGATTGAAGGTGTAATTGAAGGAAAACACTGGGTACGGGCACTCATTTTCTTTACTCTTTTGAGTTAGCGTTTGGTTTATGTTTATGTTAAACTGACTGTAATTAGCATGGATGTTTATTTATATTAGTATTAATTAAGTTTGATTTGCTTTGTTTAAATTAATGTCGTAATGGAACAAAGCAATGGATTATTGGCATGCGGTTTTGTCGATTTTGGAGGAACAATGTGTAAGTTAAATAATTTAAATATTAGGTTGGGCAAAAAGAAATCCATTATTTTTTTGGTGGATGGGACCATTAAACTGGACCATTTGAAGCTAGAGATTGGCCAGAAACGGCCAGAATTGGCCAACAGAAGTGGTGTTTTGTTCCATCAGGACAATGCCAGGCCACAAACTTCTGTAGTGACTCACCAGAACCTCTTGGAGCTTGGTTGGGAAGTCTTAATGCATCCACCATATATCCCGGACCTGGCACTAAGCGATTACCACCTTTTTCTCGCATTGCAAAACTTCCTGAGTGGTAAGAAATTGGGATCAAGAGAAGTTTGGGAAAATCGATTACTAGATGTTTTCGCCAAAAAGTGCCAAGACTTCTATGCGAGAGGCATTATGAAGCTACCTTTAAAATGGCAACAAATTATACAACAAAGTGGTGCATATTTGACCCAGATTGGACAATCGGAAGGATGTTGAATAAAATCTTGATTTTCATGGGGAAAAATGGATTTCCTTTTCCCCAACCTAATATAATAGTATCTCTGAAATGTTTTTTCCTATAATTTAAAAAAAAGTGTGAAAGAAGTAATTTATACTCATTGATATCACTTTAAAAGAAAAACTTTGTTTTTAGCATATATTTTTAAGGGAATTATTTGTTCGGTTTAAATTCAGTATTCTTATTATTTAGCCAATGTACTTCTAATCTACCAGTGAAAAAATCAAACATATTCTCTGCAAAGAGCATCCTTAAATTATTTACGAGGAATTTTAATCCATAGGCATATTTACTTTTTTTTCTGAGCTAGTTATGTATTTAATGGATAGTAGTTTTTATAGCCACAATGTATGCGTACCATACTTATGTCCGTATTAAAATAACTTTGAATATAAATGTAGAGTTTCTGGTAATATACTTCATAATCCTGAAATATCCACGTAATGAAGGAGAAGTCTCAGTAATTTCGTTACTCTCTTACCATATAAGAACTTTGTGACCTCATTCTAATTGATAATTATCGTGATTATAAGTATTATTATATCTCAAATATTAATTACTAACTGGTTTTTAATGGAATCTATTATCTAAAGCAAGTCGATAATGTCTTGATTTCTGAGATATAAAGGCCAAATTAAATAATGGAATAATCTCAAAATATATCTTAAGAGCCTTTATTTTTCTGTAGCGTTGTATTTTTCCACTGAAATTATAGTTTTTTAGACATAATATCATCATCAATTCAAGATAATGACTTAACAGTTTGAAACTTAAATGAAAAAAAAAATTAGTCACTAAAATCATTACTTTAAGGGACCCTGAATTTCCATTGTGTTATGTACAGAATTTATTATAGATATGTGAATGTTATTACCGTAAAATTCTGCGTGTAATACGCACTTATAACATAAACAATAAGAACGAAATTTACGAGTGCGTGTTATACTCCGGGTATAAAAACGAGAGCTTTAAAAATAAAAAAATGACGAGCATAGAAAAAAAATTGAGACTTCAACGTAGGTTGAAATACTGTTTATTTAAAAGAAATGACATTCCTTATGAACATAACGGGATGTAGTTCTAGAATTATTCTATTTTTTTTCTAAATCTTTGAATAGTACCTTGAATAAATGACTTTAAAAAACATAAAAACATTACACACTTGCATTTCAGTTTTCATTGTGAACAAAGGGTGCGCTTTATACGGCGAATATACCTAAACATTAAAAATTGCAGATTTTAAGTATAGGTGTGCGTTATACGACTGTGAGCGTCATACCCCGGAGTTTATAGTTATTTTGAAAAATAAGGATTTATTCAATAGTTATTTTAATTTTGAGAATATAGAATTAAATTGACTTTTCAATTGTTTGTTTTAATAACTAATTAATCTTTTATAATTTCATTAAAAAATATAATTTGCACATAAACTACGTTGTTATTTTATTAACAAAAGAGTAATTGCATTTTCTAACTTCAGTAAAATATAAAATTGACTTATAATACAATAAAATGTAATTCCTTTAGACATTTGTAACAACATAACATTAATTTAAACTTTGATCTGACATATTTGTTTCTGGGTATACAGTGCAATTTTCAAAACTTCAGCCATTTTAGTTTCCACTTTTAAAATATTGCATTATATTTTGATTTATTTTCTATTCATACAAAATAAGTATAACTAAGAGCTTACGTATGATTCAAGCAAGTATCTGGTTCCAAGTATTTCTCCCTAACTACCTACATGGCATAAAAAAAACTATTTTCTTCAATTCAAACCGTGATTATAACACTCCTATTTATTTCCCTTTGTGTTTCCCTAACTCAGAGTAAGTGGGGATTCCCTTGTCAGCTTTTATACGTATTTGTAGCGAATGGTTGCATAACGGGCACTTTCTGTTTGAAGTGCAAAAAAAATTGTTAGTTTCCTTCTAGAAATTTTTTGGTCGCTACTACATTCAACAGAAATGAGTTATTTACATACACACACATATTATATGGTTAATAAAATGCACATTTATAGTAGTATATTAAGTTTCGCAAGTGAGAGCTAAATTAAATGGTATGGTATCAGTAAAAATTTAGACATGACGCTGCAATTATGTAAAAATAGTTTTTTTTCCAAATGTAATTTATCCATCTATCTCCAATAGATATTTATTTCAGCTTCTTTATTGCTATGTTATAATTGTTGTTCATGTACAGCATTTAAGGGGTCACATACCTTTTAAAAAGTTGAAAATGGTTAAAAATAGTTAGCTCTTTAAAGCTCTATAATTTTTTTATTATTGTTTCCTGGAATGTAAATTTTGGAGGAATAAACAAATAGATATTACTTTACTTAAAACATAACCAACAAACACAGTGCTAATTAGGATAAATTTTTAATTAGATAATTACAAAAAGAAATTTTTGTTTTCTTTTCGCAAGTGATATGCATTACGCGCAGCTTTATAAAAAAACGTTACCGATATTTTTTGATGAAATTTTTGCTCAGTGTTGGAAATTGTGTTATCTTTAAAAGGACGAAGCATGAAACACTGATTTAAAATTTTTAGTAAACTATAACAATTTAAAATTTAACTATAAAATTTTTAAAAAATATTTGCTATTTTATATTTGTAATTTTAAATTTTTTCATTAAAAATTCAAACGTTATTTTAAATACAGATATGATCAGAATCTACAGTAAAAATTTTATCATTTTCCATGGCACGGTTTTGAAAATATCATGCGCGTAATGAGTAAAAATGACGTTCTGAGAAAATTGACATCAAACGTAAAATTTACCACAGTTTTATATATATATTATTCTGGTTACTCAAACAACAATTAAATTTAAATTAAAACTAATGTGAAGTTTTTTTAGTCAATAAACTTCGATTTATTAAAATTATTATAACTAAAAACATATATTATACCAATGCAGTGCAAGCATCGAAACGATATCAAAAGCTACAAAATAATCAAAATGCAACAAAGTGATTCATTTCTCCAAAATAAAGTTAAAAATTTATAAATATTACTTAAAAACAATCAATACCTTAATTAACAACTACTTATTATAAATATTAAACAATTTGTGATATGAATGCAGTGTATTACTATGATTCTAAAATGCTAAAATTCGCCACATGCATATGATGTTCCCTCTTTTTCAGTTAATTTCTTACAAGTAGTTTTAAATTGCATTCTTTTAGCCTGTCGTACTTCTTTTGTGCGGAGATTAAAATGTACTTCTGCAGTCTGAACTCTTTTTATATCTACAAGTGTAACAAATTTATGTGCAAATTGACCAACAGTCAGACCAAGCGATTACATAATTTTTAGTCTGCCTTGATTGCCATCATTAAAAATGACAATTGCCTCATTTGTAGATATATCAACAATCTTTCTACCACAACCTAAAGTTTTTGGGCATAATTTCCATATTAATGAGTTAATGGATTCATTATTATTTTGGGTTTTACCCCTAGACATTTTTGTAGAAGTTTAGGTTGTGATAGATCATTAAATACAGGTTTTATGGCATCCATTACTGCCACTGGCAATTTGTTACTGTGTCTAAAAGTTTCCACACTGCCCTCTACTACTTGATTTTGATATTTACACCAAGAATTAGGACCTACGGGACAAAAACTGTGCAATGGTTCTTCGTCGCTTGAACGTATATGGAAATATACAGCCCAAACAGCTTTTCGTATATCTGACAGGCATGTTTTATTTTGTCGGATTGCATTTCCATAGTACGTTGTAATTAAGTCGATCATTCTGTCGGTCAACCTTCCCTTTCCCCCAATCGACTTCCCATCACTGAGTTTGGAGCTCATTTGTTTTAATTTTCGTAAACGAGTTCCCATTCTTTTTGAACATGTCCAACACATTCAATTTTTGAAACTGTGATATCTTCTCCATACGGATTGGATGCAGTAATAGATGAGAATGTTTTGGAATCGCCATCCCCGATGTAAGATGTATATCTCACAGAACGATTACTTAATGAACGCTGAAATATACGAACCATTCCTACAGTCTCCATCATGCCAGCTAAACCATTGTGGTTCTTCAAACATTCTTTAACGTGAAGAATTTTCCACTTTTTGTAAGCAGGTGACCCCTTTCTTCGTTTCCAAGAATCACATCCTTTACAGGAAGAAGACATCACTTCTGCATCAATACACTTTCCTGTTTTGTCTCCTATAACAGCACACACACCAACACGAGAAGAATAGCCACGGGTTTTCCATGTTCCATCTCCACTAATTATTATATCGGAAGAATTTGTCAAAGTTACCTCTTCCAAAGCTGCACTTTGCATTGAAACTTCTGCGACTTCTTTACTACACAATTGTAGTTTGTTTATAATGTTATTATAGGATTTTTCAGCAACTGGAGGAGGAAAGTCCATAACACCACAGAAAGTTGTCATTGCTGCATGACCCTGTCCAATTGTCCTCATTGCGTATACAAAACGTCTGTTTATTTCTGGAATATTTTTTCTTTTACCCAGCATTTTTGAATTTCTAAACGAACACAAGTCTTTACAGTTCTTGCATTCAATCGAAAAAACACTAGACAAACCTCTAACACATTTTTCTGATAGTTTTAATATCACCACCACATTTTTTGCAAGAAGCAAAGTTTTGAATGTTTGTAAACATGATAGTTTTATCAAACACTCTATAGCCATCAAAACAGTCATCATGTTCAAAAAAAGATGAATCAACATCTTGCAGCCGAATCTTTTTCCAGATGCACTGTTGTTTAGTGATTCATCCACACTGTGTACAGCTTTGCATCTCGTATGCATATTACCAGTAAACTTCCTTTTCTTAGGACGTTTACCAGATGGTCTTTTAGCAGATTCAGTCGAATTCATCCTTCAAAAGTTTATAAAAAAATAATACTTTTCCTAAAACTTATCTTAGAATAAGATACGGTATGAAAATCAAAAACGAGCGAGTATAAATTCAAGATTCACTTTATCAAAACAAAGTAGAAGTAGAAGTTTATAACGTTAGTAGATGTTGTAGTTAATATTCAGAACAACAATAATAATATTTGAGGCTTAGATTCAAGCATTTGATAATAATTAGAATGAAAATATTAGAAACAGAGAAACGCAGCTGTCACCAGCGACATGACAGTTGTCACCCTGGAGCCAAAATGTAAACAATATGTAAATCGCCTTTTCTACTCTTTTTATTTTCTTAATAACGTCCGTTCTATTGGGAATATCTGCATGCGGTTTCTTTTAGAACACTCAGAAAGGTTTACTCTATAAAATAAAATAATAATAAAAAATCGATTTTCAGGAAATTTTAAAAGGTATATGACCCCTTAAGAACACAATATATGTATATATATATATTACAAATATTGAACAAAACAATGTATATATATGTACAATTAACTTGCATACTGACTTATGCACACAATTATTCAGGCAGACAAAATTTAGATAGTAACTCCAAAATAAACTATTTATACATTTGTCAAGAACTTAAGAAGGATTCCATTAACTTCATATAAAATGTGTCCAAAAAATAGATTTCTGAATGATATAAAATGCTACTCCAATGGGGCTTATTATAAAATATTTATTGAGTGCAATAAATATTTTTTTATATTCAACTCTCCTTTTCAGCTGCAGACATGAATAAAAAAGAATTGCATTGATATATTATCATAAATATTGGATATTTATAAATATATATTTTAGATATATTTTTATGATGTTACTATTAGAAGGGTTGCATTTTGTATAGTAAATAGTGGTTAGCTGAAAATGTATTTAGTAATTTAGTTATTCGATCAAATATTAGATACGTAATGTTCTATTTCAATTACCTCACTTCCCTATTCACATTACCTGTTTTCTCTTAATTTCTTCTGTGGGTTTTTCTCTATTCAAGAGTTACGGTTAAAAAAAATATACTGACTGAATGACGATTACTTTTGTAAAGCATTGTTAAATGTTGAATTTAATGACTTGTATTAGACTTTTTTTCATTCTTTGACTCATTATACACATTATATTGTTCTAATATTTTATCAAGCTATTTTATTTATATTCAAATACTTTAATGCTTCAATATCCAGTTTTTAATATTTGAATATTTATATACACTTCTTTGAAATATAAAGGGAAATTTAATAATAGCAATACTGTTTACGAGAACAAATAAAAACAATTAAAAATAAATAAATAGATTGCAGATATTTCTTTCTTTGAAATACACTGCTCAAAATAATTAAAGGATATTGCGGTTTTAGGTGGATTTTGCGGCTGGGAAACTTTTTAGCAGATTGATACATGGTCGACAGAAGTAGTAGGTTATATGAGAATAAATTACACATGTTTGGCAGAAAAAAAATGCATTTTATTGCGCATTTGTGTACAAAAGGAAAAAAACACAATTTGTGCAAATGAGAAAAAAAGAATAAGAAAAGGTGTTACTTCAAAGGAAATCATTTTCAGTAGGGGGTATGGTTTCCACGGACGGCCAGCAACGTTGAGCACCAATGAGGCATGGAGTGAATGAAGCTATTAATCACGAGTTTGGGTATTCTGTCCCACTCTTCCAAAAGAACTCTTTCCAGTTCTTAGAGAGTTTGTGGGGGTGGTTGGCGGCCAGCAACTCGTCTTCCTAGAGCGTCCCAAACGTGCTCTATCGGATTCACGTCTAGAGAACACGCTGGCCATTCCATTCGTACGATTCCTTCCATGAAAAGGAAATCCTCCACCAGGTTAGCACGATGTGACCTGCAGTTATCGTCCATTAAAATGAAGTCATCTCCGATTGCTGCAGCGTAAGGGACTACAATAGGTCTGAGGATCTCATCCCTATATCGGCGAGCAGTCAGAGGTCCATCTCGAATGATGTAAAGGTCTGTGCTCCCGTCAATGGAGATGCCACCATACACCAACACTATCCCACCGCCAAATCTGACCCTTTCGTGCACGAACGCAGGATTATTCCTACTGCCACTGTCCCTCCAGATGAAAATACGCCTATTATCCGGATGAACAGAAAAACGGGACTCGTCAGAAGAAAGAACATTGCTCCATTCATTTCTCCTCCAGTTCACATGCTCCTTTGCCCACTCCCTGCGGTCGCGACGATGCCTCGATGTTAGTCTATCACATACCAGCGATCGGTGAGCATACAGACCTACACCATGGACCTGGTTTCGGCCAGTCTGAGTTGAAACCGTATTGCCAGTAGCCTAGCGAAGGTGTTGTTGGAGAAGAGTAGCGTTCATATTTCGGTGTCTCCGAGCCGTTAACACTAAATAACGATCTTCATTGGGCGTTGTTGCCCGTCTACGACCTTGTCCTGGTCTTCGGCCTGCACTTTCAGTCTCCAAAAAACGGTTCCAGATCCTAGAAATCTCACTTTGTGACACTCCAATGGCTTGCGCTACTTCGGCTTGAGTTTGGCCCCTTCTAACCTACCAACAACTCACCAAGCTTCTGAATCGGTTAAATGACTTCGCTGAGACATGGTACTCATCGAAACAAAGCAGTCACTGAATGCCGATTATCCTTGTCTTCATTTCAATTGAAAGTCAAATTTCATTCGCTGCCGCTGAAGCGACGTTTTTGACGTCGAACTCAAAATTAGCATACTCCACAGTTTGAAAATCAGAAAAATTTGCATTTGTGATTCTCTTCTTCCATTTTCGGCAAAAAAAAATTCGCTTATATCTTTATTTTATATAAAACTTACAATATCCTTTAATTGTTTTGAGCAGTATATATAGAATAATTTTTTTAAAAAAAATTCATAAAATATATAATTATTTCTAAGGTAAAAAATAGAGTTGGACATTTGTAATTAAACTTTTAATTATGAATGTAATAATATAAGGTAATATTCCTTTTAACTCAACGACAATTGAATTAACTTTTACAAACAAGTTGGCGTGTTGAACAAAAATTGAAAACCAACGAATTCAAATATTACCTCATAATTCGACAAAATAAGTAATCTTCAAGATTAGTGTCATAAAATATACTACTTGTGTTTCACAAATTATCTATTAACATACACGGGTATATGTACACACACACACACACACACACACATATATATATATATATATATATATATATATATATATATATGTGTATATGTGTGTGTGTGTGTGTGTGTGTGTGTGTGTGTGTGTGTGTGTGTGTGTGTGTGTGTGTGTGTGTGTGTGTGTGTGTGTGTGTGTGTGTGTGTGTGTGTGTGTGTGTGTGTGTGTGTGTGTGTGTGTGTGTGTGTGTGTGTGTGTGTGTGTGTGTGTGTGTGTGTGTGTGTGTGTGTAATAATGAAAGTTGATCCACAAGAGGTATTTTCTGTGAATGGCTTCGATTTCGAAGATTTATTTAACTCCATTAAAATAGAAGATATAATTCAGGTACTTTCAGATGCATATGAGAAATATGATTTGAATAATTACATTAGTTTTGAAAAGTTCAATACACTTATTCATTTTGTAATACAGGAGAACTTCATTATCTTTGATAACAAACTTTACAAACAAATCAAAGGATTACCTCAGGGTGGCCCAGCCAGTAATAGTCTCGCTAACCTGTATTTACACCATTTTGAATCAATTCGAAGAAAGGAGCCCTCTTGCCTCTTATTAAGATACATAGATGATTTAATTGTTATAGGTCATGATAGGGAATTTAAACCTAACATTAATTTTTATCCGGAATACCTAAAATTAATATAGACGAATTTTAACTCAAACAAAGTTGAATTTTTAGATTTGGATTTAACTATTATTGACAACAAATTATACAGCAATATATATGATAAAAGGGAAGCATTTAAATTCAATGTCATAAAGATACCAAACTTCAATAGTTGTCTACATATATCAGTATTTAGAAATATAGTTTTAAATTTTCTGATGAGAAATAATAATTTAACTACGCACAATATATTGATAAATTCAAGAATATCCAGAAATTTATATTGTGTTGCATACAGAATGATTATCCAATCAACTTCCTGAGAAAATATATAGATCAGAAATATTTCTTAAAAATATTTTTTAACTCGTAAATGCACAAATCCACCACACAACATTAGGTCCACAAAGTCAGCTTGTTAGTGGTCCAGCTGTGAAATATTTGTGCATTCCACACACAGGATACATTTTAATACACACACTTAGACCAATATTTACACGACTACACTTTAAAATTATTTATGACCAATTAAACATTTATGTCCAATCACACATTTATGACCAATCAAATGCTTATGACGAATCAAGCAAGTTTTTTACATGCGGTCTGGTTTGCATCTAATGCCAAGTGGTCAAACTCTAGTGTTAGTTTATGAATCGTTTGGAGTAACATGGCATTGGTAGATGTTATGAGCAAAATATGGACGTGGTAATTGATATATTAAATATGAAAATTCGTGCTATAAGATATGGATTGTATTCTTGATAGGATACTTTTTGGTGAATTTTTAATGATTTACGCTATTCATTTGTGAATATACAGTGATTTTAATTTGAACATTCGGTTTTTAGAAATTTTTAATTTGAACTTTCGGATTTTTTAGTTTGAACTTTCGGATTTTTAGATTGAACTTTCGGATTTATTAGTTTGAACTTTCGAATTTTTTAGTTTGAACTTTCGGATCTTTTAGTGTGAACTTTCGGATTTTTTAGTTTGAACTTTCGGATTTTTTAGTTTGAACTTTTTGATTTTAGATATTTTTAAATTTGAAATTTGGAATCTCAAATATTTTTTTAATTTGAACTTTCGGATCTCAAATACTTTTTAATTTGAACTTTCGGATCTCAACTATTTTTTATACATATACAACTATTTTTTCTATCTATACAACTATTTTCTCTACCTATACAACTATTTTAAAGTTGGGTGCATGATCTTGGCGTTTGATAGTTCACTTATATTATGCACATAATGGTTTTTAAATTTTAATATTTTAATGTTGTAATATCTTTCAGAATGCGATGGCGAATAGTTTAATTTTTCACTTTAGGTATATAGAGTGAAAAAAGCTTTTACCCGACGAATAATGAACTTATACAATATATGCATATTAATACAGCTTATTTGAGTCAATATTAATAAAATCTTCTCGAGGTTTTCACAAAAAATAATATAAATCTCCACTTGGGGAATGGGTGCATTATTTATAGCACCATATTTTATTTTGTGCTGCAAAATGCATTGATATAATCTTTTCCTAAATATATTAATGAGATATATCGTATTTATCAAGTAATTTTGTTCCAGTTTAAAGTATTTTCCATGCTGATTAATAGCAGTGATTAAATCTGGTGCATTGCGAATCAATTCAGGCCACACCAGTTATTCAAATAATCGTTCGCCCCATAAATGGTTCCTTCAAGGAGGTCCCATTCAAATTTGCTCGACCAGATCAACGAATTCAAAGTAATATGGAGTTCGGGTCATTGCAAAGTTAATGTCCGGAACGAATTCCGCTATTAACTTAATTCAAAGACATTTCCTTGACAGTAATTGTGTAACATTATTCCCTCGATTGGAGAAAACGGATTTTCAAATTACAAATAAATTGTTCCGGATGTCTCATTTTGGGAATATTAGTAAGTGCAATACACCGCCAATTGTTAGGCAACGGCTTCCTCGGGAGTTAGAAAAAGATAATGTGATCAACTCTCTAGAATCCATTGTGATATTGGACTGAAAATGATAATGGAAGCGCTCTTGGTTCATTCTTTTCGTGTGAAACTGTGGGTGTTTTTAATGACGCTCCAAATTGTCCATTGGTCATTTTCAACTATATATTTACCGTTTGAAATTAATGGATGATGATTTTTGTTTCGGAATATCAGTGATAATAATTTCCAACAAGATTCCATGGCTTCGCTGACAAGACAGCTTGATTTCTGGATCATTATGTGAACTTATACGTGTTTCATTGCTAAAAAAAAAGTGTTTGTATTCATGTGTTGATAACTCTTGGTCCAGGTTAGATTAATAGCAAGTGTAGTTATTGTAGACATCTCCAATATATTAACTTAAATTGTAATTATTGAAAAATTTAATAATAAATAATGAGAACATAACATAAAAGGAAGAAAGTGCGTTTGTATGTATATAAAAGTAAAATATTTTTAAGTTAAATTATTTCACCACATGCTTGATTAAGAAAACTTTTATAAAATAATAATATTGCCGTTTTTAATAATTGATTGTAATGAAAAATCGTCTTTCAGATTAATTCTGTTATTAATATAACATAAGTAAATAACATTACCTTAAATAAAGCATTAATTTTAAGTAAGGTATGTGAAAAGTTTTGCAAACAGTTCCCTATTTGAAATACTTCGTAGTATTACTTTTGATAATTATAATTATTTTATAATGATATATTATTTTGTTATATGTGTACGAGTATTTTTAGAGCAATGTTGAATGAAATATTTAAGTTGCAAAGCCGCATTTAATGTATCCGTTTAATTTAAAATCTCGGATTAAATTAGAAATAAATAAAATATGTCAGTTATTAATTTTCTACCCTAATCTAAAAGCTGTAAAATAATAATTTTTTTTACCTTTACATAAGTTACAACTGTTTTAGTACTATACGATGCCACTAAAGAATGTGCGTTTACCGAATTTAACAGGTGTTTTAAAAGAAAAATAAACATTCCTTCGTAAAATGTTCATATAGAGATAGGGATTGCTAAAATTACTATAAAATTAATTAACTAAAATATATTGTGTATTTTTTGTATGATATTAGAATTATTTCGGCATAATATTTTTTTAAGGTATCCGAAGACGTTGAAATGACCGAATTCTCTCAAAAAACACATTTTTTGTTTTTTATTTTATTGAATAGAGCTATCTTTTGGCTTTCCAAAACACTCTTTGTTTTGTTTCTACGTTACCTAGAGGTCAAGTTATAATCAGTTTTATCAAATTAAAAAAACCGGAAGTGAGTCTTTGATCTACCGGAAGTAGGCATTTAAATGGTTCAAAATCTGTCAAAAATTAGCTTAAGGAGCAGTTTTCTTGGAAATAGTTTTAAATTCCTCTTAAGGAAATAATAGAAATAGTTTATTGTTTTAAAGTGAGTGGCAACACAACATTTCTTCCAATAGTTTGGCAATAAGAGTTTGTGTTTACAAAATTTTCAATCGCTTTTCGATAGCTTTTAGCTCGAGTTATTTGATTGATTTTGCTAACGTTGTCGGGTTTTTTTTTCGAAATTTTAATTTTATTATTTAAATTTTGCACACTATTAAGTTATGGCTAATCCCAAGAATCGAAATTCTACTCGTAAATCTAAATTTAAAGGCAATAGATACTCTATTAAGAATAACCAATATGAGATCAACAAAAATGTCAGATCTGCACCTACTGCAAGTGAAAGAAAACTTCAAAAGGATTCAAAAATGTCAAATACTGTTGAAAATGAAGATAGGAACGTAATTATTAATTTAGAAATTTTAAGTAATGTGATTTATTTTATTATGCTGTCCTGAATGTTTAGAAAATAAGCTTCAACTTTTGCAAGAATCTGTGTTTGGCTTAGCATCTAATATGATACTAAAATGTAAAAACTGTAACTTTTTAAGCTCCTTTTGTACATCTATGAAAGTTAACAAATTGCACAATATTAACCTTTCCTTTGTTTTTGGCTTAAGAATCATTGGAAAGGGACACTCTGCTGCAAGGAAGCTGTGTTCAGCTATCAATGTGAAATCTCCTTCTAAAACAGCTTTCAAGTATCTTGAAAAAAATTAGAGCATGTTTCTAATAACGTTGCATATAAAACTATGAATGAGGCTGCAGCTGAAATCCACGAGAAGAATAATTTTGATGAAGTTGTTCAATGCGGTGTGTCGGTCGATGGAACTTGGCAACGTAGAGGACATTTGTCTTTAAATGGATGTGTTAGTGCTATTTCCATAGATACTGGTAAGGTTTTAGACATGGAAGTAATGTCAAAAATGTGCAGATTATGTTTGAAGAAACATGAAAATAGAATTGCACACGAGTGTGAAAAACATGTTGGGTCATCTGGTGCGATGGAACCTGTTGGTGTGTACCGAATATTCGAAAGATCTGCTGAGACGAGAAAATTGCAATATGTACATTTTTATGGAGATGGGGATTCGAAAAGTTTTGATGCGGTTAAAAATATTTATGGTGAAAACAGCGTTAAAAATTTGAATGCATTGGCCACATTCAAAAGCGTGTTGGCTCAAGGCTTCGAAAGTTGAAGCTGAAGCAAAAAAGGTCTGGGAGGTCGTGGGAAATTAACTGATAGTTTCATCGATAAACTACAAAATTATTATGGCATCGCTATCAGATCCAATGTGAATAACATAGAAAAATGTAAAGTGCAGTGATTGCAGCATTTTTTCATTGCTGTTTCAACAAAAACCAACCGATGCATGGCCAATGTCCAGTTGGACCCGACACCTGGTGCAAATTTGAACGAGCTACATTTGAAGGAAAGATGCATATTGATACTGGCAAGGGACTTCCTCAAAAAATAATTAAAATTATCAAGCCTCATTATATGAAGCTATGTGACAAAGATTTATTGAATAAATGCTTACATGGGAAAACGCAGAATGCAAATGAAAGTTTTAATGGCATTCTGTGGAAGTTTATCCCGAATGATATTTTTGTCGAGTTACAAACTCTGAAATTAGGAGCTCACATGGCTGTCATACAATTTAACAAAGGTTTTCGAGGATTGTTAGATGTGTTGAACCAAGCTCAGATACAAGTTGGTGTCAATACTGTAAGCGGTTTTGCCCAACTCGATGAAGAACGCATTAATGAGTCAAAGCGTCATTCATTATCTGAAGTAAAAACTTCCAGAAAAAAAAATAGGTCACGAAAGAAAAGAAAATTAGCCAAAGCTGAGATACAAGAGGGCATAACCTACAAATCAGGGAATTTTAGGTTTCTGTATGTATAATTTATATTAAAACAACAAAAGTTTAAACTTTAAATACTTTTTTCTCGAAACTGTTTTTTTATGTATAATGTATTCACGGTGAGTCTGATAACTCAAAATATTATGAATATATTTCTATAAAACTTTTTGAACCTAATACTTATATTATTTTCTAGAGTATGTACTAAAATATTTCTTATTGCATACATAGTTTTTGATTTATGGCCAGTTATTTAAATAATGGTCTCATAAAAATGACACATTTCCTATAATATTTACTCGATGAGCTCTAAAATTTTTAAATTTTACTAAAACATTAAAATTTTAGTACATCCTCTAGATAAATGCAACTTATTTGTTTTAGTAATATTTTTACTGATCTAAGTTAATTATTTTTTCTCTAACTGCTTTGTCGTTTTTCAAAAATATTGCTAAAATTTCCCTTATAATTGGGATTTTTGTAAAATTTAGGCAATTTATTTTAAATATTTTTAGTTAAATATTAGTATTTATTGGTATTCATCCCTAAAAAAGCATTTATAATGTTTTAATATGTTATTTTCAAAAAAAGTACTCCGAACGTGTTCGGATACCTTAAAAAAAAACTACTGCGTTACAAAATTTGCTAACATTTAAAAATATAAACACGTGTTTCTTAAGTAAATTCATACAGTGACTGAGATAAAATATTAAACTTTCTGCAAATGTTTAAATACCTTATGTTTGAGTAATTTAAAAATGGGTAGAAAAGTAACACAGATGTTGAGAGAGAATTAAAGAAAATTTGGTAATTAATTCTCTGTTCAGAGTGGGCTACGTTTATGTAATGTTCACGATTATGTTTCAGTAGTTTTTTCCCTCTATTTTGATATTAAAAGCAATAATATTATTTTATTACGATTTTACCTTTGTTCCCATGTATTTTTCTAAATAAATCTGAAAATTCAAAAACAAATCCTCATATATATTATTATGAAAAAAATGTGTCACTTGTGGTTGGATATCCTTTATTGACATTTCTTTGTAAATAAAAATAAAGCATTGGTTACACATTATTAAGAGGCATAAGCAAAATAAACAAGTTATATAGTAAATTAAAAAATGAAATATTTTCTATATTAAAAATATAGCTTACAAGCATTAATCAATAATAGTATAGATAAGTTCAAGTTAGTTATTAATAAATATGAATATATTTGTAATATATATGAATAAGGTAAAAGTATAAACATTCAAAAACATATTACTTCGCAATTTCACAAGAAATCTTTAACAAAAGTAACAGGAAGCTAAGTACAACAAAAAACACCCAAGTATCTTTTTAGTAAACATTTGGAAGATTTCTTTACATATACTTGTTTCAAAGCTTAACACACACACACACACATATATATATATATATATATATATATATATATATATATATATATATATATATATATATATATATATATATATATATATATATATATATATTTCATATTTTCAAGATAAATGAAACAATTTCAATAAAAAAGAACCGCTTTGATACGAAAATAACTGACAGATAACAAGAAAATGAATCACATCATCGTTTTTCTACACACTCGATGAAAAATAACT
The DNA here is from genome assembly GCA_019973935.1 of Trichonephila clavipes. Lineage (NCBI taxonomy): Eukaryota > Metazoa > Arthropoda > Arachnida > Araneae > Nephilidae > Trichonephila > Trichonephila clavipes. The sequence continues at coordinate 57,410 of BMAU01018657.1, read as the reverse complement.
TACATATTTAACAGCTGTTCCCATGTGATTGCTGATCTCTGTAAAAAATACTTTTTTCATCTTCTTCGTATCAATCGTTAACAGTCTTGTCATTTGTTTCGCATATTATTATGGTTTTTATTTTTTTTCAAAGATATGTCCCGTCTTTTTTATTCCTGTAAGTGAAACTCTGAGCATCGTAAATTCATGATTAATGTTTCGGCAAGAAGGTGGATTACTTCAATGTACAATGTAAAATATTGAATACAATTTTTGAGCAAAATTTTTTTCTGGAAATGTCATGAGAAAGTATTGTTTTTTGGAATTAGGGAAATAAAAAAAAGATTATTTAAAAAAATAAAATTAAAATATAAGTCATTCTTTTTGAAATTTTACATATTTGGTATTTTTAAAAATAGATTCACATACATACCTCTATCGTACTAAATCGCAGTTGCTCTTTTATTTTTATTAAATTTACTGACATTTTTTCCCTCGCTACTCAACATGCTTTCTACTGGATACTGCCAATGTGTCGACTATGTTTGAAAAGTTAAATATAATTACTACGTAGAAAGTAATAAGTGCTGATTATTTTAGATATAAAAATATAACAACTATATACTTTTTGGTTACTCAGTTTCGAAATGAAGAAATACATCTAAAAAAAATATGTATATTATTTCATAAAGTTTAAGCGGTTGAGATACTAATCCATAAAAAACACTGTGATCACTGTGTCACCAAATTTCCTAAATAATTACCTCAAATATTTACCATTGATTAGTGCACTTCCTGCTGGTAGGATTGCCAAACAAGACAAAGGGTTATACTGCGTATTAGAAACTAGAAAGACTGAAACTTAGTATTTACCTATGTTGCCCAAAAGCAGTAAAAATAACTGCATTGAGAAAGGATAACTAATGTGTGAATAAATTTATTTAAAATTAATTTTATTATTTTTTATATTATTTAAAGTCATATAACAAGTTATTGGTAAATATAAACATTAAAAGAAATTTACTTCACTCGGAAAAAATACTGTATAAAAGTCTAAGAATTTGTGCCATTATCTATACCATTGTTTTTCTAATTGAAAATAAAAAATGCAGTTAAAATGACTTCCCTGGACAGTCTAGTATTAATCTCTCCCAGTTTCCAGTAAATTTATCTTTCTCTCGCCAATTATGGCACTTTTCTTTTTTACCCTTGTATGTTTAAGTTGTTTTTTCCTTCTAATTGTTTTTGTGATTCTTACTGCAGCGGTTGTCAAACTTTCAATACTGGCGCCCCCCTTTTTAATCACAAATAATTTTTATCGTGCCCCCGTTATACATTAATAATGTACCGAATGTATTAATAATGCACTTTTTTGACGCTAAAGCTACAAAACGCAATCGTAATCATAAACCATACAAATTAATAACATAAGTCAGTGCTTCTCAAACTTTCAATACTGGCGACCCAATTTTCAATCATAATTTTTATCGCCCCCGCCTTATATAATAATAATAATATATTGAATGCAATAACAATGTACTTTGACGCTAAAGCTAGAGTATGATCTTAATTATAAACCGTACAAATTAATAAGATAAGCATTACATTTTTTAAATTTGTTACTCTTAAGTAATATATATTTTAAGTAAATTACTTTTAAGTAATAGGCTAATCGAGCTATTTTTCTTTCTCTGATTTTTAAATTGAAACAGATTAATAAATGATATTTAATTAAAGATTTATTTCCTTCGTCATCCATTTCTAAAAGTACAAATGTCATTAAAAATAGTCTAATCTATGTTGATCTCTATCATATCCATTACATCTGGCATTCTCGCGAACGTTTACGTGAGTCTGGGCAACCTAACGGACGTCTGCGCAAAACATGTAAAAATACTGTACCTCGTAGAATTCCAGTCAGTCTTGGCCGAGTCGATTAGCTACCAAATCTCTTTTGAATGTACATTTCATAATTCACGCGTTAGTTGTAATTCACGGTATTAAGTATTTAAGTCAGTGGATTAAAACAAAAGTCATAGATATATTTTTAAATCGCAGCGAGCATTCGACAATAATAAAGCATCAACAAGTACACAGACGAGGGCAAATTGATAGCTAGTTACGAATACGTTAGGGATCCATTTCAAATACCTTAGAAGGGCTATCAACTGCCGAAAAAGAGATCTTAATAGATTTCCCATCCAGTGACGAAATTAAAGGGTAATTTTGTAATAATCACTCTTTGAATTCTGGATAGAGGTGGATGCTGAATTGTCTGCCCTAAAAACAAAAGCATTTCGTATACTATTACTATTTTCACTATCATACCTTTGTGAATACGGATTTTCTGCGATGGCTACTTTGAAGACAAAATACAGATTTTTGCTAAATATCAAAAAATAACTCAGAGTGTCAATTTGTAATTTTGAGCCTTCCTTTGAAAAACTTTGCTCTGCAAGAGAAGCCCAAGGAAGTCACTAGTAATTATTAAACTTGTTCTTATACTGACTGAAGTACCCACTCTTAACAAGAGTTTATCTTTTTAAAAATGATAATACATTATTCTTGATAAAATAGCTTAATTGTAAGGAGAATAAAACCAAGTGCATGACAATGTATACAAAAATCTAAAATGATTTTTTGAAATGAATGCTCATATTATAAATGGGTTTGAACGAACTGTAATTTTAAGCCTCACAGAATTAGCAATTAGAATTAATGTTAAATAATAAAAAATAATATAAAATTCCAATGAATAACAATTGTGTTATTTTTAATATTTAAAGCGAGAAAATTTCAAAATGTTATAGCCCGGGATCAGGTGTGCACTCGATACTAACGTTAATGGTCGCGCGGATTGACTCACTCCAATTTTTTTTTTATAATTATTTTTCATATACACGATAAAAATCACAATTTCAGTGAATAAATTAACTAAGAGAAACTATACTTACCTATTTCAAGGATTTTTCAATGATAATTTGAGATAAAATCCTATAAAACTGAACTAAATTGTTCCAAATGTGCGTGACGTTAAGGAGTGTTGGAAAGCTAAAATCTTATTTTTTTGACAATTTAAGATTTTTACATTTTTAAATAGTATAGATTTTAACCTTTTTTAAAATACCTTACTTTAGCCTCTAGGGTATTTAGAAGCCCTTAAAACGTATTTTTAAATAATCGTTGAATTTGGGCCACGCCCATTTTAATGGAGAAATTGTAAACAAATTACTTTGTTTTTGCTTAAAAGTGCAACGACTAATATAAACCAAGACATGTATCTTTTATTTTGAATTGAGACTTTTATTTTTTTATTTCCTAGCCAATTAGAAGTCTCACTGTATACATTAAAATCAATTTATCTCAAAATGTAAATTTTAATGCGCGATGTATCTTTTCTGAGAAACTACTGTTCACAGGTATGTAAATTTTTTATGAATTATTTATAATGATGTCTAATATATACTAAAATGAGCTTTTTGTAAAAAAACTCAAAAATTTAATTTTTACAAATTTTTTAGGTAAAAAATGGGTCAAATTTCGCAATGTTTGATAAGATATTTCATAAATTATTAAAAAATTCAAAATTAGCTAAAAGCTCATTTTAGTATAATGAGAGAGGTGTACTTTAATAGTATGAAAAACTTCAAGCATGTACATAAAACAGATTTTGAGAAAAGGTACATCGAAAATAGCCAATTTAACATTGTCAGTATAGAGAGAGAGAGAGGTTACCAAATCCTCTTAATAAAGGACACAAATCACAGACACTTTTCACTATTACAGGAGAGTTATTTGCAAGCAAAACTGTCACAATTTGTTCACGTTATTGTAGATTAAATACCCTTTGATGACCGACAAATATCCTATTGAACCTTTTCTTGCTTGTGTCTTTTTGACAGGGCGAAGTGCATCTTGCTGTACACTTTTGGCTTCATATTTTTCTTGATGGAGTTCTTAATGTATCTATTGAAAATTTTCCTTTTCATGTTTATTGATTTTTCAAATTTACTTTCGCTATCATGATATATTGATATGTATTATTTCAGCAAGTGTTTTCCTTGCTTGATCAGTTTGAATTACCTTTCAGAGAGTTCACAGATGCCCATTTCTTTTTTTAAATTCTACTCAATTACATTTATAAACCATAATCAGTCGTACAACATCACAATATAACCACTATTTTATCCATAATGGAAAATGCAGCATGTTCAAAAAAATATTTTTGAACAAAAGTGGTCGCGCCGGAAACTCTATCAAAACAGGTACCTTAAAATTCTAAAAAAATGTTTGCCACTCCCAAAAAAGAAGATATGTGATCAATTAATTTTAGTTCCCTGTTGAAGGATTCTCTGTTAAGATCATTGGTAACAAATAGTTTTCCCAGAATTAACAATTTCGTGATTCTGGGATGACTATGCGCAACGCTTCCGAGTTTGTAGTGTATTCAATATAAAAAATGGAAAAAAGTTAAAAAAATTATTGAAGACGTTTTTTATTATGTATTATATGTTTCAGAATACTCATAAAATAAATCTTGGCCAAATAAACCTTCAAAATGCTCAATAGGCTTATCCATATATCATAAATATCTTTCACGTTGAAGAAAACTAACAAAAGTATATAATTTACAACTTCACTAAAAAAAGAACGCATATAAACATACCAGTAAGTTCGAAGGTCAGCAAAAGCAATATTTTAGATTAAAAGAAACGTAATAAAATAATCTCTCATCGTAGGATTACAGCAAAGCAAACAAAATATTATTTTATTTAGTTATAGGATCAAAGATAGCTAATTAGTGTTCAAAGTATAATCTTTTGTTTTTGATGACTTTTTTTTACCAGATGATACATATAAATCATATCAATGTAAATCTGTATTTTTATTATGTCAGAAACTATTCTGTTTTACTTCATTCCAGTAAATTAATTTTTTTAATCTTTAATTTTCGATATGCTTGCGCCCCCTAGGGGGGCGTGCCCCACAGTTTGAGAAACACTGTCTTACTGGGATGCCGATTACTATGCTGTTTATTGCCCCCTGTTAAACCCTGAATAATCATCCCTTGACGATGATAATTCACGCCAGAATATTATTGTAAGCTTCCCCCTTGTTTTTGTTTTCAAGTGTTTATTCTGACTAGATGTGATGCATACTTGAAAGCAGTGGTCTTCCAAATGTGTTCCACGGAACCCTGGGGTTCCACAAGGTATACCCAAGGGTTCCACGAGTCACATTATAAAAACCGAGAGGAAATAAACATGTATGCAAAAGGGATTCACGTTCTCTATGAAGTTTGTATAGTTACAAGTATCTAACGCTTTTCCTATTCATTAAAACTGAAAATTTTGTTCATATATAACTTTATTTTGTAACGCTTTTTAAACTTTTGTTGTAATATAATCAAAGAATATCAATAGTTTTTCCTTTATACATACACTTCCTACTAGATTGTGAATATTCTGTTGTTTACTATTTCGGGTTCCAAGAGATAATTTCTTCTCGTTAGTTAGCACAATGTCTTGCAAAACTAAACAATTTTCTATACACTTTTTCATTTGCACCTTTTTACATTTGTGGAAAATAACACGTATAATAAAGGAAAAGGAACAACATATCAACATAGTTGATGTTAAAATATAAATTTAAGCAAGAACAGCATCTAAATTTTAGATTACAAGTCAATGCAAAATCCATGAGAATTTTCGCACAGCTATAAACATTTTAATGCCATTCAGAACAATGTGCTTTAGTGAAATATATTTCTCAATGTCAGTGGCTACAAAACAAAGCATAAAAACAAATTAAACTCAAAATATTAATACAATAGCTTTTTCTCTCAATAGACTTACACTTCGATAGTTTGCGTAAAAATTATTAGTATATATCTCAGTTAATAAATATATGCAATAGGTAGGCGAGACTTTAATCACAAAAAATAATATTACTAATTGGTAAATTATATTAAAAAATTAGATTAGAGATTATAATAAATGCAGTACCCTTTTTTTAATCGCCTTTAAATAAAGTGCCTATAATATGTTGATATACTCTAAATATTATTTTGAGACATACTCTTCTAAGTATGAGTATGGAATGGGGTTCCTCAAAACCACTTTCTAAATCTACGGATTCCAGGAAAGCACCTTCAAGTTCTAGGGTTCCGTGAATTGAAAAGGTTTGAAGAATACTGCTTTAAAGCGAGTCGCTAACGCTATATCCAACTTTGAACCAATTAACAGTTAGTAACAAGCATTATTGCTTATTAAAGTTTGTTAATTTTAATGAAGGTTATTATTTGATAAGAATTAATTGACTTTGAAAACCTTTGACGAACCTGCAAGAAACCGAACTGTTTTCACTACCCCTAAACAGACAGATTTGCTCTAACATTTTGAGGACGGCTGGCCGATCTAAAGGCCAAAAGGAACAGATCCTTAAAAGACGGCTCTGGCCCGTGTATCGGCCACGGAATGCTTTCCCCTCTTAACAGCATGAGGCCTATTACAGCTCTGGAAAATCTTTTGCTTGACCGGTTTCTTTTGTATTTAAAAAGGAGGGGAATACAGTTCCCTCTTTCACCCTTATCTAGAAATCCCTCTTTTTCCCCTTATGCTTAAATTCTCACTAGCGGAGAATGCACTGTTATTTTTTCAAGTGATTTTGTCATCTCGATTACCTAATCATTTCATTTTAAACTAATTTGATTTTTTTAAAAAAAATGCCTAAACGTAAAAGGGGACTTACCACTGAAGAGATTCAGAAAGTTTTAGCAGATTTAGAAGATGAAATTTTTGATGATTCTGATTCCGATTGTGAGTTAGAAAATGAGGAAGATGATTTGGATCAATCTTTAAATTTGAATCCAGAGGTTGAAGATGAGGTTGTCTCCGAAGAACAAAGTAAAATAGTCTGGGACGACCCACAACTAACCCATAAAGCGACAATTTTACCTTTTACAGGAAAAAATGTGATAAAAGGAGCCGCTGTACCGAGTGTCACGGAAAGTGATTTTTTTAATTGCATATTTAAAAACTCTATAGTAAGAAAAATTACAGAAGAGACAAACATATATGCAACTCGCGTTTTACAATCGGCAACACCATCAAGTTTGCGAAAACATAATCCTGGATGGACTGAAACGAGCGAAGAAGAGATTTTAAAATTTTTTTTTCCTTAATACTTTTAATGGGTCATGTGGATAAGGACAATATAAAGGAATATTGGTCGACGGATCCAATGCTGGAAACACCTTTTTTTAAAAAAATTATGCCGAGGGACAGATTTTTAAATCTACTTCGGTACTTGCACTTCGAAAATAATGACCATGCTCCGGATAAAACAGCTTCGGATTACGATAGACTTTGGAAACTAAGGAATGTGTTTAACTCTTTAAATAATTCTTTCCAAGAAATATATGATCCAACTGAAGAGTTAGCCATCGATGAAGTTATTGTCGCTTTTAAGGGACGGATAATATTTAAACAATATATTCCGAAAAAAAGGAAAAGATTTGGTATCAAAGTATACAAAATTGTAGATAAAAAAGGGTATACTTTCAATATGAAAGTATATTTGGGAGCAGATAGAGAAAGACTGAAAAGTGGTATTAAAGTAAAACCAACGCATGCAACAGTTTTGGAATTGGCCGAAAGTATAAAAAATAAAGGGCACAAATTGTTCATGGACAATTTTTTTTCATCTCCAGAATTGTTCCAGCAATTACATAAAGAATACAAAATGAATTCCTGTGGCACCATGCGTTCCAATAGGAAGCATTATCCAAAAAAATTAGCTTTTCAAAAAATGAAAAAAGGTGACTTGTCTATAAAATTTGGCAGTGGCATGACAGCCATGTGTTGGAAGGATAAGCGGGGAGTTTTCATGCTAAGCAACATGCACGATCCAGAAATAAGTAAAACAACTTTGTGCAACGATAGATGCGAAAAGCCCGCTTTAATAACATGCTATAATTCAAATATGGGTTTTGTGGATCTGAGTGATCGTATGGCAAACAGCTATACATTTGGTCGTAAAACACTAAAATGGACTGTTAGGGTTCATGTACGCCACTAGATGGCGCTATTTAAATTATAAGGTGTGTACTATTATTTACGCGGGAGAAGTAAAAAACAACGATTGGAAGGAGGCTGTACGAGCCATTCGCTCTATGTTAGCGATACTTTTTTATATATAATGTTTTATGATAATGTAAAAACAAGAAATTGAAAGAGGCTGTGCGGGCCATTCGCTCAATGTTAGCGATATTGTTTTATAAATATTGTTAAAATAAAACCATTTGAAAGACATCAACATAAAAATTGGAGGCACCAGGACGAGATGCAAAGAGATAAGTCATTTTGAATAATATTTTTGATATTTGAAACTGTTATTAGGACTTATTGTGCATAGAACTAATTTGAATGAATGAACCAAATTGTTTTTGATTTCATGATTTTACTGCATATTTTTTATTATTGATTTGGATATTTTGGTGAATAAATTTGTTATATGAGTGAAACAGAGAAAGCTCAAATGGCTGAAATTCGAGCAGCCAGAGGTCGTGTAAAGGCATCTTTGACCAGGCTAGAAAATACTTTTGATGAGATAAATACTCGAAATGAAATTTCTATTCGGTTATCCAGATTGGATGACTTATTCAAAGAATTCGAACGATTAGATTCGAATTTGAGTTTAGAGGAATCTGAACTCCAAGAGTTCGAAGAGAGATACTTTTTATTTGAATGCTAAATTTAATGATAAATTAGATAAATTAAATGTTCAGAATCAAGGTAGAACACAAAATTCAGTAGCGAGTTCAATTACTTCGAACTCAAATGTTAGTAATTTTAGGTTGCCAAAATTGAGTATACCACAGTTTAATGGTCATTTTAAGGACTGGATAAATTTTAAAGATTTATTTGTTTCTACTGTGCATTCACAAGTGTCAATATCGAACGTTGAAAAATTCCAGTATTTGAAAGGTCTACTTACTAATGAGCCAGCTTCGTTAATTAAGCATATGCCTATATCTAATGATTCGTATGAAGAAGCTTGGCAAAAATTGTTAGATAGGTATGACAACAAAAACAAATTGTTCAGTCATTAATTAAAACGTTTTTGGATCAAAACCTATTTCCGAAGCTAATTGTTTTAATTTGCGTAAATTATTGGACACGAGTGATGAATGCCTAAGAGGGCTTAATGCTTTAGGTGAGCAAGCTTCTAGTAAAGACTGCTGGTTAATTTATTTATTATTACAAAAAATTGATCCAGAAAGTAGACGTTTATGGGCTATTAAATCATCTGAAGAAGAATTTCCAAACATGAAAGCTTTCCTTGATTTCCTAAACGTGAGGTGTTCTTCTTTAGAATTAATGTCAAATAATGAATCTGAATGTAAAATTCCGATAAGAAGTAATTATGCAAATTCTAATATAGAAAATGATAAGGTCTTAAAATGTTTGAAATGTAAAGGAACACACCCTTTATTTAAGTGTATTCAATTTAAGAGCATGGATGTTAATTGTAGAAAAATTTTGTAAAACGTTTTTCATTGTGCTTTTTATGTTTAAATAATCATAAATATAAATCTTGTCCAAATAACCATTTAAAATGTTCTCTATGCTCTTCTAAGTTCCACAATACTCTTTTACATGAAAAAGGCCCAACGGAAACGCGTTGTTTACAAATTCTTTACAGGGGAATGAAACTTCACAGAGGGAGGGAACTAGCGCAGAGACTCGCAACGAGAGAAGCGAGTGAGTTCAAAGGTCAAGCGGGAGAATCGGAGATTTATTCTGGGGCTTCGGTGAACAGTGAATTAAATCTTTCTTTTCTGCCCACAGCAAAAAAGTAAAGATATTTTATAATAATAATTCTAATGAATCATTTATCTGCAGAGCATTATTAGATTCTGGGTCTGAATGTTGTTTTATCTCAGAAAGAGTTGTAAATATTTTAGGATTAAAAGAAAAAGCAGTAAAATTTCTCTTCGTGGGATCGCGGGGGTTACTGCAGGTCAAACTAAAGGCTGCGTTGATTTGGTTATCGGATCACAGTCTTCGAATGAGCGTTTGAAGTGAACGCTTTCATTTTAAATAAAGTTACTTCACAAATTCCTTCGGAGTTTTTGGATGTGAAGGATTTAGATTACTTGAAATCGATTCCTCTTTCAGATGAGGAATTTATGAGTCCTAAAGAATGTGATATAATTTTAGGATCTGATTGTTTTTTTGATATTCTTCGCAGTGGAAAAATTGTTGGTTCTAAAAATGAACCCATTGCACAAAGAACTATGTTTGGATGGGTTGTTGCAGGAAAACTTAATGTTAAAAATAAGGAACCACATGAGTTATATTCTCATTTTTTAAGTACTGCAAACGAATTAAATACCGATTCGCTTCTTCAGAGATTTTGGGAAACGGAGGAATTATCCGTTAAAAAACAATTTCTATCCGATGAGGAACAATTTTGTGAAAACCATTTTAAATCAAATTTTAAATATAATGATGAGGGTAGATTTGTAGTAAAATTACCGATATACAGAGACACCTCACGGTTGGGTAACACTAAAGGAATAGCAATTTCTCGGTTGCTTGCAATGGAGAGAAGATTTCAAGTAGATAAGGACTTTGAAAGGCAGTATAAAAAGTTTATGATAGAATACGAATCATTGGGGCATATGATGCCCGTGGAAAACAATGAGAAATCTATGGACCCAAAAATTTATTTTCTTCCTCATCATGCTGTTATGAAAGGTGACAGTGTTTCAACGAAATTACGTGTTGTATTTGATGGCACTTGTAAACCTTCAAATGGAAATTCTCTTAATTCAATTTTGGGAATAGGTAAAATGTTACAGCCTGACCTCTTCACGATTTTAGTGAAATTTAGATTGAATGAAATTGCTTTTTCCGCTGACATCCAACAGATGTATAGACAAATACTAATTGATCAAGAAGATCAAAATTTTCAGCGCATTGTGTGGAGAGAATCAAAGGACTCTCCCATACGGGAATATAAACTGTGTACGGTAACATACGGTACAGCATCAGCACCGTATTTAGCTACTCGCTGCTTGTTTCAAACGGGGTTAGATCTTGAAAGAGATGATCCTGCTGTTTCATCCCTTATAAAGGAATCTTTCTACATCGATGACTTAATGGCAGGAGCCCCTTCGAGTGAGGAAGCAATTTCCTTGATAAAAACACTTTCTAACATACTAGAAGCAAGAGGATTTCATTTAAGGAAGTGGCGGTCCAATTCATCAGAAGTACTTTCCCGTATTTCCTCAAACTGGGTAGGAGATAGTTCCAATTTGGAAATCCATCCTGATGAATGCTCCAAGGCCCTAGGACTTACCTGGAATTCTATGAAGGATATCTTCATTTTCAATTTAAAAGTAAATTTTCCGGACAATATCACTAAACGTTCTTTCCTGTCACAATCGGCAAGATTGTTCGATCCTCTCGGTTTCCTGACTCCCTGTACCGTGTCTATTAAGATTTTTATCAACAGTTATGGCTGTTGAAATTAGATTGGGACAGTCCTCTTCCAGAAGCGCTTGCAACAAAATGGAAAACATTCCAGAAGGAGTTTGAACAAGTTTGTTCAATCCACATTCCCAGGTGGATCCACACTACTAGCAAACAAATAACTCTGCATGGTTTTTGTGATGCGTCTGAGTTGGCCTATGCATCGGTCATCTATGCTGTGCAGCCGCAAGCCGATGGTAATACCAAGGTGACTCTTTTAGTGGCTAAATCAAGGGTGGCACCTCTAAAGTCAGTATCAATTCCAAGATTGGAGCTCAACGGTGCACTGTTACTTGCACGCCTTTATGCAACCTGCAAGAACATCTTGAAGGAGCAACTCTAGCTTTACAATTTGTGAATTAATTGTAAATATGTATCATATTTTATATTTGCATGCTGGATGTACTGTATTATTAGGTATTATTAAGCAAACTTATTGGATTATTGGTTTAAAAAATATTGTAAAAAATGTATTCATAAATGTATAATATGTTGTAAGTATCGAGCAACTACATCCAAACAAGTGATGGGTGATCTACCAACTCATAGGGTTACTCCCAGTAGACCATTTTCTGTTTGTGGCATAGATTATGCTGGCCCCATCAATATTTTAAGATATAGAGGTAGAGGAGCAAAGACTACTAAGGGATATATAGCTCTTTTTGTATGTTTTGTTACCAAAGCTCTACATTTAGAACTAGTGAGTGATCTCACTTCTGAGGCTTTTATTGCCTCCTTGAAACGCTTTTGTGCTAGAAGAGGAGCACCTAAGCACATTTATTGTGATAATGGTACCACTTTTGTTGGTGCCAGAAGAAAATTGCTAGAAATATTTAAATTTGTATCAAAACTTAATGAAAATGAACAATTTTGCTATTTTCTATCTCAAGTGAATATAGAGTGGCATTTTAGCCCTCCAGTGAGTCCTCATTTTGGAGGATTATGGGAAGCAGGAGTTAAGAGTATTAAGTACCATTTAAGAAGGGTCATTGGAAACACAAATTTAACTTTTGAGGAGTTCAGCACTTTGTTAACACAAGTAGAAGCAATTCTGAACTCAAGACCTCTAGTCTCTTTGGACTGTGACAATGATCCAGACAGTTTAAATATTTTAACTCCTTCTCATTTTCTCATAGGTGAGGTTATTACCTCTTCCCCTGAGCATACCAATGATGATAAACTTTCTCTTTCGCTCCCGTTGGGATATTGTCCAAAAATGAAGTTAGGTTTTTGGAGAAAGTGGAAAATGGATTATCTGAGTAATTTGCAAAACAGAACTAAATGGAAATCTCCTAACCATAATATTAAGGTTGGAGAAATTGTAATTATTAAGGAGGATAACATTCCTCCAGCCACCTGGCCTTTAGGTAAAGTAATTGAAACGCATCCAGGTAAGGATGGTGTGGTAAGAGTAGTAACTCTTAGAACTGTTAAAGGTCAATTTAAAAGACCAATTCATAAGCTTTGTAAACTTCCTCTACATCAAGAATAACTTCTTGATGGGGGGAGTATGTTAGGTTCATGTACGCCACTAGATGGCGCTATTTAAATTATAAGGTGTGTACTATTATTTACGCGGGAGAAGTAAAAAACAACGATTGGAAGGAGGCTGTACGAGCCATTCGCTCTATGTTAGCGATACTTTTTTATATATAATGTTTTATGATAATGTAAAAACAAGAAATTGAAAGAGGCTGTGCGGGCCATTCGCTCAATGTTAGCGATATTGTTTTATAAATATTGTTAAAATAAAACCATTTGAAAGACATCAACATGGACCAAAAAACTTTTTTTTTTCATTTACTAGATTTGACAGTATTAAATGCATTTATATTGTTCAAAATCAAAACGGGGAAAAGCATAAGCCATAAAATGTTCCGATTCAATTTAATCAAGCAGCTTTTACATAGTGAAAATAATCTAACAGTTTTTACCAGCCCAGGATCAAATTTTAGCAACAATAGACTTGAAAACCAGCATTGGCCTGAATTTAAAAAAGTTCAACGACGTTGTGTTGTGGTGTAAGGAGGCGTACTTCTGTTTCGTGTAAATTGTGTAATGTAGGATTGTGTGTAAATTGTTTTGAAGAATATCATGTAAAATATAGAGAGAATTTAAATAGATTCTCTTGATTTGCGGGATCCCATTTCCAGGTGTGTTTTTTTTTAAATTTGTCATTGTACTTGTTTGTATTTGTATTATCATTTTTGTATAGTCTTATGGCACCTGAAATGCCATTGAATTGTTAAAAAGAATTTGTAAATTTTTCATATATATATATATATATATATATATATATATATATACAGTCTAATTCAGTCTACAAACAAGAGATTAACATTCATCAATATATATGTATATATTCATATATATATATATATATATATATATATATATATATATATATATATATATGTTAAGAAAACTAATGAGAATAAGAATTTTCTTCTATAAATTTGAGTATTTCGTAAGAGATATTAATTAAAAATAATTGTTTTCAAAAAGTCCCAAACTAATCGAAATCATTATAGTACATTACATATTTGCCATATATGTTCCTTTTGCTACAATTAGATAGTGTTTACTATTTCGATCTGCTTACATTCGTACGCATAAGAACTATAAAAAATCTGTAAAATCATTACACTAATATACCTTTTACCATTTTTAAATAATTTTGCTTATAATAAATAATTGTATTCCCTTTTTGTAATGAATGAATTCTGTAACCTCAATTTTTATTGTATAAAAATTTCTAACTTAGAATAAAATTTATTTTGTTGTTAAAATATGAAATTATTGGATTACTATGTTCAACTTAAACAATATTTAATAATTTGGAAATAAATTTTTTATTTATAATATGTGTTCCTCTTTAATTTATTATTCAAATAATAATATATTAGTATTATTAAGAAATATATGTTACATATATATAAGAATTTTATTTTCACAGTTTACTCAAAAATGTGTTTTAACTTTAACTGGTGATTTTTTAAATGATTTTTATTATAATTTTTTTCATACTAAAGAATGTCATTGCGTATTTTCTTAATGCATGTCTTTTTACTAATACACGTATAGCTCTCTCTCTATGTATTTACCAAACTTAAAAATACTTAAGTTCTACATTTTTATGAATTTTTATACCTGTAAAACTATTTAAAAATATATTTGTGGAGAACTTTAAGCAATTATTGATGAAGATTTATGCATTACTAGCTGGTATACCCGTTCTTCACACGGGTGAACTGAAAAATTAACGAACACAGATTGAAGGATAAAGAAGTTTTTAATGAGTTAATTTTAAGTTAATTGCAAATTAAACAAAAAAATCTTTTTGCATATCTCAGTTAAACAAAAAAGAAAAGAAAGAAAAAAAAACACCTTTGTAAAATTTTAAATATGTGTAGCTGAGAAACATGTTTTATTTATAACTCCCCGTAACACTCTTGAGGGTCGATTTTTGAAAATATCTCCCCAAGCTGATCTCCTCAGCAAAAGTAACACATTGTTAAAAGTTTTGTATTATAAACGCTTAAAATAGTTAAATAATTTATGTCTGAAAGTGTGATATTACTTTTTGTTGTATTTATTTTATCTTAAAATTGTAATATTCGCAAGCAACGCCTTTTCTTAAATTATAATGGCGGTTCAATAAAAAACATAGCGAAATGTTAACGATAGAGTCATGTTGGCAAATGTCTAGCTACTTTCATAGCTCGAGCTTTATTAGAACTTTGCAGACCCTCCGTGTAAGGGAGTGATGCACGTTAATACTTTATCCACCGCATTAGGATTTACTGCAGGTTTTTCCATACAATATTTTTTTTGGATCACTACATTGAAAATTAAGGGATATACATAAACAAAATACTCCACTTCGGGAAATTTAATCCGTTAGAGCTAATAAATTAATTAAAGATATTCCACTGTAAAATTAATTCTATACACCGTTCACTTAAAATAAATAGTCAAATCGTTCTCAAAGAATATTCCTGCTAAGTATTGGTAGAATATTCCTTCTCTAAATTGGAGCGGTGTGGTAGTTGGGAGAAGGGGTGCCAGCTCAGGTGTCAACCACGTCACTTGACCATGGTTTAAAATTACGTGGTCCGTTGCCAAAACCTTAACAGTGCGACGTTAATATTAACTAACTCCAAAAAATACAGTACAGTAATTATAATTATTTTTATACTTAAAAATGAAATATCTGCCCCTATTCAATTAAAATTACAGCGTTATTATTAATTACTAACCACAAACAAATTTTGAAAACTTGTCCAAATGATGTAGTGTGAAAGAGAAAGTTTATTTACTTTAAATACCATAACGGATAAAAGTATTTATTGTGAAAAAAGATAAATTTCTTAATTCCAAATGTGTATAATAAAATCATAAAAAAGGCATTCAAATAAAGAGAGATTTATAACAATCTCTCCCTTCAAAACTTAGTTTTATTCTGAAATTAAAAAAAAATTAGGGATTACGCTGATCACAGGAATTAATTAGAAGCGAGCGCCATGCGTAGCCAAAACAAAAAGGGTTTCTTCACAAACAAAAGATAGATATATGCTGTCGTGGGCTTTTTTGCAGCTTACGTCAGAACTGCTTGCAGATGGCAGGATTTTTTCCTATTTACTTGACAATTATCGCTATATTTTGGACACTTCACACAATATTGTTATAAATTATAGCATATGCTATAAATTATAGCCTATGTGTTATTCTGATGTATAAGCTGTATTATTGTAAAGTTTCATTAAAATCCATTCAGTTGTTTTTGCGCGAAAGACGGCCAAACATCCTCACAAACTTTCGCATTTGTAATATATATCTAGATTGCACAATGTATTACTGTACAGGAACGTATTTTTACGGTTATCTTACGTTATGCTTAATGAAGAATTTTTTAAAAAAATTTATATTGAAGCATAAAAAAGCCTATTTTTAATCGCGTATTAACAACAAAAAAAAAAAAAAAAAAGATATTTACAACAAAAATTACAGAAATATTCGTTACAGATTCTTAAAACTATCCATTTTAGTCCTTCGACTTTATTTATAAAATGCACACGAAACTAACTTCGATATTTTTATTATAACAATTGATGTATAAAAAAGTTGAGTGTTCGAACCAGAAACTCTTAAATCCGATATCATTTCTTTGAAATTTGTAGAAAACTTATATTAAAAGCTCTTCAGCATAAGAAAATGCCCCAATTTATACAAAAACCTTAAAAGCAAAAATGAAATCCTTACTTTTGGTATACTATTATTCTTTGAAAGTTCTACAGTGTTGGATTTCCTGATTAAAAAAAAAAAATCAAAGTAAGTTTCCTTTATAATAATAATTACAAAAAAAAAAAAGTGCAAAATGCTCTAAAATCTATCTGAAGAATAAATATAATCAGAACGTAGTCTAATAGATAGTTATATTCAAGTAAAAAAAAATGTGTTTGTTCTCTTTTTTTTTCGCCCAGTTATTCGTGAGTCACACATTTTAGGTATGATAGTACAAAGAAAAAGTGTTCGGGTGCGCTCTAAGGCTATTGAACTTTTGAAAATCTGAATACAGAATCAGATAGTTCTTGTAAATGAGCATGAAAGCAGGTTGTAAAATCTTTTATATCGACAAAGAAGGCTTGTCCCTCTTGATTATTGTTGATGCTTTAGTTTTTGGTCATTGTTGATTATCCTATGCCTAGAAGTGCACATCTGCCATCTTGTAAATCTTCCAAGGTTGCTTTCAAGTGTAGCCGGAAAACTATTCTTCCTCTAGTTGCCGTAATAAATCTTTAGAGAGTGCATTTCCTTTTCAATGAAATTATCGTACATAGGATAAATAGAAACTATGCCGACCAAGCCCTTCTTCAAGACTGTCCTCTTCTACTTTGCGAACGTTATTAGGAGAATGAAAATAACCCTCTTCGGGGAACTGATATTGTGTTGGATTTTGAGAGATAAGGTAAAAAAGCACCCAGTCACTTAGGGCAGTGATCCGCAACCCCCGGTACGCGGATCAAATGTTGCCGGGCTATCTAAAGAATATTAAACTATTGCGATTTTATTTAAAGTGGTGCATTTCTCTCGGATTTGCACAACTTTCCACATAAATCACTTTTATTCATTTTTGGTGTAACTATATTTTATTCTGAAGGCATATTTAAATGTAATTAAAATAAAATTGTTAAATCAAAACATTCTAAAATATAAATAATCAACGTGTCCCACCCTCAGCGGGCCGCTGTAAAATAATCAAACGTTGACCGGTCCGCAGCGATAAAAAAGTTGCGGAGCCCTGATTTAGGGGACTGTCCAAACGAAGCGGGGGGGAGAGGGTGATATTTGAAGCTAAAGTCTTTCTTGGTTTTGAAGAAAATCAAAGAAAAATTCTTGTCAGTTATCTGTAACCCGACTGTGGAGTGTGCGTTGAGAGTGAGTGAGCGAATATTAACGTCGCACTGTTCAGCAACACGAGGGCTTTTGTGGAAGGACCGCGTAATTTTGAATCATGGTCAAGTGACGTGGACGACACCTGAGCTGGCACCCCCCTCTCCAAACTACCACACCACACCACGGGAGGACGTTTCAACTCTCAACAGATTTAACGTGCATCGCTGCCCTACACGATGGTCTTTAGTGGTACATGGCTCGAACTCATGACATGCCTGCCTGTGCGTTGAGAAGGAAACTTTTTTGTAATTGTTTTGATGTTGATCGAAAGAGTTGGCTTCGTAGGAATGTATTGGCTCTATCTTATGCACAAAATCACACACAAAATTCAGTTCATTACCGCACAAAAATCAGAGCTATAATCTTAGAATTTAAGCAATAATATGCAATTATTTTGAAATTTTAAATAAAAAGTAAGGATTATTCAAAGGCTAAGAATATCACTTTTTTGTACAAAAAGTGAAAAAAAAATTAAAAAGTCCCAATATGTTGCCCTTACTCGCAAAAGAAACAATTAATTATAAATAAGAATAATATAATCCTTTTGTGTAAACAAGTTTTTCGAGATGCATGAAGCTCCTCGGCAACATAAATATGTTTGTAGTCATAATATTTAGTCTTTGATATCAACTTATTGTTTGCGTTTTACTATCAAGTATTCTAAGAATTCAAAGAATTTTCTCTTTTTTACTAATGAAAACAATTTATTAATGTTGGAAAAAATATAATTTTAAATTTCTTATGTATATTTAAAGAATTTATTTTTAGGAACACGAGGTATATATAAATTGATAAATTATTAATATTTCATTTACGAGTTTTATTAGGGTCAAAGTAATAAGACGGACCTTGTAATTTAACTGACGATCAAGTAACGAGAACAATATATAGTCGAGCTAAAGCCCCCACTTCTTATTTTCACACCACGACAACGTAAGGACTTTGATTTTATGCGTATCAGCTCTGCTACACAATAGAACCTCTAATCGTGACCATTTTTCAATAAAAACATGTAGTGACTACAATGTCGCACTATCCAACAAGGGCCAACACTTGTAGGCTTAGGATATTCATATTTTATAGCATAATGCGAAACACTTAACTGCTATTCATCTCATATATTTGCCACAGTAAATGTTTTATCATAATTTTCTGTATATATCAGAAGAATTAGATCAAAGTAAAAGATTTTAATTTTTGAAAGATGCTTGTTATAATAAAATGTAGATTTAATCTTAGGATTCGTTGAGTACTATGAATACTAATGTATCATAATATAATGGATTATGGAAAAATAAAAAAAAAGACAATTATACATCAAATCTATCATTCCTTTGTGGAAGATATATACGAAAATCCTTAAGAGGATTTAATTTTTTAAGATTTTTCTGACATGTTCTAAAAAAGAAAAACAATTATAAATTGAGTAACAATGAAGTTTCCAAAAAGGATTTATGGCAATATGTTTATTGATATGCAGATGCTGTGAATACTTGTAAGAGCTTTTAAGCTCATTTTATTGTCGATTTGAGAAAGTCTGAACTTTACATTATATAACATAAAGAGACATGATCAGCAATTGGGCTTTTTATTTTATTTTGTATTTTTGCTTATAATTATGTGCAAGTTATGAAGAATCATATTATTTACTTCTTATTTCTAATTTGACTATTTTAAGTTTTAACACCAGGTGTGTACCAAATTCCTGCATTTATGTATATGAATAAAAAATAAATTTAAAACATTTTATAACTATTTTAATAAATTTAATTGAAAATCAAAATATAAATATTTTTTTCTTAAATAAAATCAATTAAATTTGGATTAGTTTATTGTACCTTTTCCTACAATGATATAGGCGTTTAATTTTTTTTATGAAATTCTTTATATTATCACCTCTGTTTTGTGCTAAAATTTCTTGAATTTTCTTGAACTGAAAACATTAGTAATTACTACATTGGATTCTTCAAGAAAACATGTTTCCCTAAGACAGGGAGACTATTTGTGTTTAGGGACTTTCTAAGCCGTGAACATCCCCACTATTCAGCGGGGTATCAACGACTGCTCTGCTTCTTTTATCCGCCGATGTATGGTGTCATAAATCAGCTCCGAAAAAGGGGAGAGTAAAGTTCGCTAGAAGCGCCGTCTTTAAGGGCATTTTTCTCACAAAGACCGCCGTACTCTTCTAAGTATGAGTATGGAATGGGGTTCCTCAAAACCACTTTCTAAATCTACGGATTCCAGGAAAGCACCTTCAAGTTCTAGGGTTCCGTGAATTGAAAAGGTTTGAAGAATACTGCTTTAAAGCGAGTCGCTAACGCTATATCCAACTTTGAACCAATTAACAGTTAGTAACAAGCATTATTGCTTATTAAAGTTTGTTAATTTTAATGAAGGTTATTATTTGATAAGAATTAATTGACTTTGAAAACCTTTGACGAACCTGCAAGAAACCGAACTGTTTTCACTACCCCTAAACAGACAGATTTGCTCTAAAAAATCACACACACACACAAAATTTTTTCTGGTTGCATTTTATTTTTAACGCCTAAAGTTTTGTGGACTAAAAAGTTTTTTTCCGACCATTTATCAACGGCTAAACCGTAAGAAATTTCTTACTGATTTTAAATTATGCGATATTCTAACAAGGCATGAAAATTTTAATAGCTATTAGTCTTGATTTAATTTAATTGGCAGTGATATTTGTTCTTGTGACCAGGATACTGAAACTGCGGAACATGTATTGTTGTATTGTAATCTATATTTTTATAAAAAAGAAAATTTTAAAAAGGAGTGGAAACGCTTAGCTTCCTGGCCACCTGATTTGTCTTTGTTGGTCAATTGTACTGAAAGCCTTAATGTGTCTTAAGAAAATGTGTTCACTGAATAGAGATATTTTAAAAGTTTTATTGGCACCTCCCTTTCTTTATATTTGTGTACTTCCCACATCTCTTCCTTTTTATTTTATATTCATATTTTAAATGTGTTTTTAATTTTGTTTTAAATTACATAATGATGTTAACCACTTACATCTGTAAGCCTCATGTTATGCAATGTGGAGCCTGAGGAGTTTAGCAGATAAATTAATTAAAAAAATTAAAGAATCCTTTATAATAAAAAAGTATCTTGCTCATATGTTTTGCATTCTATCTGCAATAGAGTAATGTAATTTTTGTCTCACTACCTCTGTTTTTCTTGCAGTTTTTTTTTTTTTCTTTGTAATAAAATTGCATTGTATTTTCTTTTTCATTCATGTTTTGTCAGAGGACTGGTTTGTAGCTTTAAACCAGGGGTGACCAATACGCGACTTGCGTGCAACATTCTGGCACATTTACATTATAACACTGGCACACGAAGGCTTATTAAGAAATTAATACAAAGAATAATAAACGAATACAAAGAATAATAATAAATACGATTTTTTTTACAGTTTTATTGAAATACGGTTGTTTCAGACGAAAACAAACAAATATTTTTTTCAGACCTACTTAATTGAATTACAATGGAGATTTATGTGTGCACGGTTTTTCAAATGCAGTCCACTCGTGAGGTTTTGGAATTTGTGGAAGCATATTTTAAAATATCTGGAAAAAAATAATAAACTGCCCAGGGAGTACTTGATACTCAAGAATTAAGATTATCTTTCTTTAACCAATACTATGGGGCATTTTAGATTTCATAGAAAAGATTGTTCTTTCCGTACCCTAATTGCAGAAACAATGTAATGATGATTCGAACAATGATAAAATAGACATTTGATATCAATTTTACAGGATTCATTCAGTGCTAGGTCTGATGATTTCCAAGATGATAAAAATAACTGAACATTTCATGTATCCTTTCTGCTAATTTCGCTGAAAGACGACAATTGTTAAGGGGACATGGTACAATTTAAGCAAAAATTTTTAATTTAAGGATTTTTAAAATTGGTTTTGATCTTCTTATGTATGTATACTATGTTAAACAGATTTTGTGCTCAAAATTTCATAAAAAGCTACTGATGTAAATTTTAAGGAGAAAACTTAAAATTCGTGAAGTGATTTTAAAATGATACTCCTAAAAATGTACGTACATGCATGGAATTTTTATTTAAAAGTACATCAAACTATGTATAATAAACGTTGGTATGGGTTTTGCGTTACCGTGATTGTGGTATTCATACAATACTTCTTTTTTTTATAAATGTTTATTGAAAATTCCTTAAAAATGTATAAATTCTGAGTTCAATTATTTAAAAAAATATTAAATATTACTTTGATTCAAAAATGCATTCCATTTTTGTTACATGTACTATTCTCAACAGGTAAAAAAAATTCAAAGCATAGGAGCAATAGAAAAAAAAAGCCTTAGCATTTTAAATGAAGAAAAAATAGTTATTTTATCTTTCTGAGATAAGCCAGTTTAAAGTTTTGATTTACCATAGAGATATGAATAAAAACGAACGTGAAATATATCATAATTCTGCGTTTTTTAAGTTTAGAGCTTTCAAATTTTGTGAGGTTAAAGAAATATATATAAAGAACAATTTAGGCTGAAAAATTAAACTTGATTTTTTGACCGATTTTCGCCAATTGATTCGTACTGTGTCCTTTTAACAATCTGAAATCCGAATAGTAATAATTGACCTACAGCACCATACTACGCAGGGAAGCTAATATTTTCAACTTATTTTATAAGCTCATTTATTTCAACTTCTAGCAATCCGAATTCTGTTGAATTTCGGAAAGTTGTACCAACAAACAGTTTTCCAAATATACACGATTCGGCTGTCAGATTTTGTAGGTTTGAAACAATATGTTTTCTAACAAATATTTTCTGTTTTGAACATAATAAAACCAAACTTTGCTAAAAATTAACTGATGCACCCATGAAACAATCTAAGTTTGTTAGCATCTTTGATAACTAATTCTAATATAGAGAAGACTGGGTTAAAAAACAATGAATTCGAGAATTATATTAAGTAATTATTGTCTGTTTGTTATTTAGAATCAAATGTTTCAAGTTACTCATTTTTATTTTAAACCTAACCTTACTGATTGAACCTGTAAAAAGTTTATTTACAATAAAATTTAAGAGATTGTACCTTTTTCTTATATTTTTATTAAATTATTTTTAAATCTTCACTACGTATATTTGAATGAAAAGCGTACGATTTACAAAAACATTCTTTTAAAAGCCTATAAATTACAATTCTTAAGTTTTTCATATTCTGTTTGTTGGAAAGTTTGAGCTGACATGCATAATTTTGTTTTTATCAGACAGTTCCACGCTTTCCAAAAGGGTTGTCCAGCCCTGCTCTGAAATTTCTGGGTCCAGTTCGATTCCTCCCCCACACACATCCAAGTAAATAAATAAATAAATGAATGACATCCATTTAAAAGGAAACAAAGTTTGAGTTAAAAGAAATGTCTTCATGCAGCGTCGTTTCAATGGTAATGAACAATACTGATTATGCAGTACAGAATAAAAATAGAGGTTCCTAATATCGTATTTTCTGAAATCTGCTTTTCCTTGAATATGTTCTGTCTCTCTCTCTCTCTATATATATATAAAGTTTATCTTGATGATGAATTTATTTATTTTTTTATCTCACATGCGAGAAAAATAATAAAAAGGTAGTAAGCTCTGTTCAATATAATGGTTGCAAATATAAAACAGGATACGTAATCCAGTATAAGATTGGTATTTGCCATAATTATTAATAAATCATAGGAACAGAGTTTTGAAAAAGCCGGTTGGTGTGTTACATCGAAGGAAACAATATTTACACATGAACAATTGTTTTGGGCTCTGTCAAGGTGCAGAGGCAAGTACTGATTAAAAATTCAGTTCAACTTAGAAGAAACGGTGATTGGGAACATTGCTTTTGAAAAGGCACTAACCTGAAATGCGAAGATGAAAACTTGGAATATTTTTTTTTCCTATTAACAATATATAGAAAAAATATAACTGCATAACTCATGTAAATTGCAGTTTTACAATTTCAGCGATGAGTATAAACAGTTGTATAATTTGTACAATGTGGGTGGATCCACCGTTAGGCGGACTAGTTAAAAAACTACCCTTTCCCTAGTTTTAATTTAAAATATAAGTAATTTCTTTCGTGTTGTACGTGTACAAATACGTAACGAAAACCATCAGCGTGGGTGAGAAAAATTAACTAGAAACAAGTTAATCAGTTTCATGCATTTTTAATGTAGGTGTATTCGACACAAACACTGTTAGCTAAAATTAGTAAAAAATTAGTGTTTAATTTTAGTAAAAAAAAATGGTGAAATAAATAAAATGACTAAAAGTGCAAGATTGTATCCTATAGTTCTGTGAATTTGCAATAACACATTTTTTTAGTAAAAAAGAGTTGTCAATCCATTAACTTAAATACGTAAACTGAATGGAATATCAAAACACATTTATTCATATGAATATGCATTATGTATTTGGCTAATTTCTTATCCACAATGAATGACGCATTACTGAATTATAATTTATAGCATTTTTTTTATAAATTTTACAGATCTATGCAACTATTTTAGTTAAAAATGTTAGTTTTTTGCATTCTAGGAATATTTATTGATTTACGTCTTTCACATGATGAGTAAGATTAATATATTTTATGGATACGCGAATTAACAATAATGTACGACCGAAATGGCGAGTTATTAAAACGTAATTTTAATCAAGCTTAGAATATGAAACGAGTCTACACGAACGAGTAAGCATATGAAAAAAACGCAACTGATAATATAGAATTACAATATTTTTTTCATCTTTTACCTAAGCATTAAGATTAATTTATGTTAGGCCTGTATACTACAAAAGAAATATACATTTCACTAATCTTTTAAAGTGTAATTAAAAGAAAGAGAAGTCACTCAGGCGTTAATGCATCATTTTATGGAGATTTTTACATTATAACTGGGTTACACTATTGCCATCGAATTGCCGCTATTACATCGAATACTTGAAAAAGTATCCTTTAAATCAGTTGTTCCCAAAGTAGTCCTTAAGGACCCCCAGGGGATCCCAATATTTCTCAGGGGGCCGTGGATAATTAAAACTGGTTTGGTGGCCCCTGAATAATGTCAAGGGATCCGCGCAACGTTTCATGTACAATAAAAAGAATTATTTTTTAAAATTTTTTATGGAAATTTAAATAAATAACAATAATTCACTTGTATATTCCTGATTGGATGTTGCACTCTTTTGCGTATGGACTACTTAGATCTCAAACCCAAATAAATCCCCATATACTAATACACACACACACACACACACAGGAGCATCTTATTAAAATATCCCCAAATAAGGGACTTAAGTCAATGTTGGAACAAGAATACCACAAATTATGGTTACAAAAATATCCAAACTTTATACGGGTTATTGTACAGAAGTTCTTAACTACTTCCCCGTCTTCTAATTTGGTAAAACGTGGATTCAGTGTCGTAAAAATTCTTAACACAAAAAAAAGAAAGGAAAAAAAAACCCGACTAAAAACTATTGTTCGTGGGTATTACTCACAAACATTGAGACGGATATAAATATACTAATAACATCTCAGCAGGTTCATCCAAGTCATTTTATCATTATTTATCAAGTTATAAATTTTATTTTAAACAAAAGTTATAATTTTAATGAATAATTTTTCAAAAATGTTTGTTTGTTTTTTTAATTTGTGATTTTTATACAATGCATTTATGTAGCTTTTTCCCTTGGGAAAGTATTAACTTTAAAAAGGGGTCCATGGACATGTTTGTATATAAAAAGGGGTACATCGATTAAAAGAGTTTGGGAACCACTCCTTTAAATCATAGATCATCAAAGTGGTTCTCACGGACCCCTGTGGTTCCTTGTTATTGCTGATAAAGTTCGTAGAAAATTGAAATTAATTTGGGAGTGTGAAAAAACCGTTAGAATATATCCGATAAAAATTTTAATATAAAGTAAAATAATACAGCACATTTCGATTATCATGATAAACTCCTGTTTGTAAAAATTGCAACACCATGAAGGAAGCATCATAGTTGAATGAAATTTAATACACAGTTGAGTGGTAATGGTACAAATAAATGATTACATTTTCAAACCAAACAAACAATTAAAAGAGATAGAAATTAGTATTTTGTGTGGCCACTACGCGCCGCAATAAGAGCTGCTACACGACGCGGCATGGAGTTAAACAAATTTTGAATATCTGCCTGCTGAAGAGTATTCCATATTGTTTTTATGCGCAACCAAAGTTCGTCTGTTGAAACAACAGGACGAAGATCACGAGCGAGACGCCCCCGAACGATATCCCACACATGTTCAATAGGTGACATATCCGGCGAATACGCAGGCCAAGGAAGAAGCTGTACCTGCTGCGAATCAAGATAGGATTTGACAGTCTTGGCGACATGTGGACGGGCATTATCTTGCTGGAATACAGCCCCTGGCAATCCTTGCAGGAAAGGAATATCTTGGGGCTGTAAAACTTCGTTTATGTATCGGGCTTAATTGCTACGAATTGCCCACAATTCGTAGCAATTGTGATCGTCCATAATATGCTATGGCACCCCAGACCATAACTCCGGGTGTTCGTCTACTGTGGCGTTCGATAATGCACTCCGGAATGTGCCGTTCACCGGCATAGCGCCTGACACGAATTCGGCCATCATGGTGCCACAAATTGAAGCGGGATTCGTCAGAAAAAACGACCTGCTGCCAATCAGCACGCCAACTCCTATGCGCATTTGCCCATTGTAGCCGCAGGTGGCGATGGTTTTGCGTGAGAGGAATCCTGTATAAAGGAATCCTTGCGCGCAGCCCACACGCTGCAGCAGACGTCTCCGAATTGATGAAGCACACAATGAAACACCTGTAGTTGTTGACCACTGTGCTGCCAATTGTCTAGAAGAAGCTGTGAGATCCGTCTGAGCCATTCGTACCAGGCGTCTGTCATCGTGAGCTGACGTCACATTTCGGGGTCCACTCCCGAATTTCCGAGCTGTCCGACCCTCGTCCGTCCACTGCTTCAAAACACGCATGATTGTGCTGCTGTTACGCTGCACACGAGTGGCTACTGCACGATAAGACAATCCAGATTCACGAAGGCCGACGATTCTGCCCCGTTCAAACTCCGAAATTTGCTCAAATTTCGCTCCCTTTCGTCGACAAGGCATAGTAAAGATTCAGTTAACGTTTATACTAGCATATAACCACCGATAATCATACACGCCTCGCTACAGCCGTCTATTTATATTCGGTTCGATCCGCCCTTCAGAGGGCGCTGCTCAGCATAGGCATGCGCTACCGGTCTGCAAATCTAATCATTTGCATATCATGCCCTACTTTACATTTCCTGAAAATTTCAGCTCACTCGCGTAGGTCCTTCGTGGTGTTGCAATTTTCACAAACAGGAGTACATTTAAAATAATTTAGTAATAATTTTGACATAACAAAATTTAGGTTAAAATTTAAATTTTAAAATAATTGTTTTTAGATAGTACATATAACATACGAGTAGTGGCAAGGGTAGCATGATTGTAGTAGGACAGATCACGTGTTTTGCTTTGTGCGTGTATGTACTTTGTGCGTATATTCCAATATGTGACGTGAATGTACAGAACAAACTTTTCTTAGTTTTCAAAGAGAAAGTAGTATTATTCTTTTCATTGTATGGAGATATCCGTCTTATTCAATAAAAAGTTACAATTTGAATAAGTACAAATTGAGTACCACAACATTTTCTTTATACTTTGTATTCAACATTTTATCATTCAGGTGACATCAAAGTTAAATTTCTAATTTTTCTATAATGTGTTTCAATGTAAATTTTATGGAATAGGATTTGGGCCTTAACTTGGGAATTATAGGCAAAGTTTTGCAAAATAGATAATTAAAAAAAATAATTTTTTAACTTCTTCCAAAAAGATCAGGGGAGAAAGCTATTCAGATTGGTTAATTGAATATTAACGTCGCACTGTTCAGCTCCACGAGGGATCCCGAAATTAACGTAATTTTGAACCATGGTCAAGTGACGTGGACGACAGCTGAGCTGGCACCTCCTCTCCTAACTACCACACCACACCAATGGAAGGATGTTTCAGCTCTCGACAGATTTAACGTGCATCGCTGCCCTACACGGTGGGTCTTTAGTGGTACTGGGCCTTTTCAGATTGGAATTACTTTTATGAGACATAAAGGAAGGATTCGATCTGAGCACCTTTTATTCGAAGAATGAGTATCTTAGCGATCACGCCAAAACAATCGTCTTCGCATGATTGCTATTACTGGTTTATATTACTATCATACCGCCACACTTTCCTTATGCTAGTGATTCGTCGAATAGGCGAACGAGCAATACCATATTCGTGGTGACCCTGTGAGCAGTGGCGTCACTTTGTGGGTTGCGTCATTTGTGTGAGACAACTGCGTGATGTGACGGCTTAATTGCGTCATGTGTCTGACGGCTCGGTTTCTTTTGCGGTGGATAGATGTCGCCACGACTGCTAAGCGTGCAGGGTGCAGCTAATTTACACGACCAGGGTCACCAATGAAGGAATGATTCAATATGAGCTCCTTGTGTTCCGAAAACGAATATCTTAGCGATCACGCCCAAACGATCATCTTCGCGGGACGGCTATTGCTGGTTTATATTAATCTGACACCGCCACAGACTTGTATTTAAAATTAAATATTGGTTTCCTTTTTATTGTAAGTCGAACGTTGCGCTTCAGTTGTACTTTATAAACTAAATTACAAATTAAATGTTTCATTCAAATACTCTCTTATATGATGTACTATTTTAATGTAAATGTGAATTCGAAGTACAGTTCATAAATACCTATTCTCAATTTTCACCCCAAAAATGGTTATTTCATCATTTTACATTGTAAAATAGAACCTCATTCCTCCGCTAATCTGATGCGATACAAACTTCTCAAAAGTATTAAGCGGAAAATAAAAATTTAAGTCACTTTATATAAGAAAAAAAAGCAAATTAATACGATTTGCGAAACTGAAACATTATTTTTTGCTTTTAAAAGATTGTGACACAGAGTGGTCTTTCTGTTTTATTTACAGTAAAAGCTTTTACTAGACGGCAGTAATCCTTGGTTTAAGTTTCTCCTGTCTGAGATCATTTTTTATAATCTTTAAATACACCACACGGCGATTTTTCTTGAGGATTAAAAGAAAAAAAAATACCGAAAAAGAATTCCACCATTTTTATACTCTTAAAGATAAACAACTTTTTTTTCTAAAAGTGAATTTGATTTTAAATAGGTAATATTATATATCTGATAGGCAATATAATAAAATCTGCCTAATTTTGTTTCATAATTTTGAAGTATATGTGAAAAACTCTCCTTAAAGATTTTTTTTCTGTGAACTGAATATACTTTTTTTTATGTTCCAGCTTATAAATTCCACTCAACTTAGGAGACATGTTATGAAACTTTAATACACGCAGAAAGATGTCTTAAAATGAACACATCACGATTTACGTGTAAAATGTTTATAAAATATTTAAATAAATACGCTTTTGAATGTATGGGAAAAGTAGGACTTTATTTTTAAATATAAAAAAAGATCTAAAAGTTCCTGTTATTTACATTATTTTTATGAATGTCATTACGTGTGAACTTTGTTACACCTTTTAAAGGTAATTTTAGATAAGCCTTGTTTCCTACTTAATTCTCTCTTTCTCTTTTTACTCTCCTTTCCTTTCTTATAAATTCTAAAATAAAGACAATACACTTCTAGCGACTAAGCTTCTAAGCGACCCATAAAATTGTTTCAAATTGCTACATGACAGAGAATATATTCTTCAGCTGAAAATTATATTTCTAAATAGTCTTTTTTTAATGATAAAGTCATTTGTTGATATTTTTATTAAGATATTGTTACCTATTTCGTTGAACTTCCTAAAGTACTTAACAAAAAATAAATTTGATGCGTTTAAGCAAAAACATAAATGTAAGTGTTGATTACAAAATCTCACACTTGCGTGAAAACTGTGCATTTTGAGGAACATGTTATATAAGCACATTTTTAGTTGTCTTCCTTCTTTAATTCAAACATTTTTCTGAATTTCTTGGTACTTTTTTGGAGCTTTCAGAGAAGTGTTTTTAAAGCTTAAAAAAATCTGGCTCACCCATACGTTTAAGCTGCATTTTTAATTTTTTAGGTATATTCGCCGTATAACACACATTCTATTTTAAGTAAGAAAGAAACATAACATATACGTATGTAATTCGAGGTATTATTCCAAGCTTTCCAAGAAACATACTTTTGTTCATAAGGGATGTAATTCCTTTCAAATAAACAGTATTTTGATATACGTAAAAATCTATTTTTCTTTAATTTTTATCAATATATTCCCATCTTTTTTTATGTTTAAAATTCTCATGTTTATACCCTCAGTATGACACCGTTAATCATGGTGCTGAAAACATCGATTTTAGAGAAAGAGTCATTTGTAAATAATTAAATTTCTTGATAAATTCGTATTAAATGGGTAATACAACCGTTGATTCTAAATGTACCTCCTCTTCCAGAGATCTGCTACATTTATTCCTGCATCTGAGAAAAGTCTGATTATAGCAAAGAAGCTGTGATTACCTTAGTAGGCCTCCGGTTAGTCGAGCGCACATATATCCCTGTTTTTGATAAAATATTTTTGTTATGTGGCTTAGACATACATTTCTGTAGACCGGTGCTTGTATTTTTAGGTGGCATTTAGCCACCTTTTCCTTATGGAAGATAACACTCGCTTATGTAACACTCGTAAGAAGTATGGACGATAACACTCGTCTACGTAAGCCACATTTGGTCGACGAATTTCTGGAAAGTAAAGGTAACCGCTAAACTCATTGGCTATCAGCCAGATTTCCAAACATTTATGGAAAGCATCTTATAAATATTCTTGGGAGGGCAATAGCAATTGCCCTTATACCTGCCACAAGAGCAATAAAGGGCTGTAAAAGTCCGTTGCTGGAAAAGGGAGACCGGCAACCAAAGAGATTCATGAACTTTCTAATTTTGATAAGTTTTCATGTTTAGAACCCACAAAGCTGTAATAGTTGATTATACTCTTTATTAACATGTTTTCTGTTTAATATTGCAACCTCTGCTTTAACACTAGAAAGATTGAAACTCTTACTTTATACCTATATTGCCCCAAAACAGTCAAAATGACTGCTTTGTGAAAGAATAACTAATGTGTACATAAATTTGTTTAAATTAATTATTAATATTTTTTATATTATTTACAGTCATATAACATGTTATTAGTAAATATTAACATTAAAAGAAATTTACTTCACTCGTAAAAAATATACCGTATAAAAGTCTAAGAAATTGTGCCATTATATACACCATTGTTTTCTAATTGAAATTAAAAAGCAGTCAAAATGACTTCCTTGGGCAATCTAGTGTTAAACATTCTTACGAATGATGAACCGTAAGCAAGTTAAGGGGACTTGGTACCCTAAAAATCACAAACCTATCGTTTTTTTATTTTCATTTAATCTTATTCTTTGCATTATTTTCTTTCGATTGACATATCACCTGTGCATGTCGGAAAGTTAGAAGTTGAATAAAACTTCATTTGAAAACAAATTAGGCAATTCAGCCACACCCCCTTTTTAGAAAAAAAAGCTAAGAAATGCGTTATGATAAAAAAATCTATTTTATAAATAGAAATAATAACTATAAAAAATAATGTGTAGTATTAAAAGCAGAATATTTCCGAGGCAATACAATAATGTAATTTTTCTTCCTTCTGAAATGTGTGCATGTAAAATTTTTAAATTAAGGCATTTTATATTAATAATTTTATAATTTCAGTTCTTATTCCTGATATATTTTTCATACAAATGTAATACTTTAATATTATAAGAAGAAAAACAGCTAAAATTTCTGTCGTGACAGAAAAAAAAATTTTTTAAAGTTTTTCTTGAGTTTTCTTGTGTGCAATTAGTACTCTATAAAAGTTGATCATTTATAAAAATGTGTGGGTTGAAAACATATGAAAATGCAATTATTTTAAAGAAAAACGTATAAGTAATATCTTAAAGTGGTATTTTAAGTTTAATTAAGCTTATAATAATTATTTTTTCAGAATTATAAGCTTTAAAGTGGTTTTTCTCAGTTTGTGTTTTTCGAAACCTTAGTGCATTCAAAATGCTACTCCTTCGACAATTATTTACTAATCACTTCAATTTTTTTCCTGTGTGTTAAAAATAAAGCATGTAATAAAATTAGGGATCCATTTTGCTATAAACTGAATACTTTTTTTAAAAAAAAAATGTAACACATGTTGGCTTTTTCGTTGGTTTTTAGCCTGTATATCAACATTTTATTTTTTTTCTCGAAAACGAATGAAGTTATTCTAAAATCGATCCCTAAAGTTGTTAAGAACATCCATAAGAATATTATAAAAAAATTTCAGGTCAAAAAATTAATTTTTACAAAAGGACTAGGATTTTAAAATTTTCCCAATTTTCTTCAAAAAATTTAAATTTTTAAAATTGTGTGAACAGTATATGAAAATTTTCATCTGGTAACATTTTCTTGAATAGAAACATTGTATAAAATGTTAAAATATAATTTTTAAATACGTAAATAAAGAAGTTTGCTCAAAGGGTGCCAAGTCTTCTTAATGCTTGTGTACCATAAGCATTGTATGACATTGTTTGTATGGTCTATTTAAGCGTAAGTGAATATTGAATTTCAT
The DNA here is from genome assembly GCA_019973935.1 of Trichonephila clavipes. Taxonomy (NCBI): domain Eukaryota; kingdom Metazoa; phylum Arthropoda; class Arachnida; order Araneae; family Nephilidae; genus Trichonephila; species Trichonephila clavipes. Next base: position 24,719 of record BMAU01018657.1, on the reverse strand, counting down.
TAGATTCTACAATACATTTTCAATGATAATCATCCAAGTGAAAATTTAATCGTCAACACCACATAAGAATCTTAATTTTTTGATTTTTTGATTGAGTCACTTTTGTTTTATAGTATGCTTAATTTCCACTCATATACATAACTTTTAAATAATTATAACAACAAGGAATCTATTTTTGTTTGCAGGTATATACTTTCAACGTGTGTATGATTATTGTCATGTATCGTAATTATATGAATTTTATTTTTATTTACTATAAGAAATCCGAAATATGACAGACAATACACGCTAGCTTAAGATTTTCCTTCTATTAGCCATGTTTATTTTCAGATTATTTTGATATTAGTGTGAATATCAATTGCCTTCCCTTTAATTGCTCTTGTACTATTTTTTGTTCTACTCTACAGACAACAAGGAAAAAACAAAGAACTGAAATATTCGAAAAATATGGTTAAGTCAATCATAATCGCATCAACTTTTTGGTTTCTTAAAGATTATAATTTCAAGAAAATAAACTTTTAAATAGTCAAAAGTAGTAACAAATTTTGTTTTTGAAGTAACATGTCATTAAACATTTTAATGTTTATGTAATTTTAAAGAAAGACGAGTAGAGTTTTGTTAAATGCTTTACTTCTTTGAATTTATGTTTAAATCCCAAAACAAAGTTTTACTAAAATATATTCCATTCTCTATGAAATCTGGGGATACTTTAACTAGTTATGTATATTTTATTTATTTATTCATAGGCATAGGCCCTTATAGATCACATTTCTTGGTATATAGCAGGATATTGTGTAAATAACTCTAGATTGGTGTTATTTAAAAAGAAACTTTCATGTTTGCACAAAGCTGTTTGCACCGTTAAGAGTTCTTCAACCATAATCAAACTTGGTGAGCAAAAAGGGTATGATGCTATTTGTACTTTTGTTATATCCTGGGGTAATGTACATATTCCAATAATGGTTGTTGTCGTGCTTCAATATGTACATAATACAACTTCTTACTCAGATAAAAAAATATGTGTATGGATATACCTATTGTGTGTAAGCATATAGTACTTAGGTAGAATACCCATTTGTGAAGTACAAAAAATATTCATTTGAGTTCCGATGGCTTCTTTCCGAAGAATGTTTTTGTGAAATTCACTTTCCCTATTATATGTACTACTTTTTTTGTATCCTACGCATTAAATGGTTATTTGTTTACGTTAATCACATTACTGAAGTTGGTCGAAAATTGATGTGCATTTTAAATAAATTTATTTCAATATAATTTAATTTCGCTAATAATGAAATAAGTGCGCTTCTTGTACATTATATTTGCGTAAAATGAAACAATTTATTTGAATTTTGAAAATTCATTTGTCTTAAATTAATTTAAATTGGATTTATACATTCAGAAATAAATTCGCGTAAAAATAATTATTCTCTATTAGTAAATAAAAATATCTAACCATATCCTGCAACATCAGTAAAAACGAAGAATATTTATTATTTTAAGCGATAATTTATTAAACAAATAGTATAATTTTTCAAAAAAATGTGTGAATTCGTTACAGACATATTAAGCTTGCTTTTCAGAGAATAAAAATTAATAGTGGATAATTTTTTTATAAATATATATGAAACAATTTAATCTATATTTTTATATTAACACAGTTAAGAAACCATTATATTGTATTCTTGATGAAGAAAAACTTTGCTTCAAGTTGAAGAGATGTATTGGTATAGCTGGTTGCTTAGGGCAGTTAGGTTTTTATTTGAAAATAAAATTTAGAGCCATCAAAAGTTTTATAGCTGATACATAAATTTTTATTTGAAACTTACTGCCTTAATAAATGCCTACTTAAGGTATCCGCACACCCTCAAAACGTCATTTTCGTCAAATTTTTCGATTTTTTTAATTTAACAGTTATTTGAAAATGTGAACATTTTTCTTTAAAACGGTGTTTAAATTTTGTTTCTATCTCATTTAGAACTTAAGTTATGGGAATTTCAGTTTCATTCGATAGCACCTTTTTGAACCCGGAAGTACAAGATTGCATTGCGAAGTAGAAAAAAAATGGTTGTTGACATTTTTATTTTTCAAAATATCGTTTAAATATGCAATAGTAAGAAATTTAAACTTTTTAAAATATGAATTTGAGTTTTCAGAATTATCAAAAATATAATTTACAACAGGTTTTTATTTATATTTTTATCTAGAATGTGGCAAGAAAATAGAGTGCTTTATTGTTTGTTTACATTTGCTTATGATTGCGTAGCTCTTTATAAGCTTTTGTTTAATCCTTTTTTATAGCAGAAAATTTTAATTTTTGTCATTTAAAATAGGTAATGCTAAACGTAGAGTTAGTGCAAAGAGAAATTACCAATTTCGAGGTAATAGATCTACCATTAAACATACAAAAATAGCAGCGCAACATCTACCAACGCCAGTTCTTCAAAAATTAAAATATCTGCTGTCTTTGATGAAGAAATAGCAGAATATCAACGTAAACCACTTACTGGTAACAGAATAATTGATATGGAAGTCCTTTTAAATTTGCTTTTACAACTTTGCTGCCCAAGATGTTTCGAAGAAGGTATCCTGCTTTCTGAGGATTCCACATATGGTTTGTGCTCAAATTTTGTTATCAGGTGTAAACATTGTGACTTTTACTCAGGGTTTTCTAGTTCAAAGAAAACTTTAAACTGTCCTGAAGTAAATACAAGATTTGTGTATGGTATGAGACAAATTGGGAAATGTTTTCTGCTGGGTTTAAATTATGTGGTACGTTAAATTTACCCAGGCTCAGTAAAACTGCGTAAATAGAGAATATCATGAGAATATCATGATAGTTCACTAATCATGAGAATAAACTCATGTTAGTGAACTATCAATGCAAAAAGCAGCTTCTGAACTGTTAGTGCTACATCCTACTAAAAATAAAATTATTGAATGTGGCATTTCAGTTGATGGACCGTGGCAGTGTAGAGGTTACTCTTCCATGAATGGGTGTGTCGCAGCTTTGTCAGTTGACACTGGTAAAGTAGTAGACATTGAAATAATGTCGTCATATTGTCCCACCTGCAGAAAGATTTCTGAAATGCCTAGAAGAATTGAGTCGGAAACTTTTGCAGCAGATCACGTGTGCCAAAGCAATTTTCAAGGTTCTGCGATAAAAATGGAAGCTGTTGGTGCTACGAGAATCTTCCAACGTTCTATTGTCAAACGAGGCCGCCTTAAATATGCACATTATTATGGTGACGGGGACTCTAAGGGCTTTATCAGTGTCAAAGATACTTATGGGAAGGATAGCGTCACAAAATATGAATGCATTGGTCATGTTCAAAAGAGAGTAGGTGCGAGATTGCGCAAAACTAAAGTCTAAAAATAAAAATCTGTCTGGTAAATTCAAACTCACCGACTCTTTTATTAATACGATTGAAAATAAGGCTTTTATTAACAGGTTTCATGTTACAATGTTCTGAAATCGTTTTCACAAAAAAATTAATTTACTATCGACGCGAAAGCTTCCACAAAGCATAAGCAGCCTCTATAATTGTTTATTACATGATTCATCAACGTCACGTGAAGATGTAACACAAAGATTACTAGTAGCGGATCTTTTAATTTTGAACAGCAGTCATGCTTCTGCAATGGATTCAGTTCAACATCACGTAACAACAAAGTAAACAATATAAGGAAAACCTATTCTCTAGTTCTGCTTCTAGTAATATTGGTATAACTTTTCAATAGTGTTGATTCCAGATCACGCGACAGCTTTGAAACTAATAATAATAACAGAAAAATTGTCCTGCTAACGTTCCTATATTCTTCATTATTTTTCGGAGTAGATATAAAGGAGTGCGCTTATTTTGTGTTCATAAGTAAGATTATGTTGAAAAATGAATCGAGCCTGTTGCAATCGATTACATCTAAGCAAACATTTTTATTATTATCTCGATATATTTAAATATTTTGAATTAAAATTGAGTTATATTAATTTGCATTGTTATGTTTTTACAATAATGTTCATACATGGTATACATAAAATATTTAAATATTTACTTAAAAATTCTGTTAACAATATGAAAAAAAATTAAACTATTTGTCAAACTTCAGCAGCACTAACTTTTTATTCGCCTACTTTTGCTTTGTTTTTACATATAAATCTTGACCTACTAAAATTACTCACTTCCAAATTACTGACCCGTGAAAACAATACTAGATGAAGTTTTCGAAATGATAATAAAACGTGGCATCCGATGCGTTTATCACGGCCTATTTGAAGCCTCATCATAAAAGTAGGAGTTCCAATTTTATGAGGGCAGAAAATATCCATTACGTCTTGGTAGAGCAAAGGGGAAAAAAAGTTAAAGAAAACATATCGTTTACTTTATTCTTTTTTATAACTTTCATGCTCTACTCTAAGCATCGTAAAACAAAATATTGGAAACTCCCGAGCATTAAATTAGTTCTCTGCAGCTTCAGATAATCAGGGCAAAAAGTGCAATAAAACAGAAGAATATTTCTTCTGTGTACTACTGTATATCCACAGTGTACGACGATTCCAAACACGTACAGTGATGATAGTTTGATGGGGATATTTACGTCAAATTTTGTACGGACGTTTTTATAGGCTAAAGTTATGCTTTCTTCGAAGTAATCCCTTCACTTCCGATCTTTCGACTTCAATATCGTCTGAAAACTTCATTGCAGCAAAACGTGTCACCTCTTTTGAATGAAATTCGCACTTGTATTCTGGACAGATTCTCGAAGTGACACAATTTTTCTTCAGAACCTTTGACTATATAAAACAGCCAAAACATTTTGGAATAAAATATTTGTAACCAAATATATTCAGATATATTATGTGTAGCACAAAAAAAGTGTAAATGATATTAGTTAAAACTATTTTCGGAGATTATTATTGAATATATAGGCACACAGAGATAAACAAAAAAAATCACTTTGAATATATTTTACAAAGAAAAATATAAATAGCCTAGTCAGTTTAATGAGTGACGTTTTCTATTTTTGCGTAATTGAATACGTGGTATTTTTTAAAAAAAACTACTGTTCCTAAGGATTCATGTTTAAAATATTATTTATTAATATTGCATTAACTTGTAAGCTGATGAAGTTTCCCACGTCATCGGCAGAAGAAGACGCTGAAAAAAAATAGCTGTTTGGTCGCCATATTCGCCATTAACTGAACCGTTGGTAAACGGGGATAAAACAATTTTTTTCCTTAGGTCCATTTCAGAAACGCCAGTTCAATTAGAAAATTCTGACAAGGTTGAAAGCTTGATGAGATTTAACCGTGCTTGCCCTGTAATTTCAGTCAAAATATATGTTTTGACCAATGAGTTTGCAAAATCGCTTTTGAGCAATTAAAAAAATAGCAGGAAAATAAAAATTTAAGGGGGCAGTTTGCTTTTATAATTGACATTAGTTATTTAAATCCAGGTTTCATAGCTCGTTTGAGTAAGCGTTGAATATGGTGGTGAGTATTATGAAGCAGGGGCAAACGTTACAAGTGTGAAAGAAAAGAACTTCTATGATCATGTAGCGAAGCGCACCATAGACGAATATAGACATAATTATAAATGAAGATGAACTGATAGTTAAAAAAAGTCCAGAAGCCTAATAATTAACGTAATATGTTTATTACACTGTGCTATGTTTAACACTATAGAGACTGAAACTTAGTATATACCTATATTGCCCAAATGCAGTCAAAATTATTGCATTTTGAAATAATAACTAATGTGTAAATAAATCTGTTTAAAATTAATTTTTAATATATTTTATATTATTTACTGTCAAATTCTAAATTATTAGTAATTATTGATATTAAAAGAAATTTACTTCATTCGGTAAAAAATATACTGTATAAAAGTCTAAGAAATTGTGCAATTATATACACCATTGTTTTTCTAATTGAAATTAAAAAACAGTCAAAGTGACCTCCTTGGGCAATCTAGTGTTAATTCTTTTGTAGTGTTTAAAAAATAAAATTTTCTGATTAAACACAAATCACCTGCTACAGATGTTTGATTTAGAATATGCTAATAACGACTTTGTTATTGCAAAAATCGGAAACATTTTTTCTCAATTTTTATTTTCATAACTGGCACGTGATAGTTAATAAAGTATATAAATGATATTTCACACGATTGAGCTTGCACCTTAGGTAATAGAAAGAGCAGGTATTCGGGTGCTAATTTTAAATAAAAAAATAGTTGGGCCTTTCCATACGTGGTCAAATGGCATTCCCTGTTGCGAAGTTATCAAAATCCAAATTTTCTCCCCACTAGTTGACTCAACAAATAGGACATTGTGAAATCAACGTTCTTCACACGTGGTAACTTGTATATTAAACATGGAGAACGCTTTTTACTTCGAACACAGTCATTGTATCGATGACTCTAGCACTCCTTTTCAATCAACTTTGTGCCCCTGTATAAAGTGAATTATCTCCCTTCTTCACACTAGAAGAATGCTGACATGAAACAAGTGTAGTGGCACAAAGTTGAAACGAACTTACGAGAGAGGTTCAGAAATGCAAAATCGGTTGTCAGTTACCTTCAAGTGGGTTTTGTATGTATTAAGTTCATAAACTACTAAATATTATCGTTGCAAACTAGCAAAATATTTTTTTCAATAATAAACTGTATCCCAAACCCAATTAAGAAACAATTGTACATGGATAAAAAATTCTTAAATTGTAATTCCAGATCTCTTTAAATAGGTGGATTTAAAAAAATACATCATTTTTGATATTCCAAGAATGGTTTTTATATTATATATTTATAGCACTTTTTATCATAAAAAATAAAATACAAGTAAATTTAATGAGTACATTTTTAACACAGTAAGCGTTATAAACGTAGTACATGATATGTTTCATCAGAATACAAATATACATAAAACTAATTTATTTATTATGAATGATGCAGAATTATTAAATTAAAAAACTATCATAATTTAAAAATAGTATAAGCCGGAAAAAATAAAGTTATGGCACGATTTAATTGACATTACAAATAATAATAATAATTTGGAGCAGAACTATATTCAGACAGGCATGTAAATTAGCTGTTGTTTTCCTACGCAATTATTATTCTATAATTAATTTAAATTGCACGCTCTATCCAGATTATAAAAAAAAACAAGGCAATATCTATAATTAGAAAACATAAACAAGTAATGTTTTTATAACTTGAATAATACGAAAAAAAATTTAAAACCTGAACATTTTTATTTTATATTTGCCTATAACCTTTTAAAATAATGAGATATTACATTCGATGGAGTTAATAAAAAAATAATAAGGAGGAGAAATACATATATTTATTTTTTTCTTTGCACTTTTTACATCTTTGCTTCTGAATTCTTTTTAAGAATAAATTTAATATAGGCAAAGAATTTCTTAATTTATGGAGAAAAATTCACCACAGTTTTCAAAACTTCCTCACATTATTTTACATAATGAATCATTATTTTAACAGGTCGCTCATGATAATCATTATTTTAAGCATAGTACAAATTTTCGCTACACATATTTAAGGTTCTCTTATGCATTAAAAAAGTATTTTGATATATTTTAAAGAATATTTGGAATTTTTTTTCTTTTACTTTTTTCATTATTTTCTGCTTACATTTAATACCGAATAAATCACTGCCATCAATTTATTATACTTCTCTCGCAGTTTTGCTTAAGATACGTGAAATACCCTCAATTATGAACCCATTTTGGTCTAAGAACAAAACAATTGTTAATCTAATTGCAAGAAGTGGGAATATACAACTAGTCCAGTGCTTCTCAAAGTTTCAATACTTGCGACCCAATATTCAATCATAATTTTCATCGCGCCCCCCTCGACATAACTATAATGTATTGAATGCAAAAATATTATAATTCGACGCTTAAGCTGCAATACCACATTTACCTTTTAAGTGCCACCGGTGTATATAAACGTCTCGCTCAGCCAAAGTGTTAATTGTCCCGGATGTAAAGGATGTTTTTTTAGAGGTATAGAACTTTAAATTGCAATAAAACAACAATGTATTATTCGATTGACATGAATTTTTTTTATTCGAAAGATAATCTTGTGTCATTACAATTTAAATATGATTTCTGGCACAGGACTGCCACGGCTGGCTCGGATGTAGTCCAATCTGGACGTCCAATTTTCGATGACTTTTTCCAATATTTGTGGCCGTATATCGGCAATAACACGGCGAATATTGTCTTCCAAATGGTCAAGCGTTTGTGGCTTATCCGCATAGACCAATGACTTTACATAGCGCCACAAAAAATAGTCTAGCGGCGTTAAATCACAAGATCTTGAAGGCCAATTCACAGGCCCAAAACATGAAATTAGGCGGTCACCAAACGTGTCTTTCAATAAATCGATTGTGGCACGAGCTGTGTGGCATGTTGCGCCGTCTTGTTGGAACCACAGCTTCTGGACATCTTGACTGTTCAATTCAGGAATGAAAAAGTTAGTAATCATGGCTCTATACCGATCACCATTGACTGTAACGTTGTGGCCTTCATCCTTTTTGAAGAAGGATTCCACCAGCCCATAAAGCGCAGCAAACAGTCAGTTTTTCTGGATGTAACAGTGTTTCGACCTACACTTGTGGATTAGCTTCACTGCAAATGCGGCAGTTTTGTTTGTTGACGTAGCCATTCAACCAGAAGTGCGCTTCATCGCTAAACAAAATTCGCTTATGAAAATCGACCATTATTTTCGAAATAAAATTGCACAATCTGAAAGCGTTGTTCAGGCGTGAGTCTATTCATGATGAATTGCCAAACCAAACTGAGATCAAATCACTTGACAGCTGTTAAATCGGTCTCCCTCTTGGAAAGTAATGCCAACTTAAACTTCTATACCTGGAAAAAAAACACTCTGTATACATACGTATTTCCGAATTACGATCTTTTCTCTGTACTGCTATCCATAAAATTATTCCGAAATCTTTTGGATGCAATAAAAGCCCTTTGATTGTGTTTGCGAAGGATGTGATTATTTATTACTTTTCCTTCCCCCAATACATCACATATGTGCACCTACGACGAAAACGGAAGCTTTGGGGAGTGAATGGAGTAATTTTTAATCGACAGTTAAGGGATTAATTATAAACCGTACAAATTATCAAGATAGGTGTTAATTTTTGTATATAATTTTTATATGACAATCCCCTAGGATCACTGCGGCCGCGGTAGCCGAGTGGTATAGGTACCGAACCGTGGCTTGCTTTGTCACGGGTTCAAGCCCAGTACCACTAAAGACCCGCCGTGTAGGGCAGCGATGCACGCTAAATCTGTCGAGAGCTGAAACGTCCTCCCGTTGGTGTGGTGTGGTAGTTCGGAGAGGGGGGTGCCAGCTCAGGTGTCGTCCACGTCACTTGACCATGGTTCAAAATTACGTGGTCCGTTGCCAAAAGCCCTCATGTAGCTGAACAGTGCAACGTTAATATTCAATCAATCAACCCCTAGGATCACTAGTAATTTTTAAAATTGTTCTTAACTAAGTTTTGTTATAAATTAGCTATAAAAGTATCAGTAATGAACAATGTATTTTTATAAGTGTATTATATCAATATAATTGTGTATTTCATTTCTAATTATGTCAGAATGTATTTCATTTGTTAACTTTCAGTACAAATTAATAATTTTTTTTAAATAATCTCTTGTTTCGACTTTTCAATATGCTCGCGACTCCATCAAGTTAACACGCCATCTAGGGAGGCGCGCCCCACAGTTTGAGAAACGCTGAACTAGTCTGAGATACTGAAAACTGCTCTTTGATGAATTGTTTCTGAATCTCTTTTTAAAATTAAATTTTGATGAAACAAAACAATCAATTTATTAGGGTTTGCCAAATGATCGTATGTCTATAATTTTGTAATAAAACTTACATTCTTTGCGTCTATTTTTTTGTTTTTTGCTATTACAACTAAAACGTTTTGCACAAATAATATTTTTAAGTATCTTATATATAAATTATTTAATAATGCTACCTATTTTTCGTAATCCGTAATTCGTTATATTTATTATGCAAGATTTTTCTTATAGTATCAACAAATAATGTTATTCTATTTTTCATGTTTCAACTTACTTAAATTTTTATAAGAATCTAGGCCAGGTGTTGGTCACCTTTTAGCTGTGGCGGGATGCACTAATCAACCAACATGATTCAGCGTGCTATACAGTAGGGCATTTTGAAACAATCCGATTCCCGCGATAATACATGTAGAGTTAGAGTATATGGGTCAATAATATATAGATTTACAGTTTTATTTTGTATCAACTTTGAGTCATTTAAAGATATTTCTTAACATGAAATAAACAGCATAAATTCTAACTATTTATCTAACAAAAATAATAAAAAAATTAAAAATTCTCACTATATACAATGTATTTTTAAATATATGTATTGAAATAATAAATTAACTATATAAAATGAAAATTATTCTCTCTCTTCATTATGATTAAACAAAAACATAAATTATAAAATTTTAAAAATTTTAACGCGAATCACAAAATTAGGGATATACGAAGCTCATCCAGAAAGTTAGTTTCCCTAGTTTTTTATAAAAAAGAACTCTCACTTTCAGGAACATATTTATTGGCAACAAGTACAGAATTGTTTCGGTTAATTTTCAACATATTCACCACCAGAATTGACCATTTGTCGAATCGTGGGGTTAACTTTTGCGTCACTCTGTGGTAGAACTGTGCCGCCTGCGAATGGAACCAGCGTGTGACAGACGTCTTCATTTTTTTGAATTTTTTTGCACAATTATTTGAACCGTAAGGGGTGCTTAGTGACAATCTCATGCAACAAGGATCGCGATATCTGCGGAAGTTGGCTGCTCAGCTCCGTAATCGTGAAGCGACGGTTCTCCATCACACGCTGCCTCACCAGTTCAACAAGGTCAACATTGATGAGGAACGGTCGCCCACTGCGCTCTTTATCACGGACATTTTGACGACCCTCTGAAAACTGCCTGCACCAGCGATGTACCATCTTCTTACTCATGAAGTTCAGCCTGTAGACCCGACAAAGCTGACGATGAATTTCAATAGGCGCAATGATTTATGCATTCAAGAACTTTATCACCAACCCCGAACCTCGCAGGCGGCGGGAGAAGGAATAAGAGTTTCCATTTCGGACAACTGCTACCACGCTACTGGCACGAGGCGGGACCTGTCCGGCTGGCATATGATTGATACGTTATAGATCTGTTACGCATGCGCAATTGGCACGGCTAATTATGTTTACTTTAGAGGGGAAAACATCGGGAAACTTACTTTCTGGATACGCCTCTTAATTTGTGGCTTTCGATTTGACACGATTTTAAGCATCTTCACTAAAAGATAATTCTTCGATAAACAATTTCTTTGAGGAATTGAATTATTTTTCATATGTGGAAATAGTTTTTATTCAGATACATAGAACCAAGAGCGGAAAGTAGAGTACATGTAATTTTCTCCCTTCAAACAATTAAATCTCTTCAGCAATGACGTTCAATAATTTATAAAATAGTTTCAAATTTATCTTTAGAGTTATCTTTCGGATTTTTTCGAATTCCGTAAATGTGCATTATTCTGAAGATAATTTTCAAGAAGGTTCATTACAAATTTATCAACATCCAACCACTCAAAACTTGACAAATTTGTAGAGAAGTGCAGAGTGTTACTGAGAATTGTACCGCGTGCCATAAGTTGGCGACCCATGCTTTAACCATTAAACATCCACCTCTATGCATTTCATGGCATTGTACGACTATGTGGTATTTAAGTTGTTGTTATCTACTTATTGCTTCAGTAATTGCTATCTAGTTATAGCTTTAGTTATTGATAGCAGTCAGCTTTTGATTGTGTTCGAAAACATTCTAATAACCATCACCACTTGATTAAAAAATATAATAATGAAACTTAAACATCTGTAATGGAAATATAATTATCTTTTGCTCCCCCATATTCTTCCAGAGTTTATTTTTATAAACCTATTTTTTTATGGATCTTAAATTTGAGAAGTATCCTTGCTTTCGAATCATTCTTATTTCTCAAATTTAAGATATAAGGGCCTAATGGTTCAAAAACGTTTTTTGTTATCTGCAATTCCCTAATAACGTCTCGCAACCCCTTTCGTTAGCCAGTTTCTTCAAATCCCGTTTTTATCTGATCTCTACTCAAGAAAGAAAGGCGCTTGAGATCTTTCTAGAAGTCTAAGATATTTTTACGCACATCTCTTTTTTTTTTGCTTTTGAAGCTATTATTTTTATACCCGGCGTATAACGCGCACCTATAAATTTCGATGTTATTTTGTGTGTTAAATGTGTGCTAAAACACGCTGGATTTTACGGTAATTCAAAATAATAATTCGATCAAATTTTAAAAAATAATTGATGCAATATTCGTTTTTATATCCTTAGGATACCATGTATAAAATCAAGTGAAATATTTTATTTTCTATAAAACCATAGCACAATAAAACATTGTTTTTTATATGAAAAATGATGAAGATTCATTCATCATATCACAAGGGAAAAAATCGTTTAATTTTCTTTTTTTACATTTGTACGACGGTGATTTAATTAAAAATTTACTCTTAATATTAAAATATTAATTATAAGGGTTATGTTTTATCTTAACCAAATTACATTACATAATTAACTAATTCCCTCTACACAGAACAAGCTGATATAGCATTGTAAAAAAATAGTATAGTTCCTGTATTATTATACAATATACTTACAATGAGTTAATCTATTTACCTAAACTTTATGCAACATCTCCATAATTTCCTATTGACACAAGTGGTTTCAAATGGCTGTCAAACAGCAGTCATGGAGGCACTAGAGTTAATATTTGCACATTCAGAGCGCAGTTTGTTTTTGTTCATAATTAGATTAAATTAAGGTAATACTAAACAATCAGAGAATATTCTGAAGTATTTTCCTCAGAATTCCGCAACTTTGTTTGATCTCATATTCGGGAATTTGCACAAATATAAGTGGGATAGTGCTTATATTTAAAAGAAACAAAAGAATGAGTTAATGCAAATTTTAAGTCAATAAATATCGTATTGGAAAACTTAAATCATTGTTTAAAAGACATTCACATGACATGAAACCTAGCGCATTATTTCAGGATTATTTACTGTAAAATATTTGATTTTTCAAAACTATTAAAATCAGTAATACATGATGCAGTTATCTTTCAGTTTTATACGCACTGGGCAACAAAAGAAAGCTATAAATACAAAAAAATACGCAAAAATATCATTACCTCGAATGCATGAATACATTTATTTATTTTATAAACCGGGCATCAAGTACTATGAAGAAATTGACTCATAACTTTCTGTGTTACAATGAGAAGCGTGCGGATTTATAATACAACATGATACAAAAAAAGGAAAATTTGTTATAATTTCCCATTTTAGTTTGAATGCATATAAAATAAGTTAAATAAAGTGTCACATGAAATAGAAATTCAAAAATGCATAGGAAAATTATGGACTTATACAAAAACGATTGAAACTGGTCGTATTTTATAGTGGCGAACAAATAAAATAGAAAACATATAATTACTCCTTTACTTTATAAAATTAAAATTTTATACATTAGTAAGTTAGAACAGTGCTTCTCAAACTTTCAATAGTTGCGACCCAATATTCAATCGTAATTTTCCTTGCGCCGCCCCCCATACAATAACATTGTATTAAATTCAATAATACTTTATTTTGACACTAAGTCTACAGTTTGACTTTAACCTATTAATAGCTGGCAGCTTATATAAACGTCTCGCTCAGCCAGTGCGTTAATTACCCCGGACGTATATATTTGCATTTCCGAAGTATGATCTTTTTTATGAACTGCTATCTGTAAAATAATTCCGAAGGCTTTGGAATGCAATAAAATTACCTGGACAGTGTTGACAAAGGATTTACTTATTTCAGAGGATTTGATTATTTATATAATCCTTTACTACCCATCCCCTCCCAATACACCACATACGCTCGCCTACGTGTTAAATGGGGCTATTGGGGAACAAATCAAGTAATTTATAATCGTCATTGAAACAATTAATTATAAACTAGACAAATAATCAGGATAAGTGTTACATGCAAAGTTATATATATGAAAAGCTCATGGGGTTTCTGGTAATTATTAAACGCTCTTAACTTAGTATTGTTAAATTAAACTATAAAATGCATAGGACAATACTGATATATGAATGTATTTGGTTTGTTTACTTTTAGAAAATTAATAATTTTTTTTAAGTAATCTTTTGCTTTTGACTTTTCAATATGCTCGCGCCCCCCTTGTAGGGTTATGACGCCGCCCTAGGGGGTGTGCCCCACAGTTTCAGAAACACTGCGTTAGAATAAATACTCTGTTTATTCTAATATAAGCCAGCATTTTTTCCAATGTTAAGGCTATTGAAAGTCGGTTGCTCCCTTGAATTGAAGGTCAGAAATTTGTTGTATGAGGTAAATTGAGCATCATATTGTGACGATTGGTACAATTAGAACTTCATGTACGTATTTAAGTTAACCAAGACGTTCTTAACTTTCAGAAAATCGATTTTTTTTTCAGTTTTTGACTAGAAAATATACATTCAGTGCTGATTCCAAAAATGTATAACGTGTATAGATTTGAAGCTTAATACACGAGTAATTGTAGTTTTAAAATGTAAACAACACCTATTGCGGTTACAACAAATGTCTCGTATTGGAGAAAAGTTTATCTACAAACATTTCGTCACAGAACCAGCCCTTGTTAGGATTAAAAATATAAGTACAAACATATACATGATTTTTAAAACATATATTTAGAGAAATAACTGTAAAAAAACTTTTACTAAAATGTTTGTTTGACCCTACCCAGAACCCAAAAGAACGCGTCAATAACTGTGTGTGTAATCAAGTTCCAAAAAACACATTTGTAAACAAAAAAAATTTACTTTGGTGTAATGGATGCAGTGATATGATTTATAATTAAGGTACATGTGCAAGAATAAAAGTATTAAGAGAACTAAAAATAAATCTTTTGATTAACACTTGTGAAGGCCTTCGAATAATTGACAAAGTAAGAATTTGTGAAGACGAGATGCAGTTCAAAAAGCCAGCAAAGAGGTTAAGACTATTGAAAAATAAAATAGAAGAAAGAAGGATGCTTTAAAAGTGTTTATGTGCAAAATGAATACAAATAGGGGATGTTTTAAATATAAAATTTTAGTAAGCTGTACTATTTTATTTAGTTTTTTTTTTCATATTAATCAAAATATGTTTTTCTAGTTTTTAGGTACATCTTCAAGAAAAATCTATCAATTATACTTTAGTGAAACTTGGTATGTGTGAGCTTTTCAATAGTAATAATACACTTAATGCTACTAATTTAATTCCTGAAATGTTAGTATTTTAATTTTATTGCCAATTTTTTTCTAAAAAAAAATACCGTTTTTATCCAAATTTAAAAAAAGCCTCAAGATTCACATTTTTAAAAAAAAATTCTAAGCAATGAAAAAAAGCAAAAACTAGAGCAATTATATAAAGGCGCAATTTTGTAGCTAAAGTAGCAAGTTTTAACTTTTTATATGTTATAAAATGACAAATACAAACAAGTACCAAATCAACACCATGTATACAAAAGCACCTTTTGGAGTGTACTTTTTCAAATTGCATTTCTAAAAATATTGTACATATTCAAAAGTTTTATTTTACAGTACATCAAGAAAAGTATATTTGTTGTGTTTTTAGAGTCTTATTGTTTTTGAAAATAATGTTCCTTCGAAAATCAAAATGTTGCTTGTTTTGCGTTATTGAAAACGTGCCGGTTCCCTTGAACGCTTTTGGGGCTGATAAAACAAATTAAGTATTTATTTCATATTAATTATTTTCTTAAATTTCGTAAATGTAGGACATTAATAAACCTTCTTTCACTACTTTTTACTTATCACAAAACAGGTAACGAATTTCGGGTATGGTTTAGAATAGAAGGTGGCCTATATAAGTTCAAAAAAATACGGTATATAACAAAATATATGCATATGTGAGCTCAATGTAAATAATTTCGTGCGTATTGTTACAATTAAGCACAAAATTACTTGATATTAATGCAGAAATTATATAAAAGCAATTTTCGTACGTTGATGTTTTTATAATTAAAAGAGGATTGAAAAATGTGTATGTGTGTGTTTGAAAAATATATAAGATTCTAGGTAAAGTTTCGACCAAATCAGTTTTGGAGTAGTTTAACTTTGCAAAGATTGGGCATAAATAAATAAATTCATATTTATAATCAGGATTTGAAAATAATTTTATCTTAAAGATTGTCTTAAAATTCATAAAATATTATATTAAATAAAATAGTATTGATATATTCGTTGAAACAGGATTGCAAATTGGTAATAGTTTACAACTGTGCTAATTTAATTTATTTTGACTTTTCAGCAATTTAATGCTGAAATAAATTAAAAACAATTTTTCTTAATACTGAGATCAAAATTTTATACAAGCGTAATTTTGTTGTATTTATATTTTTACTTTCTAATTTTATTCAGGAGTAATTAAATTATAAATAAAATAATTCAAGATAGTAAAACATTTATAAATAAATTAATTCAAGATAGTAAAACATTTATAAATAAAATAATTCAAGATAGTAAAACATTTATAAAAAAACTTTTTTTATTTTATAATTAATTACAATTCAAGAGCAAATTCACTATTAAAACATTAAATTTTGTTTACTATAAGAGAGAAAATTATATAACACAAATAACAAATGAGTAAATAAAATATTCTACTTGAGTTGAAAAGTTTCTTCACTCATTCTAACAGCAAAATAAAACATTGTTACTTTCAATTTCTATGTAACAAATTTTTAAACTTAATATTTATTTTAAAAATTTTACTTAGCTCTCATACATTAATTATTATTATTATTTGTACTCTTACATCCTTAGAAAACTTTAGGAAAGTTTTCTGGGATACAAGACAATTTAATTACCAAAAATTCAATTGAAGAACACATAATGGTCCAAACATTTGTCTGAACTATTTAAAAAGCTTTCTCAGACTGTTGTTATTTGAGAAACAGTGCGTTTGTAAACATCATCCATCATCCTTGTCGTATTTAATTTCTCAACTTAACTTCAACGAATCCTTATCGTAATGAAGTGGGAATCAGTGGTGAGTAGAGTTCCCCCTTTTCTTTCTATTCTCTTTGGAGAAGGAATAAAACCGAGAACTTAGTGGATTCCGCATGAGTTTCTTGGGGAATAGATACTCTCGCTTTGGAACAATACCTTCCAAATCATTAATGAGACTGGAATTTTGTTTAATTATTTAGAGTAGAAGACTTTCTTCTCTGTATTAAAAGTTTATTTTTACAGAAGATAAGGTAAATAAAATGTACGTACTTGAATTTTTCATGACACTCCAAAACAGATTAAGATTTTAAAAAATAAATTGTATTGTTTTTTTCTACGAGGAAATAACACTGACGCATTTCTTTTGTTAAATCATGTTAAAACGACTTTTCCCGCTTGAAATTATCAAATCTGACCCATGTAATGGCGTATATATTATTTTAAATGATTCGTTACATCTTTCAAGCTCAAAGTCAATCTGATACAAGGTTTTAAAAAAAATTATCGAATATTCTAACAAACAGAATATATAAATAATGAATAATAAATATAATTTAAATAATTATCTTACATATGAAAGTTGAAAATACAGACAAAACTCATCGTTTATCTGATTTCAGAGGGTTGATTTTGAATAGGTGCTCCACCTAAGTTTATATTCTGCTTCATAGAAATACATGAAACTATTTACAATCTCAAATGATCGCACGAGTATTGAAATTGGTTTCTAAAAGTAGTTTGTTTTATTTACAGTATGTAGAACTTTTAAAAAGCCTAGTACAATGTGTAGGCTAATTTTGAATTCAGTTTTTGTATTGATGATTTTTGAACAAGAGAGAAAAAAGAATAAGTTTTATTATCTATAGAAGTAAGAACATAACTATAGAAGCAGTTTCCATTGCATTTATTGAGTTAAATTTTATATTTAAGGAAATCAGTATAAAAATAATAAAATTTAACACAGTTAACTTAAATAATTAAAAAACAGATTATTCATTAGAGATTAATTGTTTCAAGAATTTAGGCATAAAAACTGTAAAATTTAAATGTTATGCATAAAAATATTTATTGAAAATCTCAATATCGATTAGTTTTTCAGGTTAAGAATACCACATATTTTGAGTCATTTCATTTTTGTATATGTCAGAACTATGGCATGTATTACTAATGCTTTTTATATACTGTCTTATTGGAACATGAATGGAATGAAAAAAATATTTAATACATTTCTTTTTTTGAAAAAAAAATATCAAAGGATTATATATTTTTCATTCATTAATGTTTTCTACAATAATATAAAATAAATTTTTTAACTGAATAATTTTTATAGAAGAAAATTTCCTCGAATAAATTTATTATAATGACCTTTTACTTTACCGTAGCTCTATGAAACTGAAACAACTCAGTTATATGGAATGCGTGTGTTTTTTAAACAAACGAAATGTGGTACTGAAATTTTAAAATAGTGTTCAATATTTTAAAATAGTATATATATATATATATATCTTATATATTTATGAACATAATTTTAGAAATCAGTCCCATAACTTTAATATTTAATATTCTTTGCTATTTAAATGAAACTAAATATACTCAATATTTTATATAAATTAGTAATCTAATATCTGTGAATAAATTTTATCTGAATTGCTAATTTTTTACTGAATAAATAACAAATTCGGACATTATATAATATTTAAATCTTATAAAATTTTAATAAAAAATTTTGCATAAAGGAATAAATTGTGTATAATAAGACTTTCTTCCTACAGCATAAAACTAATTGAGAAGGTTATGGTTAGAGAAAAAAAAATATGACAAAAATAAAATGAATGATTTGATAGCGATTGCAACAGGTAACCATTTAATTTTAAATATAAAGCTATGAATGAAATATATGTTTTGAATATTTTGTATTAATTTGCTATACTTTAAGGATATATTTATATGTGCTTACTATCTGCGTAAAATTAGAGCAATGCTTCTCAAACTTCCAATATTTGCGACCCAATTTTCAATCATAACTTTCATCCCGCCGCCTCCTTCAATAATAATGTATTGAATGCAATAACGTACTTCGAAGTAAAGCTACTAAAACTATACGAATTTATTATAAACTGTTCAAAATTATCAAGAAGAGTATAAGTTTGTGTATAATTTTGTATATGATAGCTCATGATATTTACTATTATTTATTAAACTTGTTCTTAACTTGGTATTGATAAATTAATTAGTAGTGATAATTTAATTGAGCAGTACTGATGTATTTATAAGTATATTATATCATATTAAATGTGAATTTCATTTTTTATTACATCAGAATGTATTTTGTATCGATTCCTTTCAGAAAATTAATGTATTTTTTAAATAATATTTTTCTTTGGTTTTTTTTTCGATATGCTCGCCCCCCCACATGGGTTTATCTAACCCCCCAAGGGGGACACACCCCATAGTTTGAGAAACGCTGAAATAGAGTATTTAATCATTTTAATTCCTTTATCAGTTTTATATACTTAACATCTTAATTTTGAGAATCCACTATAATTTACTTTGGTATATTATAATCCTACCTCTTGAATTCCGAAAATAAATACTAGTTGATACCAAATGAAAATACTCAATATGTAGTAGTATGATACTCACAATTCTTTCACTAAATACTGTATGTTTACATAAATTTTAGAGAAAGTAAATACAATCCAATAAGGTTGGCAATACATTAAAAAATATTGAAATACATTTAGGCAGTACTAAAATCAACTATGGTCTTAAAGAAACTTCTGAGTATTGATGGAGAAAATTTCTTCAAGAATAGGTGGATAAGAAAAACATGCAGAGTAAAAGAAATGGCAACTACTTCAGAATAACCCCTGATAACTTATTTCAGATTTAGATTGTTACTGAGTGATGAAGTCATTAAGTTTATTTCTGGTTAAAATATTCATTGTTATATTTTTACTTATACAGTTCATTGAAAATATCTTTCGGAAATCTTGGCGAATTATTCAAAAGATAGTTATAAATGAACCACATTTTGACATATTATCTGGCATGGTCTCTAGTACAGATGCCAAATACGCTTATTGAGAAGAAGACTACGTGGCTTAGATAACAAACCACAAGTTGTTGGCAAGCTTGAAGATATTTTTAAGAGATCCTGCTGTGTGTGACCAGAGATAAATGTATTATGAATAAATATAAAATCTCGCAAAATAAAATATACACAACGAATTACAAATTTTAGTACCATTGAACAGTAATGTTATTCCATGATTGTGAACTATCAACTATCAGAGACAATATCCCTTCAGAACTATAGCACGCTATTTTAACCAGTTTGGCTTACCGCAGTTGTCTCTACGTTATCTTGAACATTTACAAGCCAAATAGCCTTGATTGATAAAAAAACAGTGGAAATGAGACCCGTAAATTCCTCCTTCCATCTAAGTTCCAAGCAGATGGAACTAGTTATTATAGAAATTGAAGTTGTCATTGTATACGTGGGAAGAGTAAGTACTGTAACTATGCAGAAAATGTAAATTCCACTTTCTCAGGAGTTAATCATTAGTCTTATTCGTACCTTTTGCTCAAGTCACTTAGATAATTGATAATGATAAATTCAGTTCTATGTCAACCGATCTAACTACGATTCTATCATCCAGAAATGATGACCACTGATGTTCTGGTGCTTATATATACTGTTTTAATTCTTTCATGCTTCCTGGTAGATATGTTGTACCAGCAATTCTTATTCGTTTATTGTGTGGTTACACATAAAATTTACTACTTATTTGAATATCTCAGAAACTGATGCTAGATGGTACATTATCTGAACTGCCACAGAAATCAACTCCTAGCATTTTCTCAAGTTTCCAACAAACATCAGAAGCTCGTTGTGAGGAATGGGTTTATGCAGTAGTTCCTTCTTTGATTAGCTGTGAGTTTGTTGAGAAGTATATTTTGGAAGTGGCTGTGTTGTGTATTTTTAAGTGTAAATGGAAGTGATTATTGTGATATTTGGTACAAATCAGAGAAGTACATATGCTATGCAACTAAATAAATCACTATTATAATAGTTATTACCTCACATGGCCATTGCTAGTATGAAAATGTGAGAGCCCAAAAAATGTACCACCGTGCTTTTGAAGGGCATCTTCTTTATTAATATAAAATGCATTCCACTTATATTTTATATATATTATTGTTATTATATATGTAAATATATATATATATGTATGTATAATATATTATATATATATAAATAATATATTATTATTTATGTATATTATATATGTATATATATATTATATATATATATATATATAATGGACATATGTATTGATTATGTTTTAGATTTGTTGTATAATACATTTTTTAAATAATAATAATATTTATGAAATAATAGTACATGCAAAATTATACTCCCAGATACTTGAATAAACTATAACTTGTGTTCAGGAAAAAATAAAAACAACTAATACATTTATTATATTTGCTGTCAACATAAAATCTAGGTAAAATAAAATAATGCATAGAATAGAGTATTTAAAATTAAAACTAGCATTTGTTAAATTACGACTAAACTAAAATTAAGCTTGAAACATTAGATCATGAAAAAATGAAATTGTTTTAATATATAGGGTTAGTAACAGTATATAAGATTATGACGTGTATTTATTTTTTTTCCAACTATCAAATAACTAGCTAAATTTTATCATTGTGCCTACAGAAGAAAAAATTATGTTTCCAGAACTTTCATGTTGCTTGAAGCGTGGTGGTACAAAATATGTACCACCTATTTTTTAAAACTTTGAATACCCTTTATTTGAAAAAGTTTTTAATATTATTTATATGTAGCTATTTCTGTTCAATAACTATCGTTTTCAGAGGTATATCTAAAATGTTTGTATTTATTTTTCGCTAGTGCATTATTTTTTCTAAAACTTCAGCGCATGAACGAGTTAATTCACATTTGGAGGTATTGTCTACTATGCACATCACTTCGACCAACATTTTAAACATCTCTTTGGCTTGTTCATCCATTCTGCTTTAATCCAATGAAAGTGCGTTTCCAAACTCTGGCATCTAACTCTTAATGAGTATGAATCCACCAACAAGGATTCGACAAGGTAATTGAGGAAAATATCCGTATTCGACATGAAACCGTCACTTTCACCATAAAATAGAAAACCATTTCTTTGGTACATTGGTTTCAAACACTGCTATGTTCTACTGATTCAGGAGAGGTTAATATTTCATTGGCTTGGTTGAAATGTCTTCTTATTCTAAATTTCGTTACAATGAGCGTAGCATTTGTATTTGTGTCAATTATTATATCATATAATGTATTTTTTTTTATATTCTGATACCAATTTAGCATAATTTAATAATTGTACCTGCAGAAAAAATATTTTGAGCTTAAGTTCTTGGATTTGCTGTTTTCTTATTAATATGAACACCACAGAATTGTTATTACAAATTATGTGCAAACCAGAGTTAATCCTTAGGGTTTATGTATTATATTTTTTTATTATTTCCCATATTGCATCCCATAAGACTCTGACAACAACTTGGCGTTTTAGTATGGTTTTGCATGGTTTTCCCGTAGGAAATCTAATAAAAATTCTTGAAAACGCTAAGATAAGATTAAAATGAGAACTTCACCCACACAAAATACTACAGTAAATGGTAAACAGTTTCATTGAGAGAAATCTTTAATGGATGTGCGCAACTTTAAAGATATACTTTCATTTGTGCGTAAATCTGGATATTTCAATTGTCTTTTAGATCAGACTAAGTCTAAAAGAACCATGCTTACAGCGCTAAATTTAATTTTCACATGCCACTCTAAATAAAGCATTTTAGGGGATTGGCAAATTTCTTTAAGGCTGTTGTTAACGTTAACGAGATTTAAAGTCTTTTATGTCTACGATATAAATCACGAACAATTTAAAACTAACTTTTTAAGCTGAGTCATTCGAAGTCCTAAAGAGATTCAAGTTTCTTTTACGATCCAGCTTAAAACAACAGATAAAATTAAATAAAGTAGTTTGGAAACAAATCCGTAAAAATGCTTTTTAGTTTAATGCATACAGCTTCCTGAAATTAAATTGCGATCCAATTAAATCGTGATCTTTCAGAGAGACTTTTATCAATATTTTAGGTTTATGGGAATGCAATGTTTACACGTTTACAATTATATTTGGAAATTGCAAAGAGCTTCTAGCACTTCACTTCCTATTGAACTCATCCTTACTAATATTATAAACGTAAAAGTCTATATGAATGTTTGGTACTGTTTCACGCAAAAACAAGTGAATGGCCGCCAATCCGGTATAGTGGTTAGCGAGGCTGACTGCTGTGCCGTTGGGACTGGGTTCGAATCCCGGAGAAGACATGGATGTTTGTAAATGTATAGTGCCTTCTTGGGATGGGGGTACTTTAAATAGCCGTCGAGCTGGAAGTCCTCTCGTGAGGTTGGTGGAAGGGGAAGAGTGGTGGGGGAGCCCCTCCCTTCCCCCACTGTGTCCCCCTCTAAAGTGGGTGAAAACGAGTGAAATCGTTCTGCCACCTGCATGGTGCGCAAAGCTACGGCTAACGACAGGCGTCACTTAGCGCTTTGCCATGATCAATTTCGTGGTCCTTGATCTGGCCTTTGCCGATCAGGTGGCATTAGTAACAGCATTAACAACAAGTGAATGGATTTTAATGTAACTTTACAATAATATAGCTTCTACATCAAAATAACACAGAGGCTATAATTTATAAAAATATTGTGTGAAGTGTCCAAAATATAACAATAATTGTCAGGTAAGTAGGAAAAAATTCTCTCATCTGCAAAAAAAGTTCGCAACAGTATATATGTATCTATTTTTTATGTGTGAAGCAAAACTTTGCATTTTGTTTTGTCTACGCCAGGCAACAGGAACTACGAAAGCTTGAACAGGTGGAGTCTGAGGCTGATTACAATTTTAACATAAAATAAATACAACAAGAATTAATATTTATGAATTACACTTCCAGATATAAATTATTTATTCTATTTTAAGCGTTCATTGCACTATATTTCTAACAATGTATTACTTTTGCTGAGCAGAGATCAGCTTAGGAAGGTGTCTTCAAAAATCGACCCACAAAAGAATTACGGAGAGTTACAGATTAAAAAAAAATCTTTTTTATCAGCTATTAGATTTACAGACTTAAAATTTAACAAACATGATTTTTTTTGTTCAGCTGAGATATCCCAAAAGTTTTGTTTTGTTTTGTTTAATTTGCAATTCACTTAAAATTAACTTATTAACAATTTTTTTATCCTTCAATCTGTACTTTTTTAATTTTTCAATTCATCCGTGCGAAGAACGGGTATAACAGCTATTAATTGTATTTATTCAAAAGTCAGGAGCAAATAAATAACGTAAAGTAATTTTTTGGTCTTAAATAGAGTATAGTTAAAAATATGTATATTCTAATTATTCTTATAATAACTGTTTCATCTTGCAGAAGTAGTTAAATAGTGTATTGTACTTGTAAATTTACGGCAAGTGTCGTGAAC
>BMAU01018656.1:600000-920596 GCA_019973935.1 Trichonephila clavipes | reverse complement strand
TCCAATCATTTTTTGAAAGGGTCACGGTGCTCAAGAATTTTTTTCGACCGACTGTAGTCACTCCAGTGCTACTGGGTATGACTTTCCTCATTCATACTGTCACATAGAAACCTGTCCATGAAAATGGATTATCTGTTCATCAATTAAAACAATTTTTTGCCTTTTTTGCTTCAAGCAACGTTCTCGTAATTTATGTATTATTTGCATGACGTTCCAAAATTTATCTTTTTCCTTTGCGACATCACTATCATTTAAAACTTTCAAATTGTTGCGAATTTGGAAAAACCTATCCTTTGAAAAATTATCGGCTATGAGGGGTTTGGACCTTTCCCATATTATTTTTATCCTAGGATACCCATAGCAAGACATAAGAGCATTGCAACCCAATATCATCATTTCCCCTCTCAGTACGTATTATTACATGAATCAAATGTTACTGAAAGTTGCCAAATCTTCAAAAAAAAAAAAAATCATTCATCTAAACATTCCATTAAACATTCAGGTGCAGTACTTTGATGTTCAAAGCAACCTCCTGAAAATCAAATGAATTTGGATTGAACTTATCTATATGTATTCTGCATTGTGTTGGAGCAGAAAAGTCAAAAAGTTACACCTTCATCATCGTCATCCATCTCCATTATCGCTTTGATATTCATTTGACAGTGAACTCAAATCAGAATCCTCGCGATTCATCAGCTCTAAAATTTCATTTGGTGTCAAATATTTCACTGAAAAAAGATACTAATTGAATAAAAAAAAAATCCGGAAAAATGAGTGAAAAAATGGAAACACTTCAACTAAAGATTTTAACTCAAGAAATACTTCTATCAATCTTCAAATCCTCTCAAAATGCAACTAAAAATTAAAACAAAATTGACTTAAAATGTATGTTCACAAGTGATTAGGTCCCATTTATCACAAGTGATACAAACAAGTTCCACAAGTAATTTTAATATTTCAATAAAAAAAAAAATTTGTGCTGTTAATTAGTAAAAAGTACATTTACACAGAAAAAGCATATTTTAAAAATTGTAATATTTGAAGAAAAAAAAAATACTTCTTCGACGACGTGCAGACGTCTTGTTTTGATTCAGAGACGCTGCAAGAAATCGGAATCATGCACAGGTATTGCCATATGTTGATTAAACGAGGACACTATATGAAGTATTTCACTTTGTATCTCATGTTACGCAATCGGACACAAATTGGTTTTTGCGGCTCAGCTTTCACAAAAAATTATGAAATTTTTGTATCATATGTGATACAAGGGAACCGAGGAGGATATACTTTAATATAGAACTGGTTTTTTTGCGTTTCGCACTATTCATCAAATATATCGTGTGGTTTCTCTTGTATATTTGATGAATAATGTGTTAAAAATTTCGCTAATTGCTCTTGTTATCATTTCGAACTTAGGCGCAAATGGTTTTTACTGTTTTTTCTTATCAGGGCGTTTGGCATTGACTTTTAATTTGACAAAATTGGCCGACGGTAATAAAAGTAAGTACCGAGGAACCGCATGTTTCTAATTTTTGTTTCCCAAATGATGCATAAATGGAAAAAGTAAATGCCAATAAAATTTTTTAAATATATGTAATGTTCTGTATATTAAGAAATACCCAGAATTTTTCATAGTAAGAAAGATAAGATCATAGATACGAATAGCATTTGTAAATGTTTTACATTAAAAAAGGACGAAATGTGCTTTTTGCAAAGATAAAATCGGGAAAAATACATCCAATTAATCATTTTAAAAAGATAAATACGGAGAAACTAATGAAATTCATTTAAAAAAAGCACTCAAAAACCAGTACATGATTTATTTACCATATTGTAACCTTTATCGCTCAAAATTTGGCGACCAAAAGTGGGTCCTCCTAGGACTCAATGCTGAGAAATTGGTAAAAGATGGGTGAAATTACTTAAACCATTTCAAAAATGAACACATTGCATATGAAAATGTAGTTATTCTTGTTGAATTTACGTTGTGCTGCCTTGGAACTAATGCACCAGTTGAAAGAGTTTTTCAGTTGGTAATGATTTTTGTGAAGCGACTAGTGAGAAATCAAAATTGAATGTTAATATTTTAGCTACAGTGCTTACCGTAAAATTCTGTATGAAGGATATTTTTTGCCCGAACTTTCTGATGTATTAAAAAGTGTTATGTTGACAAAAAAAAATTCATTCAATGAAAAAATACTCATTTAAGATAAAAATTAAAAAGAATGTAAGCATAATTAGCATATTTTTGTTTGAATTAATAAAATCTTTCATATATTTAAATAGTAATTTTTTTCTTAAATTTTTCGTCCTCCTTTTCATTGTAAGAAAAATGGTTACTTTATTATTAGAATAAATATGCAATCATAGGAAAATTCCAAATATCATTTCTTATCAAATACATGATTTTAAAAGTTGTATGTAGTTTTTTTTTTTTTTTTTTTTTTTTTGTTCAGAGCTCCAACCATTAAATCTTGTCACAATTATGAATCTGGAGTACTTGCATTTTATAACTATAGAAATTTTGTCACTTTTGGTAACGTCTGGTTCAGTTTCCATTGGTAAGTAATAAGGAATTAAACTGAAGCTATTTTCCTAAATTATGTAACAATATAGTATAGTATTATGTAGAACCTAGTTAATACCCCAAAGAAATTTTTCTTGATGTTATCATATCATAACTTTTCGAAATAACTATCTAAATTAGAAAGATGCAAATTTTGCTTTAGTGTATCTCAATCCCTACAGAATTTTCTCTCATCAGAAATGCATCTTTTTCATCTTATTTAAAACTTATAAACAGAAAAAAGTGTAAGCATTATTAAACTAGCCAGTAATTATGCTTAAAAGCTTTGAAAACCATCAAAAAGGAGCAAAATGTTAAATTAGTTTTAAAATATTTTGAGGAAGTAATGTTACTTACCTCCATATAATTATGCAAGATAAGGGTATTATCACAACAATTGCAAATGTTTAAGATAACTCGCCAAGTTGGCAATCCTAACTTCACTTGTGTTGTATGTGCTGAATTAGCAATCATGTGCTTTGCTTCATATAATGTCGCCAATAGGTTGAAATAATACGTAAGTACCAAGATAAATTATACTACTCTGAAATATTTAATGACTCTTGAATATTTGTTTAAGTTCTGGCAAAGAATGAAGATCAATAGTCTTAGATTAAAAAATAGCATATCTTTTTCTCCTCAGTATATTAGCCAGATTTGGCTCTTGTACCATTAATTTCCAATCTTGTCATTGACTTCCTTCTCACCAAATGATGACATTCTCATTTTATCTAAATGTATTAAATGTCTAAACTGTTTGAAAAATTGTAAAAGGAAGAAATGTGGACATAGTTTGAGCATAATAATTGTTTTTTGTTGGGAGGTATGCAATGAACCCATTTCCAAGCTAATACTGCTGTTGAGTTCTAGTTATTACTTAACTATGCAAAACATTCTGAAAGATGGGAAAAACTTTTTATTTTATTTTGTTATCGTTCTGCAGTTTGTTAAAGTAAAGTCTTATTTTGTGTTATACTTGCACTCTCATAAGTATAATACCTTTCCACTAAGAAATCTGATCTAGGCATTAACATCAAATAGCAAAGTTGACTTTAAGGATTTTGAAGAAATATTAAAAGCTTTGGTAAGTATTGATGTCACTGCATCCAAATGTGACCATGTAAATAATGCCATGACATCATAACAGGGAAAGAGAGCAGTAACAAAAACAGATTATTATTTTTTAAAATTTTATTTTAATTTTTTATTTATTGAAAAGGAATCACTCGCTGTTGGATTTTCGTGAAAAATAGTGTGATTCACACATGTAGTACAAAATTGGCCATGGTGACATTAATACACAAGTACCGAGAATTCTATTTATTTGTATTAAATTATTTTTATGAAAACTTTTATACTCATTTTGAGTATGTTGTATACAATTGAATGACAGAAAAGTAAAAATGCTTCCAAATCATACTTCCAGCTCATTTTGTTGCATTGTATCCAATATGATAATAATTCACTAAATTGGCAATAAAGCTGTGCTCTATAATAATATTTAAATGATTGAATTAAATGTACAATTATACTTAATATAATATATATATGTTTTTAAAAGAAATGTATTTTTAAATAAAAGTAATATATATATGCTTACAGTGGCATATCTAGAGCTTTAACGACTTTTCTAAGGCAATCAAAATTAAATGGTTATTAAAAATTGTTGAACTTCAATATTATTTCTTTTGTTCAAACAGATTATACACTTACTAAGTAAGCATGTTTACATCTTTATTTTTCTTGCTTTCTATTACCAAAGATTTTAATGATATTATCAAAATTTAGATAATTTATTAGTTGATTTGATGTGAAAAATATTGCTACATTTTGCTATCAATCATTATAGAATGAAGACAAACTGAACATTTTTTTTAGTGTTTTAACGTTTTGTTCACAGTTTTCTACACTGACAAAAAAAGTTAAAATTTTTTTTTCTTTTAAACAATATTACAATGCTAAGATCATTTTTGGTTTAAAAACAAAAGAAAGAGTGAAAAATTTTAGCCTATCCCTATTGCACATCTTTTCTATAAGCTGTGCTTTTAAAAAAATAGTAATGGTACTTATGTATTATACCATCGATTAATTTTGCCAAATCAAAAGATGGCAAATGCCACAATTTGCAGCCAGCAATGGAAACCATTCCTATGCATGTTCAAACGCAATAATAATAATAATGATGTTTGGTGATGTTTTTTGATTTGGTGAAATTAATAAACAGCATAATAAATAAGTTCCAAAATAATATAAACATACAGTTTCCATTTCTAGAAAATAATTTTCATAATAATCTGCTTTACTTATATTTTTTGGTTTGTTACTTATTTACATTTTAATCATTTATAGTAAAATAGATTGAACATTTTTATAGCTCAAAAGGATGCAGTTATTTTATGCAGCAGATGAATCACTTTTAGATAAATGTCATTATTTTCTGATGAGTTTTAGAACTAAATTTTTTTTATAAACTCTAACTAAAAAAAGGAACAGTTTTTTGTTTAAAAAAAATCTCCTGCAATATATTTAAAAATTGAATACATTTCACTATTTTATGTAACTTATAATCATTGAACTTACCAGTGTTGTAATACTATTAGTTTAAATGTGAGGCATAGAATATGTAAAAATTGGAAAAAATCCTCAAGAAATGCTTCTTTTAAAAAAATAGTATTTTGTAATT
Organism: Trichonephila clavipes; assembly: GCA_019973935.1. NCBI lineage: Eukaryota > Metazoa > Arthropoda > Arachnida > Araneae > Nephilidae > Trichonephila > Trichonephila clavipes. The sequence continues at coordinate 915,347 of BMAU01018656.1, read as the reverse complement.
ATATTCATTATTAGTTTTTTACTCTTTATAAGCAAACCTTAATAAATGGTAAACATTCTTTATTTCTATTTTTATTTAAAAAAAACTCTCTGCAGTTAGATTTGTGAGAAAATTCTATCTTAACTGGGGAACTGATCAGTGGTGTAATGGAGAATATTAGGGACCCCCTGCAAAATTGGATCTTGTCTTTAATATTTTATAAATTGGTTATATAAATATGTACTTGGCATCAGTCAGTCCTTGGGTCCCTTCACACTGCAGGGGTTGTACGTTACGCTGCTGAGACCAATAGCTGGATTATCATCAGCATACATGTTTCAATACCCACTTTTCTTTCACATATTTAAACTTTGACAAGCTACATATTTGGGTTGCTATCAACAGAGACATCCCTCCCCAGTTTGCCAAATTTGCCTGTCACAACACATAAAAATTGAGCACTAGGTGTTTGTTAATTGTTATGGGAAAGAATGTTAAAACTCCATGCACCAAAATACAGTCAAACCTCTATATAAAGAACCTCTATATTGCGAATTTTTCTATAAAGCGAATTTTTTCCTGAACTTAAACATTTCATGATTTTCTTTGTAAAATAATTTCTCTATAGTGAAGTGCATTTTCTATACAACAAACTTTTTCTTTTGTTATTGAGGGGTTTTTTTTCTCCCTATTTTTAAAGTATTTCTGAACATTTCAAGTTATTCTCTCTTTTAACACATTTTAGGGTGGTCATAAATCTTGAACTTGTTTTATTAGATCCTAACTTGTCGAGAACAATAGAGTTCTGGGTGTTTCATCCAAGAAGTGCAACTTTTAACTCCCATTGTCCAGTTCACTAGAAACATTTTCGATATCTCTTTTCACACTCAGTGAAGTTGTCCCATGTCCCTGTGTTCTAGTAATAAAATAATGTATGTTTAATATTACTTGCATGCTTTAAATAAGAAAATGTCCTTAAAATTCATTAATTTTAATATAAAATTGTTTTCTTAATAGTGAAAATACCGTGTATTCTTCAACATTCTTTTTTCTTATTTTCCTTGCAGTTTTCCTTTTTTTTTTTTTTTGATAAATAAGATACATAAAATAAACATATATTAATTTAAAAAAAGGTGCGAATAATAATTTTTTTAAAAAAATTAGTGTTTATGAATTTAAAATTTGTTTTATGTTGTTTTTAAAATATTTTAAAAGATGAACCTCTATATAACGAATTTTCCACATAATGAACTTTTTTCCGAGATTTAGCGACTTCGTTATATAAAGGTCCGACTGTATATTGGTAAATATGCTACACATTTGTATAAATAACTGTATTTTATTTCAGTTATAAATGTAAACTTTTATTTATAAAACTAATGCACACATGCAAGAATCAACACCAGTTTAAAAAAATATTAATATTCTAGGAATGAAATAAATTTAAATGAAGCCATGTGCACATAAAATTGTTTACTTATTTAGCAGAAAAATATGTTAGTATCATAACACATTTCTAATAATAATAATTATTATAGTCTTTTCATTAATAATTTGCATAAGGATTTGACTTCATATAATTAAAGATTCATATGCAAGTATCCATTCTAATACTTGAAAAAACTTCTTCATTTGAAATGCATTTTTTTGCATAATTTACTTCCTTTGTTTTCATAAGTTTAAAATGTTTCATTAAAATATTTAAATTTTAGGTACAAATTACTGAAAAAAACTATGTATTTTTCTTTACTAATGTTTTGAATGAATCACTATTGCTTAAAAATGCCCTGAAGTGCCTAATCAAATAATAGAGTTAACCAATAATTACAGATACAACATAGAGAAGTGAGCTGTCTTCCTGTGAATGAACTGAAGAGAATTACCACAGACTAGAACAACATCATTCAAGAGGAAAAACTACATACTTCTGATAGAACTACACATTTTGTTTTGGAGTCACAATTTATTGTGAAACCAGAGTGTTTCATGCAAAGAATAAATCATATTCTTCCAAAAATTACTAGAAAGCATTTCATGGTAGATGAAAAAAACGTCATTTTTCCCAAGAAGGATTTTCTTTACAGTTGTGAGTTTTCATATTGATATCATTAAAAAGCCTTACATTTGGTGCTCTCTTGAAATTGTAATTTAAAAATGTCTTTGTGTATTCAAAACAATGAAAAGCCTTATGTTTGTGAAATTTGCTACAAAGCATTTTCTCTACGGTCTCTTTTGAGAAAACACTTGTGTATTCATACCAACAAAAAACCTTATGTTTGTGAAATTTGCAAGCATACTTTTGCTGTTAAAGGTTCTTTAATGTTGCATTTGCGTGTTCATACAAAAGAAAAGCTTTATGTTTGTGAAATTTGCAGCAAAGCATTTCATGCAGCTAGTACTTTGAAAAGACACTTGCGTGTTCACACCAATGAAAAAATTTATTGTGAAATTTGCAAATGTTCTTTAGCTACTAAAGGTTCTTTAAAAACACATATGCGTATTCATACACAAGAAAAGCCTTATGTTTGCGAAATTTGTAACAAAGCATTTACTGTTAAAGGTTCTTTGAAAAAACACTTGCTTATTCATACCGGTGAAAAGCCTTTCATATGTGAAATTTGCAGCATGGCATTTTCTATAAGTTGCTCTTTAACAAAACACATGAATGTTCATAGTAATGAAAAATCGTATGTTTGTGAAATTTGCAAGAAAGTGTTTTCTAGAAATATTTATTTAAAAAAGCATTTTCGTCGTATGCATACTGATGAACGTCCTTATGCTTGTGAAATTTGCAACAAAACATATGCTGAAAGTCAATATCTGAGTAAACATTTGCTTATTCATACCAATGAAAAGGATTTTGTTTGTGAATTTTGCAGCAAAGCATTTTCTGAAAGTTTTTGCTTGAAAAGACACCTGCGTATTCATACAAATGAAAAACCTTATGTCTGTGAAATTTGCAATGGAGCATTTTCTGAAAAAGGTTCTTTAACAAAACACTTGCGTGTTCATACTGGTGAAAAGCCTTATAGCTGTGAAATTTGCAACAAAGCATTTTCTGAAAGTAGCTCATTGAAAAGACACTTCCGAAATATTCATGCTAATGAAAGAACTTAATTTGTAAAAGTAATTATGAAGTATGTCTGAGAAAACACTTGAATATTCATACCAATGTAAAATTTTACATTTGTGAATTTTGCAGTTAACTAAAAGTGGTTTTTGAAAACAAATTTGAATATTCATAGGAATATAAAATCTTATGTTTATGAAGTTTACAAAAAAAGTTTTTTTTCTAAACATTTTTATTAAAAGAAACATTTGCTGTGAATCATAGCAATGAGCATCCTTATGCTTCTAAAATTTACTGCAAAGCATATTCTGGAAGTTGTTCTTTAAAAAGAAGAATGTTAGAGACCATATGTTTTTAATGTTTGAAATGCATAATTCTCTTAATATTTTGGTTTTAAAAAAGTAATTGCATAATCATACAAAAAAGCCTTAATTTTGTGAAATATTCAAGAAAATTTTCTTGGTTATGGATTCTTTGAACATGTATAAATAAAAAAACATTTGTTTGTGAAAATTACAAACAAAAAGTTGTCTTTCATTTTAATAATTTGCAGCAGCATTTTTTTTTTTTTTTTTTTTTTTGTACAACAATCTGTGTCTCCTATTTGCTTATCTCTTGCCATATTACATAGTTCAAATCTTTTTTCCATAAATGCAGTATTCTTGAAGCACCATTCATTTGTAGGCTATGTATTTACATGATTTATTGATAAATGATTCCTCTCATCACAATGTAAGTTCTGCTTGAAATTTACATCTTCAAAAATAGGAAGAATTTTGACACATAATTCATAACTTTTGAATTCCTAATACCTAATAATTTAATAAGTGAATAATTGTTACAATTCAGATTTTTTAGTCTTTTCTCTGGGTATCGGTAGCAGTTAGGACTATTTACGGGGTACCAAAGTTTGACTGATGCCAAGTACTGACCAAGTACCAAGACTGATGCCCTTGTAAGATCCGACTAGGTGGCATAAAACCTGACTTTGGGGTGGGGGGCCTAATATTCTCCATTATGCCACTATAACTATACATATTTTCACTTTTGTTATGAACAAAATTACATTTCATATTAAAAATATCTTAACTTTTGAATGTGTGAATAATTGTTCCAAAAAGATCGTTTGGTCTGTTTCTCCAGGTGTTATAATCGAATTTATTCTTAACAATTAGCTTGAGTACTCATACCACTAATGTGGTTTTTTTTTTTTTTGCCTATTTAGTTAATGAGCAATAAATTTTACAGTATTGTTTTAATATGATTTTATAATCAGGGCTCCCAAACTTTCCAATTTCTAAACATTTTCAAAGGATTTTTTTTCCGTAGACCTTACATTTTCCATACTGTAATAAAAAGGTTCTTTTTGGATTCTTTTAATTTCCATTGTATATACAAGGTATCATGTTCTTTGTAGCCTATAAAACTTCCAAAAGTGTTATAGAAATATTTTAATTTTGTTATTCACACATCTAATTTATTTGTAAGAAAATGGGCAATAGTATACCTTTCTCTGTATTTGTCGGGTAAAATTAGATTTAGTAAACGGAAATAATCATTATTAGTTTGGTGTGTTGACGCAATACAAATTTACAATAGCCTTTTACCATCTCCCCCCCCCCTCCCGTTTTATTCAGCTGTTTTAAATCAATTGCTAGAAAACTATTAGGTATTTTTTTTTTTTTGAATTAGCTGCCTCTGAAACCCTACTTGCCCTTAGAGTTCTTTAAAAAGAACGTAATTACATTATAATTTTTTGTAATTAATTGCAGAAACAGCATCTTTTGCACAGGACTGTTAAAGGGATTTCAAGGAACTAACATAGTATGATAATCTTTTATTTAACAAAGGTTTTCTTAATGAGGCATTTATCTTGAGCACTTTTTTATTTTGTCTATGCTATTTATTATGAAGCATTTAATAATAATTTTTTCTCCTTAACACTTATTTTCTCATTTTTAATAGTATTATATTCTTTTTACAATTTATTGCGGCGTGTAAATTACTGTAATGAAAAATATGCACTTTTACAAAATATGCGGTGTTAGAAATATATTTTTCTTTAATAAAAATTACCGTATAAAAGAACTAAAAAACACCCTTTTATAGTTAGTCGAACTAAGTTTTCACTTAATCTTTTAGTCGCCAAATCTGGAATTAATCGCCAAATGCGGGATGAGATCTAAAAATGGGAAATCGTTAGTCCTGATGATCCTGATCAGGACAATGGAACTAAATTATTGTATTGTTATCGGTCCTGAACAAGTGAGCAAAATTTCGAATTAATCAAGTGGGTAAAAACTGATCCGTTACATACAAGTGAAGCTTATAAAAAGGGTGTTAAAACTCTCTCAAAAAAATTCATCCTCTATAATTATTTTCCCCACATACATTTAAAGATTTAAGGTGACTGACTACGTTCAGAACCTGTGATTTTGAAAAAAGCGTGTAAATCAGTGGCATAACTTACACCTCATCTTGGGTTCCCAGGTTTCGGAAGGAGGCGGGCCAAAGCTTGAATGAAGCCAAGTACGGTTTGTGGAGTCTAAGACCTCTGACTTTTCAGGGAGGCCCTAATATTCTTTATGCCACTGGTGTAAATGAATATTTCTGAAATTTAGTGTCTGTTGAATTAGAACTCAAAGAATTGTTTTTACAATTTTATGACAGTAAAAAAAATTTATTTCAAAGCAATTTTTTGGCAAAAAAATGAAAGAACGATATATTTTCAAAATAATCTTCTTAATTAAAAAAATTCTTCAATAATAAAACTATTTTTGCCTATACATATATAGCTAAAACTTCTCAACAGAGACTGAACTAAAAGTTTTGGAAAATTCTGGGTTGTTTTCAGAAATACGATCAATTGAAATAATAGCCGGTGTTTTTGTTAAAATTTCTCCACTTCGATGTATTAAAGTATAAATAAAAATCCACTTCTTAATTATGAATCTCAAAAAAAAATTAGTCCAGGCTTTGTAAAGAAGTCTTAGCTTGATAGGCAAAATATTATTATAGAAGCATTTTTCACTAAAGGAAAATGTCTTAAAAATATGTCGTTCGTTCTTCATCTTTTGCTAAAAAATTGAATTTAAATAATTTTTATTTTTTATTCATTTTCTTAAAACGATTCTGTATATTTTAATTCAACTGACACTAAATATAAAAAAATTATACATTTATACCCTTTTGTAAAATCACGGTGACGAGAGAACGTGGTCGGTCAACTCAAATGGGTCTCTACGTTAAAACTGATTTTTACTTGAGCTACCCAGTTTTTAAAATTTTTGCAATTGATTTAAGAAATTACGAAAACTAATAGTACCGTAAGATCCCTTATCTCATATTTACGCAGCCGGCCGCGGTAGCCGAGTGGTATAGGTATCGGACTGTGGCTTGCTTTGTCACAGGTTCGAGCCCAGTACCACTAAAGACCCGCCGTGTAGGGCAGCGATGCACGTTAAATCTGTCGAGAGCTGAAACGTCCTCCCGTTGGTGTGGTAGTTAGGAGAGGGGGTGCCAGCTCAGGTGTCGTCCACGTCACTTGACCATGGTTCAAAATTACGTGGTCCGTCGCCAAAAGCCCTCGTGTAGCTGAACAGTGCGACGTTAATATTCAATCAATCAATCTCATATTTACGCAAATTTTTCGTTGCAATGGACTCGATTCATCACTAGAGGGCGCTGCGATCTTTCCGATGACACGTGATTTTCCATGTGCGTTTAAGTAAACAATAACAGCCGATCGTTTTACACTTCTGGTTGTGCGCTAACTTTCGAATTTGCTATTTTATATTCTTTTTAGTACGTTTAGTCTCTTTACGTTAGTCTTAATTTTTTTTTACATTACTTATTTGAAAATGTAAAATATTATAATGGACTAAATTCATATGACATTATGATCTAGTGATATTTGTTTTCAATTGTTTCCCGCCTAACGCAAAACACTTTCGTACTTTGTTTTGTTACTTCGTATAGCTATATTATTCTTTTTGCAAGTTATTTGTTGCTGTTACTTAATATGTATATATTGTTACAAATTTTGTGCACTGAACGCTAAAAATGGTGTAAATAATTAGTTCTGAATGTGTAATTCGTTAATATTACTTTCTGTTGTATTTATTTTATGTTAAAATCGCAAGCAATTCCGTTCGTTACATAAAAATGGCGATTCAATGGAAGCATAGCCAAGTTGGCATCATTTCTGACGAACATATATTGATGCTTCTAAAAAGAAATCTACTAATATCACACAGTCTCTGATGTAAACGAATTCTTGAGAAAAATTCCAGCAGACTAAATAGGGCGTGGTGCTCGCCAAAACAAAGTATTGTTTTGACTACTGAAAAGTCAGCCAACGATTATTTAATACTTCTGCTGTTGAATAGAACGAGTGACTGCTAATGGAATACATTAGTTATTTGTATTTTTAGAGTTGTATCTGGCACTTCTAAGGATTCTAAACAATAAATTTTCATCGCTACTGAAGACTGCCTTGCTCTTTTGGATTGATAGCATTAAATCCTGGAACTCCGAACAATATTTTTACATTCTAAAATGTCTTGTTTCAGAGCAGATCGACTGAAATATATTCATTCGTTCTTTGTAAGCAAACCTATTCCTTAGCAAATTTTATTATATTTTTTACATAGAAACTTCTCTTAATTATGAAAAAAATAGCCTGATTTGTTATTTTTTAATATTCATATAAAGTTTCCTTTTTGCTGTTCTTGAAAATCCATTTCAGTATTATTGTTAGGATATCAAAACTTTTAATATTATTCATTGATTTATTTTTTAAAAGTGTATGGAAATATTTGTGTGGTTTACATCTATTAGACAATTTATATGTAATTCAATAACTCATAAGAAATAATTTGTAATAAAGAATAATCCAATAAAATTTAGTCATTATTTGTAAAAATTATGTATTAACATGATTCCTTTCTTGAACTAAGAGTATTTTCTTTTTTGATCTTTGAAGACAGTCATTTCTAAAAGAAATTTCAAACCTTCATAAATGATAATTATTAATTAAAGTCAGACAATCAAAGCTGGCAAATGTTATTTCATTACAGAGTCATGGTATATTTCAAAAAATCTTACTATGTCTTGGGAATTTTTATAGAACAGTTGTGTTTCAAAAAAATTAGTATACAATAACAATGTTTAAACTTTATATATCCATATTAAATCAAATAAAGTTTGAAACTGACACAAAAAAACCCTCTTTTGTCATAGATCTTAGAAAAATACTCTTCATGAGTACACAATGAAGGGATGTCACTGATAGTCTTTCAACAGAATATGATAAAAGCATTTTATAAATTACAATGAATTTCTTAGTTAAAAATAAAATTTTCATATGTTTCTCTTGTATTATAATCATGTAATATTAAAATTAAATGTTGATAAATAATGCATATTAAATAAATTTTAATTACTAATTTAAACTAGCTATCTAACAAAAATTTTGTATGCTCCTGTATGGAAAAATTTTCTCGAAAATAACTTGGGATGTTTCCCTATAGTGTAATAGTTTGTTTCAAACAATTCCTAAGAATAATCCCATATCTTAGTATGATTCATTTCTATTTCTTTTTTTTTTTCCAACTAAGGAGACAATGATTTATAAAAAATAATTTTCAACCATTTATAGGTGATAATTACTAACACTATCAAAGTGCCAAATATTATTTTATAACATATCTTTAAAGGCTTCACACTGTATTGGTACAAATCATACTATTTTAAGGCTACAGCTTAGGTTTTGGTTTCAGTTTCATTTTAAATCAATTTTCCACTCTTAAATTGAATGAAAAATATTTTTCAGCACAATTGACTCTTGCAGTGTGAAATGATTAATTATTTCGGTTAACATTACTAAAAGCATTTCTGCTTGATTATGTTTTAAATTCTCATAGTTATTTAATCAAGATTCAAGGCCAATTTGTTTTAAAAATTGTTTATATAACTTAGAAGCTTTATCATTAATATTTTCTTGTTGAGAAACAATATTTCAAAGAGATGGAACACTATTGAAAATAATGCATCTAAAAATCACCCTCAGCTGATAATGCAATTAGACTTTTGAATTCTAGAATTGCTGATAAAACTGAATATTTTCATGATGTACCAAACTATACGATAATATATTTTAGTACTATATTTTAGTACTTTAAAGTTAAAAAGTAAACCTAAAAAAAAATTATATTATTACTGTGTTTCATGATCCTAATTCTCGATAAATATACAATTGCTCCAAGTTCTCTTCTTGAGTCAATACTTGTAACTAACTCAATGCAACAAATTCATTCAGGACTTATAAGCAGGATAATATCAATATACATGAGTCTTTTTCAGACTTTTATATTTATGTAAAAATAAATCTAATCTATAGTGATAAATTTTCAAATTGTGCAAAAACCAATAAATGCATATTTGTTATATATAGTAAAAAAATTTCTACATTTGTTTGATAGGTTTATACCACATTCAAACTCTGAAAAACACAAATGTTGTGTTCATAAATACCACACAAATATGTTGCAATTTTTATTTTTTGTAAGATAATTAGATTCAAAAATGGCTTTTTTTTATTTTGATCATGTAAGGATGTACAGGACTTCTATACTTTATATATGGACACAAATTTATGTTTTACTATACACACATTTTAATCTGAAAATTTTAATGCCTGAATTTATTACCATATTTGGAATTCAATTATTGATTAATTAGTTTCAATGTTTGTATATATACATAGAATAAGTATATAGTTAAAGTGAAACATTATATTAAGAGCTTTCTTGTGTTACATTTGTTAGTGTCATGAAAATAACACAACAAACATGTTATAATAAATAAACTGTCAACATTGTGTAAACTTTCATATAGAAGAGCACCATCAAAATATTTATATTGTTTGATTCTTGAAACAGCTCTTTCCACAGTAACTCGCTTGTCAGACAATTTGCAGTTACTAACAATTTCAGAATCATAAAATTGAATTTTATCTTTGAAAAAAAAGGGGACTCTTTTTAATTTACAACCAATTTTGTCTAACACTTCTTCAATTAAGAACCCTTTATCAGCCATAAAAACATCATTTAGTCCATTCATTTTTTTACTTTAAAGAAAAAGTTCCTTGTCTGAACTTCTGCCACAATGTAAATGTGATACAAAGCAGATAGCCCCTGAAGACATAATACCTATTATACCATTTAAAGTATTACAATTTTTGTAATGACTAAATGTTCTTTGTTGCTGTAAAGGACGGTTAGATTTTTTAATTGGAAATTCTGTATAGTCAATGATCACTCTATAACCTTTATTCTCAAACAAACAAAAAAAAATTGGCATTGTTTCCAAAACAGTTTTCTTTGTAAGGAAAAGTGTCTAATAATTTAAATGTTTCTTGAAAAACTATTGTAACCAAATTAAAAATTTGAAATACTGTTATGATGAAAATTTCAAATAAAATTTCTAGTAATCTATTGTGTACATGTGTGTAGACATACCAATCCTTAATTTTCCAAAAACATATCAATGGGTTGACATAATTAGCATTGATATAATTAGAATATTTCAAAACAAAGGAACTTCAACATAGAAATGTGATATCATAATGCAAACTACATCTTGGCTACAAAGTAAGAATTAATGTGCTATTCAAATAATTGCAAATAAAAACTTTATGCAGATCAACACTAAGCTATTTAAATTGTTACAATAAGCACTGCTTGAAGTAACCACATATTAACTTTGTGCAATTCAAAGAATTGTATAATTCAAATAAATAAAAATAAACAGTGGAGTACACACACTACTTTCATGGGAGAAGTTATATTTCGAAAAAAATGTTGAGGAAAGCATCTAGGTGTGATATTTGTGCTAAAAATTAAAAAAATTTTGGTTCTATGGGAGATACTTGAGCTTCTAAATCCTACCTTTGTGTAATCCTACCACTGAAAATAAGCAGTGTGTAATTCAAATAATTACAAGTAAACAGTATGTAATTCAAACAATTACAAATAGAAAAATATGTAGTTTAAATAAACACTGATTAGTTCAAAACAATGGCAAGTAAGCAATTTTTTAAATTTCCAATGGTCAAGATTGCAGAAGACTACTCACCACAAAAATGGAAGGTCCACTGTTAAGTGGATATTCAGACTTGACAAATAGTCACTTTATACTTCAAATACTTACAAATAAAAAACATATTGCAATATATGCAAATAATGTCATTGTATTGTTCAAAATGGTCGTAAATTAATATTATATAGCCTTAATTTATTGCAATTAACAGTGTATTTATCTTTGTCTTATTTATGAAGATGACCAAATAAAATTTAAAAATGTTTTTATTTCATTTTATGTCTAGAAATCTATTTATATGTACATATAAACTTTCTAAGCAGTTTGTAAAAATCTTTTATAAAAAAATCTGTCATTGACAGAATTCCATGACTAAGGCCAGCATTACAAAACTAATGAATTTAATTACATGCAACTAATATTTTTAAAAGTACAAGAGAGCAGGTTCATTGACACTATTAAGTCTGTGCTTCTCCTCATAATCACTACCTAAACTTGCTACTTTGCAGTGATTTCCTCTCTTAGCAGCCCCTCGTGAGGGAATTTTGACTGTACAAAATTATATACATATTTAAATTACAATATACAGGAATGAATTTAATTTTTTTAGTCTATTCCCCCTGGTATAAGTACATTCTTTTTCCACATAGTGCATATAAATGTCTCCAAAAGTGATTGGAAACAATAGCTTTTCATTATATACATGTTTTGTTGTCTCTCTGAACAAATGGATCGGAAAGTTTGTTCCCATTGCATGTTGATTTTTCTCATCATATCTAGCCTTTGATATTGTTTCCAATTCCTTATAATCACTCGACATTATCTACAAATCATATAAATTAAGATATTAATATGCATATATTGTTATTTTTCTAAACATGATATAATTTATAAAATACAATACATATTATAGATTTAGAATACTGATTAAATAACTATTAAAAATTATTGCTAATCTTAATTAGCATAATTAATCTTTATTTGCATAAAATTAAACAAAATTGAAATGAAAATTTTTCAAACATTAGTTTTTGGAGTACAAGAAAGAATTTGGATTTGATGTGGATGAGACAGTTCTCTCTCTCTCAGCAATTAAATACACTAACTAATTCAACAGTAAAGTAAGAATAAAGAAGGTACTTAAATGCATTTTCTATGTATTTATCAATATTTTTCACTATAAAAAGTTATTAAGGTGAAATATGTGCATGCAATTCAGAAGTTAAACACACTGATTAATCTTAAACCAGCCAAAAATTAACAAAATGAAAATAAGTACTTTTCACATATTTATAGCTATTTTTCTTTAGTTAAATAGGGAAAAAAATGTAAACTATATCTATAATGAAGTTTTATATGTAAAAATAAGTACATGCAGTGTATCTAATTATATTCTAAATAATATGAAACAAAAAAAGTTTACAAGGTATTTTTGCAAAGATACTGAACATTATACCGGAAGTATTGTTGGGTTCCAGGTCAATGTTGTTGTTTACAAAGTAGAACTTCTCCATAGTTATTATTGAAAATAATCTTAAAATGACAAAAAAAACAATGGTGATCAACTGCATACTTACTCACCAGTTACAGAGCATCCAGAATAGTTAACAGAAGTGGTACACTAATCTGTGTGTTTTTCTTTACGTTTGCAAAATTAAAATTCTTCGAATTCGAAATGCTCAGAAAATATATCACTTTTTGAAACTTGAAATATCGTCAGCGTATTTGATAAAAACAAAAAATATTGAAAATGAAATAATTAAAAAGTAATCACATACACATTTCAGTCGAAATGTCTTTTGGAACATCTTTTCATTTCTGTGACATTGAAGATTTATTCCTTCTCTGCAAAATTTGATTAGATGGTGGCTCGAAAAAACAGAATCTTGTGTGGGCACTGAATTCGGTTTCAATTGCCTTCTGTTAGTGAAAGTCTGGTACAAAAAGCATGCTTCTTCAAAATGTTCGGAACATACTGAGGAATACTTAGTCGTTTTGAAATTTTTTCTGCCCAAGTTTTGCAACCAATTTTAATAAACATGGATCCTTAAGCGGAAACGAAAAAAAAAAAAAAGGTTTTTGACCTACAGTTAGACTTTCCTTTTGCATTACAATTTAATGCGCTGCAGTATCTCAATTTGCTGCTCGATAGAAGATGTGCAAATCCGAAAATGGCGGCTAAATACTCAGTCGAAGGAAGCACATGGCTATTTGTTGACATCCGCGCTAGGCGATGACATGTGACTATGACGTCAGGTGAATCGAGTCCATTATATCTTCTGGAAAAAATTCTGCATTCAAGAGATTGGTGAATCACAGCAAAATGAAAGAATAAAAAAAAGCCCAGAAAAATAAATCATACAAAATCAAAGTATGAAATAAAAAATGCGATACAAAAATAGTAAAATATTTATGTTATTAAAACTAAAAATTCTGAAATAATACAGTATCACAAAAATACTGTAGCCGCTCGACTTTCAGAAAGCAACCTCACAGGAAGTGCAGAATTAAAATCTGATCAAAATTTTATTGGAGCATAAGGCGCTAGCCAAGTTCTCCAATATTACAGTGATTTCACTGTATTGAACTGAACTGGAAGTGCAGAATCTTATAGATTCAATAATAATCGGAAATGAAACGGGGAAAAAAACCCCAATTAACAATAACTCAAAAGTCTCATAGATCAGGGGCCAGTACTGGTCCGTAGATCAAATGGTACCGGGCCGCCAAAGGAACATTAAAGTAGTTCCATTTTATTTACTAAGGTTTATTTCTCTCGGGTTTGTGCAACCTTCCATGGTGTAATTGTACTTTATTCTGACGGCATATGTAAATGCAACTCAATTAAAATTCACTTGGCGTAGCTAGTCTCGAATGGGCCATGTATCAAAATTCCTTGGAGGCCCTCTTGGAAAATAAATAAGAATGATCGCATTAAGAGAAAATATTACATGTGCTAGGGCTTGGATATCTTATTTGCGGTAGCTACATCCTTGTTAAAATTATTAGGTCAAAACAGTCTAAAATATAAATCATCTCAACCTCGGAGGGCCGCGGTAAAATTATCAAACGTTGACCGGACCACAATGAATAATGGCACAGTTCCTATTTCCCGCTGGATAACTTTAAATTACTAATGAATAAGAAATAAATTAAATTAAAATGGAGAAAATGAAAAATTAGATGTGTTTGATAAAATGAATGTTTTGAGGTTGTGTGGGGAATCCACGAAGCACAGTTATAGATATCCATCTGTTGCCATCTGATAAAGCCAGTATCACATATCCGCCCTAAATGGCTCCTTTTTTTTCTTTGACAATGACGCTTGAATAAATAAAATAATAAATGAAACGCTTGAATAAATTACTACATGAATATCCATTTCGTGTTTGCTTTATGCCAAATTTTTAATGTTGTGCTTGAAACAAAAATGAATATTACTCGAAAGAGAGTATATTACGTAGAATTCATGTTCCAGGTAATTTTCTTTAAATTTAGCTCTTAAAAAGCTTAAGCAATTTTTTTATAAAAAATATTTTTCCTCACACGCACACATAATTGTAGTACTGATATACTACTGACAAGAGAGCCTTCTTTTGTGGTTGCCATGATTGAAATTTCATCAGATGTAGATTTTCAGAATGTGTTCATACAGGTGCGAAATTGTGAACCAATATTATTTTTCTTCCTTTCGGCTGCTTGCATTATGTTTATGACTATGCAATTTTTTTCTTGTCTCATAATCATTTATACAGTGGGCCACAAAAATGTTCGTACACTTGCAATTTCTTATAAAATTGAATGTTTTCGACTGATAAAAATTAATATATTGTAATTGTAATTTTTTATGATATCTGTAATTTGTTATTAATTTAACGACATAATTAATTTTTTAAAAATAGTGCAACTGTTTTTTTAAAAAAATTAAAAATCAAAAAGCTACTAAAAAATTATGCCACAAAAATCTTCGTACACTTAACAAAAATCTCAACTTAGCTTTAAATATTGTATTTCTTTCCTAATTTAGTACTTAGTAGGATAGGTTTTAGTGTCTACAACCACTTTTAAGCATCTTGGTATAGATTTAATCAGTTTTTTGTAATTTCTGCATCGATTTTCAACCATTCTTCTGTGATTATTTTTACTTCACATTTATGTATTTGTCATGTTTTCTTTTTTTACATCAAAGTCTCACCAAATATGTTCTACTGGGCTAAATAAAGTGATTGAGGAGGTGTTTTCATAATTTGGGGACAGTTATAGAGACCAGTGGTGTACATTGAGAGCAGTGCGCTTGGCGTCATTACCCTGTTAAAAAATGAAGTCGTTTCCAATATCCAAATTTCGTATGGATAATTTAAAATTTATCTTTAAAATATTTAAATCGAGCTCATGATTCACAATATCAACAAAAAATGCCAAATTACCTGATTCTGTGGCCGATTAACACCCTCATGCAAGGACACATCCATTTCCATGTTTTATTCATCCAACTAGATTTTTGGGATTAAGTTTCAGAAAATTCAAAATTGATAACAAATTGATTGGGATGGCAGATAATTACACATTTTTGGTTCCGATGGGCCTATAATAGCTCATAGATGAAAAAGTAAGGAGTTTAATCCCATGAATTTATGTGGAACAAGAACTCCTCCACCTTAGTGCTTTAGCATTGAAGTGAATGTGTTCTGGCGTGGGGGTGTAAATTGGCCTCAGAATTAGCTAATTTGGTAACTCTTTATGGTATTGTGAATCATGAGCTCTATTTAAATATTTTAAAGAAAAATTTTAAATTATCCACGCAAAATTTGGATATTGGAGACAACTTCATTTTCTATCAGAGTAATGGTGCCAAGTGCACTGCTCTCAATGTACGCCACTGGTGTCTCTAACTGTCCCCAAATTATAAAAACACCTCCTCAATCACTTTATTTAGCCCAGTATAATATATTTGGTGAGACTTTGATGCAAAAAAAGAAAACATGACAAATAAATGTGAAGTAAAAACAATAATCACAGAAGAATGGAGGAAAATCGATGCAGAAATTACAAAAAAACTCATTAAATCTATACCAAGTTGCTTAAAAGTGGTTGTGGGTACTAAGTACTAAACCTACCATATCCTACTAAGTACTAAATTAAGAAAGAAATACAATATTTAAAACTAAGTTGAAATTTTTGTTAAGTGTACAAAGACTTTTGTGGCATAATTTTTAATAGCTTTTTGATTAATTTTTTAAAAATATAGTTACACTATTTTTAAAAAATTAATTATAGTATTCCATTAAGAACAAGTTGAAGATATTAGAAACAAATTAAAATTACAATATATTAATTTTTATTAGTCAAAAACATTAAATTTTATAAGAAATTGCAAGTGTATGAACACTTTTGTGGCCCACTGTATGAATTCTACTATTTGCCAAAACCTTTAATCATTTTCCTTTTCTTAACCAGTTTGAAAGAGGTGTATTTTCAGTAGTTTTGGATTATATGGACCATTGGGTGGTGATTGCTTTTTTGAGTTGTAACCAACACAAACTTCGGTGATATTTTCTGACACATACATTAATTACAATAGTAATGACAGAATAGATTGTGTGACATGTTTTCTTCTGTTACTGTGTTGGGCTTCATGGTCCCTATAACTTATAAGTATTGTTTTTTCATTCATAATCATTAACATGTTTGAAATATATAAGCATTTTTTACCTAAATTTCTTAATGTAGCATCTTGCTTAAAAAATTATTTCAAATAAACAAAATTATGTTTTTGTAGTTATATGCACTTGCTAGAATAAGTCTGCATTCACGTACTATTATTTACATGAACAATGGAAAAAAATTTTAAACAGGAATTTGAAAAAAAATTTAAAATTATATTTTATTTAGTTCATTTCAAGTGTTGAGAATAGCAAAAATAAATTCAGTTTGCTTTCATAGCTTTTAAACTAAAGACAGGTTTGTAGCAACTCTAACAAAAATCAAGTAGAAAAAGTCTGCATTCACTGTTTTAGTAGTAACTTTAAAAATCATTTAAGAAGGTTAGTGAGCTATGTAATAGCTGGTTGGATAACCTCTTCTTTTGAGAACCTCCTGAAGTTATTTGGCATTGAGTTAACAAGTCTAGTGGTTTCTTCATCGTTTATCTTCTCTCATTCATCCTTAAGAACACTCTTCAGCTGGCTGGTTTTATCATTACATGTGTGACAGATTTATTACACATGTGTGTTACAGAAATACCGATTTAGATTTTTTTTATATACTAATTAGGCATAATTGTACAG
Source organism: Trichonephila clavipes (assembly GCA_019973935.1). NCBI lineage: Eukaryota > Metazoa > Arthropoda > Arachnida > Araneae > Nephilidae > Trichonephila > Trichonephila clavipes. The sequence continues at coordinate 897,911 of BMAU01018656.1, read as the reverse complement.
ATATTATGCATTATGTGTCCTTTAAATATATTTAATAAAATATTAGTATTCTTTCAATATAGTTTTATAAAAAATATTTTAATATAAACCTTTTGTGTCCTTGCACCTTTCTACTTCGTACCACAATATTAGGGGTATAATTTATTACCTTTGATTAGACTCGATCCTGAATGTTCAGTTATTGAACAAGTTTATAAACTCAAAATGTTTTTCATATGAGAAAAGATTTGTTCCCACTGATATCTAGAACCAAAAGCAGAGTGCAAGCAATTTTCTTTGAACAATTAAATCTCTCTAGCAACAACCTCCAACAATTTAAAGTTGTTGCTGATTTATTGTTAGTGCTACCTTCCAGATGTTTGGGTAATTCCATAAATTTTGCTTTTCATAATTCTAAGAATATCAGCTCAGTAAGCTCCATTTCAAAATCATCAATTTCCATTCACTCTAAAATCAACAAAAGTGTTAATGGTGTAGAGGGCCACTGAGAATAGTACCTTGTACTATAGGTCGCCAATGCTTGATCTAGAACCTTGGTCGTTTATTTAAGATTTGTCCTTCAAAATTCAGTCTGGAATACTTTTCTGCAACACTTGTTGATTCAAAATTCACTTCAAAAGAGATATTGAATAATATTTTATAGTAATCAACTACTATTCACTTGTATGCTTTTAAAAAAATATTTGCTTATATTACGTATTTGTCTTAATTTATTCTGTGTTTTAAGGAAATTTCACAACTAATAATAAATATTTCTTATTTCTAGATTTATTTTTTTTAAAAAAATTGTACTGTTATTAAAATGTTCTGTTTTTCATTTTGTAACAGGATTGCTAAGAAAAATTTGAATTAAAATTTAATTTTGGGATATGCCCTTCATATTTGATATGTACCAGAATTTGAAACTGTGCATTAAGCAAAAGTGAAACTCTTATCAAGAAACAATTTATTGCTTACAAAATCAATTCAGGTAATTATTGTTTTACGTTAGTGTGTTTACATTATATTTTTTAACTGTGCAGTTTTATCTTGTATATGCTTATTATGTAATTCTATAAGAACCATTTTTATTTCTATGCAGTATTTGTATAATTAACCAAATATATACTGTATTTTCCTGTATATAATCTGCGGATTATGTTTTAAAAAAGTTTCAAATTTCGTTGTGCGTATTATACGCTGCCGCGGATTATCTGAGAAAAAACATTCTTCATCAGAAAAGCTAACAAAGTTTTGAAAGAAATGCCGTTTATGTTTTATAAATTAAATAATAGATGGCGCTTTCATGATTCAGCTGACGTATTATGGCCATAATTAGTTTATGTCCAATTACGTTCAAGAACGAATTTGGTTCCTCGGAAGGAAATAGCAGTTAGAAGTCACTGGCGTCATTTACAACTTTGTCTTGACTAGAGCTGTTACGTCCTTTAAAAGTTTTTATCATGATGAATCGAAAACATGTTAGCTATGTTGCAGACTTCAAATTAAAAGCTGTAGAGAAGGCTAACAAAGTCGGAAATTGAGAAGCTGCAAGATTTTTCAACATTGACGAATTGAATATTCATCTGTGGAGAAAGAACAAGACTAACTTCGAAAATTGCAATAGACGTAAAAGGGCCAATCTTCGTGGAAAACCTCACTGGCCAGAATTAGAGGCAGAGAGAGAAATAAATAAATGGATTTTTAAAGAAAGGGACGATGGGAAAGCTGTCTTGACAGCTAACATCAGAATAAAAGCTCAAGTTATTGCATGCAAAATGAATATTGTTAACTTCTCTGGTGGGCCCACGTGGTGTTACCGGTTTATGAAGAGAAACAACGTTGTTGTTTGTAGTCATTCAACGGTCAGACAGAAATTACGTGATGACTGGGGAAAAAATTCTGACGACTTTTTGACATTTTGAAAGCAAATTATTGTTGAAAATAATTTTACAGAGGATTTGATTTTAAAAAATATGGACGAAGTTCTGTGCTGCAAATGGTTTGAAATTGCCGCTGACGTTAATTTTTAAAAGAAAAACGTTCCCAAAAGAAAACTTTCCTAAAGGTGTGGAAATTCGTGTGAATGAAAATGGCTGGATGAATGAGCAAATCAAGTTGTCATGGCTGCAGACTATCTGGAGGAAAGGCAAAAAATTCTTTTTTTCATCCTAAAGCATTTTTAATTATGGACTCCATGAAATCACATGTGAGTGAAAACATAAAAAATGCTCTGAAGTCTGCGTCTGCAAAAATTGCCATAATACCTGGAGGACTGACAAAAAAATTGTAGCCTTTAGACGTCGGTATTAATAGATCTTTCACATCAATCAGTGGATGTCCGATGGAGAAAAAAACTATACAAAAACGGGAAAATTGAAGCAGGCATCATATGAAAATGTCTCCAACTGGATCCTGAAAGTATGGAATGAAGTCACTGAAACTACAGTAAAGAACGCTTTTGGAAAATGTAATATTATTGTCAAAAATGACTCTGACGATGAAGGGTCTTTACTATCGAGTGACTCGGATGTGTTATGCGAAGATTTGATAAATTTATTCAGTTCCGAATCTGATGAATCAGATTTTGAAGTCTTTTTTTTAACTGTTAATAAATTTTTTCATCATTCAAGGTTTTATTTTTATTTTGAAAGTGTATATAGGTGTAAAAGGGGGATCTTAATTTTTCTGCTGTTAACTTGCTAAATTAAAAAAAAAAAAGATTTTTTCCATGTGCAATGTTTTGCTTAACAACTTAAAACATAGATGGTAGTAGCAAAGAATTTTTTTGTTTTATTGAGATTATCGTACAAACTATTATGATACATATTTAAATCAATGTGTTTTATAATAAATGTTGTCCTCTGTACAATTTCTTACTTCTATTTTTAATTACATTTTTATTTTATGTGTCTCCTTATCGGTGCAATTTATATTTTGGATTATTCGCCGCCAAAACTGCCGTGGATTATGCGATGTTGTTTTTACTCAAAAAAAGGGCTCTGTGGATAATACGCCGTTGCAGATTATATACAGGAAAATACAGTATCTCAAAATCATCCATATAAATTATACAGTTTTGCAAAAAGCAACAGTTTTCATACCTTTGTGTATATAATGGGCTTAAACAACATTGCTTCTCTGGTGAAAGTACCCATTTGTGAATGAATGACATGCTGAACACAAATATCGCATTGTAAAAATCTGATTGTGGCTCTTGTAGGCATATTTAGGTTTTTTGTATTACATTGGTGCACTAATGTAATGCTATATTTGCATTATATCATATTATAAAGCCATTATATTATTTATCTGTTTATTACTATTATACTTAAATAACATCCTATGTATATTTCTTGTTAATATAATGCAATATAGTAACATATCCCATTAATATAATGGAATTTTGTAAGATAAATGCATGCTTACGAAATGTTTACATAAAATTGCATTACCCCTTATACTATCATTTTAACTACATTTCTACTGGAGATTTGATGAAATTGATGTGTAGTAACAAACAATTGTCAAAAAATGAGGCATTTCCTTTAATTTCATGTGTCAATCTCTTTTTTGAAACTGTTATGTACATAATTAAGTTGTTACTGTAAACTATAGTAATGCTTTATATCTGCCTTAATAGTGTGGATATCTTTTGTTATATATGCAAAGATTTGAAATTTGCTGCACAGAAAAAGATGCTCTGTGCTGTACTTAAGAAAGCGTATTTGTACATGTTGCAAAATAAGTGACCAGGACAAAGATTGGGCCCCGCTTGTATGCTGTTGCTCTTGTGGAGCAACTCTTTCCAAGTGGCTTCAGGGCAAAAGAAAAGCTGTGTCCATGATTTGGAAGGAGCCTACCAATCACATTAATGACTGTTGTTTTTCCATCATACCACCAGCTCTTTTGAAGGTTTCACCCAGAAAAAGAAATTTCAACTATTTTTAGATGCTTCGAAACTGGGCTGGAAGGTGGTTTGGCTGAATAATGGAAACAAGCTTCCATCCATGCTTGTGGTACACGTTCTCTACATGAAGAAGACTCATCATAATCTTGGACCTACCACTGAAATTCTGAAATGATTTAAGGTATTCCTTACATGTGTTACTCTTCTCTAAACAGTACATATGTGTTTTAAAAAAAATGTAGCCCAATCAGCCTTTGCTTTGTCATCTTTATGTTCAGCATGTTGAATTCATTATTAATTGACTATATTCATCTTAAAGCAGAAACTTTTTGAAAATTTGTTACTCAGTGTTATCAAAGTATTTTCTTTCTATTGCAATTGTTGAAATCTTTGTAATATATGAATTTTTCCTCTTTTCTTCTAGAAATTTTTTAACGTAGCATTTTATTTCAACAGCTTTTTTTCAAATACACAAATTCATGCTTTTTATATGAGCATAAACATGAGGCTGTATCATAAAGTTTTAATGTATTACTAAAAATGATCTTGATAGAAACTTATTCTTTGTTATTCATAAGATTTCTCTAGACAGTCACCATCCAGAGATATTCAGTTCTCCCAGCATTTCTTACCCTTTCTAAACTAAACTTAGTGCCATAACAGCCCATGAGGGCCAAAGTCTACTGAGCCCAACTCAGTTTTCATAACCTTGGGCTCTGGGATAAATGAACAGATGTTCCTGTCCATGTTGTCAGTCTGATACCACACCCCAGTTTTTAGTTCCCAAGCAAGTTTGGTTTGATTGAATGAATATTAACGTCGCACTGTTCAGCTACACGAGGGCTTTTTGGCGACGGACCACGTAATTTTGAACCATGGTCAAGTGACATGGACGACACCTGAGCTGGCACCCCCCTTTTCTAACTACCACACCATACCAACAGGAGGACGTAGGCAAGTTTGGTACTCATATATCGATCCACTGAAGCGATGAAAGACTGAATCAAACTTGTCTTGCCCTTTCAAAAGCCGTTAATGTAGAACTTGACAGATTGCTTCAAAAAAGAAATTTCACCTCTTGAAAGATGTTTGTGTTTTTACATCATCGTGGAATCCAACATGCTGACACCTTTGATTTGCAGCTCTTCACATATAATTTTCCATGTACAATCATATCTGAGATTAGTTTCATTCATAATCTTTTCAATGGTTGTTCTTTGGTCGTATTGAAAAAGTCTTGCTTTTTTTTCACTGTGGCAGCATCGTCATTGAGTGACTTCCACTTGAATCGTTTAAATGGAATATCGCCAATATGAAAATTCCTTTTCTACCTCACAATAGTATCATAAGAAGAGGTGTTATATGGTCACCATTTCATCATGGATTTATCTGGCATTGAAACTATCCAGAGAAAAGAACTAAATCACTCTGCAAACCTTTATCTTCTCCTCACTTCAGTTTACCTCAAACCATAACTTCCTAAAACATAAAAAGAAAAGAAGAAGAAAAACTGAGTAGTAATAGATGTAATTTGCAACATTATGTACATTAGGTTGAATAAATTTCAGTTATTTCTTAATAATAATAAAAACTTGGCGATACCCCTAAATATGTATAAATGTATCAATAAACACATTTTATACATCAATACTGGTAGCTTGATTTTACTTCAATTCAAAAGTATAAAAATTTTAGTTTATAAAAATTAAAAATTTGGATTAGTAAACCATATATTCTTTTAAGTGTAAAGCAGAACTATACACTTTGTTAATTTCACATTTATTGAATCAATAATCTTTATATATACTGTGAATAAGAAATGAACTTGATATGATTATAAATTCATTTTTAAAATATACATAGTTATTATTTATAAAAGTATGTGTGTGTGCTTAAAAAAACTTCTATTTTCCTATGTATATATAATTTACGTCCTCTTTTTATTTAAATAACAAATGTTTCGTGTGCAACATTAAGTATACAAATAGAGTTTAAATTGCAAGAAAACAGTTTTAGAATTATGTCTTATTTCTTTATTTTAAGTATTCTCGAGGAATCAGTCATGCATAAAGTCCCTTGAAGTGCCATACTGGAAAATACTAAATTATCATAACATTACAGATACACCCAAGAGAAACTAGGTGTTTTCCTGTGAATAAGCCAAAGGGAAATGCCAAAAACTAGAGCAACACTATTCAAGAAAGATTACATGCTTGTGATTGTGCTATGATTTTTTTTTTAAGATAATTTGATGCAAAACCACAGTGTTCATGAAAAGGAGAAACCATGCTCTAAAATTTGCAAGAGATAATTTTGTCATAAATTAAATAAAATAATGCTTTTTTTCGTACTGCATTTTCTTGAATGAATAGTTTAAAAATGCAATAGTATATTTATACCAACAAAAAGCCTTTTTTTTCATGTTCACTCCAATGAAAGACCTTTGTATGTTAAATTTGAAAGAAGGCAATCTCGCTAAGGAATTCACATATAGGTTAGCATATTCATCAAAGAAACACCTGTTAATAATATTTGCAAGATGACTTTTCTTCTTAATGATTCTTTAAAAAGTCAATGCAATACTCATACCGCAGAAATGTCTCATGTTTGTGAAAAGACGTCTCCAGATTGTAATTTTAAAAGAAATTTGCATGTTCATAAGAATAAAAAGCTTTATGTTTGTGAAATATGCAAGCGATCTTTCTCTACACACTCTTCTTTAAAATGTCATGTACGCATTCATACAAATGAAAAGCCTTATGTTTGTAAAATTTGTCCAAAAGCTTTTACTACAAGTAGTACTTTGAAAAAACATATCCTTATTCATACCAAAGAAAAGTCTCATGTCTGTGAAATTTGCCATAAGGCATTTGCTCTAAGTAGTACTTTGAAAAATCATCTCCTTATTCATACCAGGGAAAAGCCTTATGTTTGTGAAATTTGCCAGAGAGCATTTTCTCTTAATAGTACTTTGAAGAAACATCTGCTTATTCATACCAAGGAAAAGCCTTATGTTTGTGAAATTTGCCAGAAAGCATTTTCTCTAAGTGATTCTTTGAAAAAACACTCGTTTATTCATACAAAGGAAAAGCCTTATGCTTGTGATTTTTGCAAAGGATCTTTCTCTACAAAGTTTTCTTTAAACATTCATTTGCGTATTCATACCAAAGAAAAACCTTATGTTTGTGAAATTTGCAAAAAGTCTTTCTCTGCAAATTATTATTTAAAAAAACACTTGCGTACACATACAAAGGAAAAAAATTTTTCTTGTGAAATTTGCCATAAATCATTCTTTGCTAACTATATTTTAAAAAATCACATGCGTATTCATAGCGGTGAAAAGCCTTATGGTTGTGAAATTTGTAAGAAGACTTTCTCTGAAAATAGATACTTACAAAGGCATTTGCATACTCATTCAGAAGAAAAGCATTATGTTTGTGAAGTTTGCAAAGAGATATTTCCTCAAACGTCTTTATTAAAAGAACACATGCTTATTCATACCAATGAAAAGGCTGTTTGTGAAATTTAAAAGGAGACATTTACTGAAAGGCATTACAATAGAGTCCAAAAACTCAGCCTAATATTGACCAAGGGGTGATTATATAGAGAAATATTGTACTGCACTTGTATGTATTGTTTGCTTAAAAATACATAAGAAAATAAACTTCCCAAATACCCTTAAACAAAGAAAAATTATCTACTTTATGAAGGCGTGGAGTTTTTACTACATGTGAATGAAAATTAATACCTAGTATACAGTCATTTACCTGATCAGACACATCTCAGAAGTATACTTTATGAAGGCCCTGAATTCTAAGCCCATAATAAAAATTAAATTGTGAACTTTGCAAAATTGGCTACTTTTTTTAAAGAAATGAGTAATGTCCTGTTGTCTTCCGTTACTGCACTTGGAGTTTTACTACTAAATTACTAAGGCAATGAAGGAACAGTAACTCCTTTATACCAAAGCACCTTGTTCAAAATACTGAAGGGGGGTGGAAGGTTCAACAGCCTTTATTCACTCCCTATGTGATATTTTGTATAGTGTCCTCAACATTAACATCTTCATCATGCCAAACATAAGTTGGAGGAGTGGAAGTATGACATCTGAGACAAAGGAATGCGGAACTTTGAACAGGTCTGAACTTGGGGTTTTTCGACCTGCAAGGGTTGTTGCTGAGTTATCCAGACTGCTGGGCTATCGAGTGCAGTATTTTTGGGACTCCTGCTGTATTTGAATAGACACTTATGTTTTTACACCAAAAGAAAATATTCATTTCTGTTTAATTTACAGGACAGCATTTCAAATTATATGATTTATCTTTGTACAAAGAATGTGAAGCTTATGAAATATGCTGGTTTTCTTTGTTATGGATTTTTTTTATATGTATTTGCAGAATCATATGAATGAAAAGCTGCACTGTTAAAATGGCAAAAAGGCTGTTTTTGTGAGTCATTTCAAATATTTTCTCTTGTTCTTCAAAATCTGTTTTGCTTCTATTATGTAAAATTTTCAAACATGCCTTTGTATTTCTCAATACATGAGACATGAATGCATGCAAGGATTTAATCTAAGTATGATTTGTTAAGCATTTTTGAATTTTTTTATAAGAATTCCAAGATTTAAAAGATTGCCAATTGCAGTCTACGCATGCTGTAAATTCATTTAATTGTATTCATAGTTTTTGACTATGTGAGTACTTCACTGTTGCATTGTAATATTCTTTTTAAATAACTAAAAAGGAAGAATAAAAAAAAGCCACTCAATATAAATAAATATCTTATAAGATAAATGTAAAGACAACTAATATAGGGATGTATCAATAGTATTTTAGTAGTTTTTTTGATTATTAATTTTTTTAAATAGTTATACTATATATATGTTTGAAAAATTGATTATTATTAAAATAAGAAGTTGCAAATATTATTAAAAATTACAATTCCAATATATTTATTTATTAGTCTAAAACATTAAATTTCATGAAAAATTGAAAGCATATGGACACTTTGAGGGCCATTGTAGGAGTGGAAAGGGTCCATTACCACCTGCTAAGGGGTATGGTCAGTTTCCCCCTCCCCTTTAGGATAGAGTCGAAGGGTCCAAGACCACCTGCTCAAGGGAGCGACAGCTGAAAAAGGGATGAATAGCCCCTTTTCCCTTTGGGGTTAGAAAAGAATTCATTCTGTCTTTGGGTACGAAGGATGGAAGTCATGTTCGCGTGTGTTGCTAATTGTGTACTGAGTGTTTTTCCTTTAAAATAAACTTTAATATTTAAAATTTAGACGCCATGTTCTTAATTTTGTTTCCGTGCCCATTGATTAGAATCAAACTTTAGTGCCACCATATATTGTAGTCAACTGGATATAATAAATTCATTTTTAAAGTACTCATAGTCTCTATTAATAAACATATTTGTGTACTAATTTCTTATGTTTATAACTTATTTTCCTGTTTTATTTAAGTAACAAATGTTTCACGCTCAACATTTAAATATAGGAAAAAATTTTAAATTTCAGCAAAAATTATGTATTTTTTTTTAAGTATTTTTGTGAGGAATTAGTGATGCATAGAAGTCCAATGAAATGCCATACTGGAAAATACTGAATTATCCTAACATTACAGATGCAACCAACAGAAAGGAGATGTTTTCCTGTGAATGATCCAAAGAGAAATGATGAAGAGTAGAGCAACATTATTCAAGAAAAAGATTACTTAATTGTGATTTTGTAATAAATTTTTCTTTTTGATAATAATTTGATGCAAAACTTGAGAGTTCATGCAAAAGACAAATGACGTTCTTCTAAAGTTTGCAAAAATCATTTTGTCAGAAACATAATACATCCCTACTTTTTAAAAAGGCTTTTCCTCTTTACACTGATATCTATTGGATTTATAGCAACCTTCCAAAGAATGCCTCTGATTTTGTGAAATGTTCAAGACTTTGTCTCCTTGAATGAGTATTTTATGAAATACAATTGCATCTTTGTACCAACAAAAGCTTTGTTTTTTGCAAAATGTAATTTTTTTTTTTAAAATTTAGCAAATTCATTTGAATGAAAGGCTTCTCTGTGCTAAATTTAAAAGATGGAAGTCTCACTAAGGAATTTACATATAGATTAGAATTTTCATCTCAAATAAAAGCCTTTTGTTCATAAAATAAGTTGACTTTATTTTTTTTAATAATTGTTTGAAGATGCAATTCGATATTCATACCAACGAAAGGCCTGAAGTTTTTGAAAAGATACTATCTCATTGTAATTTAGAAAGAGATGTACATTTTCATACCAACGAAGAGCTTTATGTGTGTGAAATATGCAAACATTCTTTTTCTACAAGCTATTCTTTAAAAAATCATTCGCATATTCATTTAAATGAAAAGCCTTATATTTGTAACATTTGCCAGAAGTCATTTGCTGGAAGTGGTTCTTTAAAGAAGCATATGCTTATTCATACCAAGGAAAAACGTTATGTTCGTAAAATTTGTCAGAAGGCGTTTTCTCTTAATGGTTCTTTGAAAAGGCATTTGTTTATTCATAGCAAGGAAAAGCCTTTTGTTTGTGAAATTTGCAAAGGCACTTTCTCTACAAAGTATTCTTTTAACATTCATTTGAGTGTTCATACCAATGTAAAGCCGTATGTTTGCGAATTATGCAAAAAGGCTTTCTCTGAAAATTATTATTTAAATAAACACATGCGTATACATAGCGATGAAAAACATTTTGTTTGTGAAGTTTGCAACAAGTCATTCTCTGCTTGCTACCTTTTAAAAAACCACATACGTATTCATACTGGTGAAAGGCCTTATAGCTGTGAAATTTGTGACAAAACTTTTTGTGAAAGAAGTGCTTTGAAAAAACACTGGCGTATTCATACCAATGAAAAACCTTATGTCTGTGAAATTTGCAATGGAGCATTTTCAGAAAAAGGTTCTTTAACAAAACACTTGCGTGTTCATACTGGTGAAAAGCCTTATAGCTGTGAAATTTGCAACAAAGCATTTTCTGAAAGTAGCTCATTGAAAAGACACGAAATATTCATGCTAATGAAAGAACTTAATTTGTAAAAATAATTATAAAGTAGTTTGAGAAAACACTTGAATATTCATACCAATGTAAAATTTTACATTTGTGAATTTTGCAGTTAACTAAAAGTGGTTTTTGAAAACAAATTTGAATATTCATAGGAATATAAAATCTTATGTTTATGAAGTTTACAAAAAAAGTTTTTTTTCTAAACATTTTTATTAAAAGAAACATTTGCTGTGAATCATAGCAATGAGCATCCTTATGCTTGTAAAATTTACTGCAAAGCATATTCTGGAAGTTGTTCTTTAAAAAGAAGAATGTTAGAGACCATATGTTTTTAATGTTTGAAATGCATAATTCTCTTAATATTTTGGTTTTAAAAAGTAATTGCATAATCATACAAAAAAGCCTTAATTTTGTGAAATATTCAAGAAAATTTTCTTGGTTATGGATTCTTTTGAACATGTATAAATAAAAAAACATTTGTTTGTGAAAATTACAAACAAAAAAGTTGTCTTTCATTTTAATAATTTGCAGCAGCATTTTTTTTTTTTTTTTTTTTTTTTTTTTGTACAACAATCTGTGTCTCCTATTTGCTTATCTCTTGCCATATTACATAGTTCAAATCTTTTTTCCATAAATGCAGTATTCTTGGAAGCACCATTCATTTGTAGGCTATGTATTTACATGATTTATTGATAAATGATTCCTCTCATCACAATGTAAGTTCTGCTTGAAATTTACATCTTCAAAAATAGGAAGAATTTTGACACATAATTCATAACTTTTTGAATTCCTAATACCTAATAATTTAATAAGTGAATAATTGTTACAATTGAGATTTTTAGTCTTTTCTCTGGGTATCGGCAGCAGTAGGGACTATTTACGGGGACCCAAAGTTTGACTGATGCCAAGTACTGACCAAGTACCAAGACTGATGCCCTTTGTAAGATCCGACTAGGTAGCATAAAACCTGACTTTGGGGTGGGGGCCTAATATTCTCCATTATGTCACTATAACTATACATATTTTCACTTTTGTTATGAACAAAATTACATTTCATATTAAAAATATCTTAACTTTTGAATGTGTGAATAATTGTTCCAAAAAAGATTGTTTGGTCTGTTTCTCCAGGTGTTATAATCGAATTTATTCTTAACAATTAGCTTGAGTACTCATACCACTAATGTGGTTTTTTTTTTTTTTTTTTTTTTTGCCTATTTAGTTAATGAGCAATAAATTTTACAGTATTGTTTTAATATGATTTTATAATCAGGGCTCCCAAACTTTCCAATTTCTAAACATTTTCAAAGGATTTTTTTTTCCGTAGACCTTACATTTTCCATACTGTAATAAAAAAGGTTCTTTTGGATTCTTTTAATTTCCATTGTATATACAAGGTATCATGTTCTTTGTAGCCTATAAAACTTCCAAAAGTGTTATAGAAATATTTTAATTTTGTTATTCACACATCTAATTTATTTGTAAGAAAATGGGCAATAGTATACCTTTCTCTGTATTTGTCGGGTAAAATTAGATTTAGTAAACGGAAATAATCATTATTAGTTTGGTGTGTTGACGCAATACAAATTTACAATAGCCTTTTACCATCTCCTCCCCCTCCCGTTTTATTCAGCTGTTTATATCAATTGCTAGAAAACTATTAGGTATTTTTTTTTTTTTGAATTAGCTGCCTCTGAAACCCTACTTGCCCTTAGAGTTCTTTAAAAAGAACGTAATTACATTATAATTTTTGTAATTTATTAATTGCAGAAACAGCATCTTTTGCACAGGACTGTTAAAGGGATTTCAAGGAACTAACATAGTATGATAATCTTTTATTTAACAAAGGTTTTCTTAATGAGGCATTTATCTTGAGCACTTTTTATTTTGTCTATGCTATTTATTATGAAGCATTTAATAATAATTTTTTTCTCCTTAATTAACACTTATTTTCTCATTTTTAATAGTATTATATTCTTTTTACAATTTATTGCGGCGTGTAAATTACTGTAATGAAAAATATGCACTTTTACAAAATATGCGGTGTTAGAAATATATTTTTCTTTAATAAAAATTACCGTATAAAAGAACTAAAAAACACCCTTTTATAGTTAATCGAACTAAGTTGTCACTTAATCTTTTAGTCGCCAAATCTGGAATTAATCGCCAAATGCGGGATGAGATCTAAAAATGGGAAATCGTTAGTCCTGATGATCCTGATCAGGACAATGGAACTAAATTATTGTATTGTTATCGGTCCTGAACAAGTGAGCAAAATTTCGAATTAATCAAGTGGGTAAAAACTGATCCGTTACATACAAGTGAAGCTTATAAAAAGGGTGTTAAAACTCTCTCTCTCTCTCCCTCCAAAAAAATTCATCCTCTATAATTATTTTCCCCACATACATTTAAAGATTTAAGGTGACTGACTACGTTCAGAACCTGTGATTTTGAAAAAAGCGTGTAAATCAGTGGCATAACTTACACCTCATCTTGGGTTCCCAGGTTTCGGAAGGAGGCGGGCCAAAGCTTGAATGAAGCCAAGTACGGTTTGTGGAGTCTAAGACCTCTGACTTTTCAGGGAGGCCCTAATATTCTTTATGCCACTGGTGTAAATGAATATTTCTGAAATTTAGTGTCTGTTGAATTAGAACTCAAAGAATTGTTTTTACAATTTTATGACAGTAAAAAAAATTTATTTCAAAGCAATTTTTTGGCAAAAAAATGAAAGAACGATATATTTTCAAAATAATCTTCTTAATTAAAAAAATTCTTCAATAATAAAACTATTTTGCCTATACATATACAGCTAAAACTTCTCAACAGAGACTGAACTAAAAGTTTTGGAAAATTCTGGGTTGTTTTCAGAAATACGATCAATTGAAATAATAGCCGGTGTTTTTTGTTAAAATTTCTCCACTTCGATGTATTAAAGTATAAATAAAAATCCACTCCTTAATTATGAATCTAAAAAAAAATTAGTCCAGGCTTTGTAAAGAAGTCTTAGCTTGATAGGCAAAATATTATTATAGAAGCATTTTTCACTAAAGGAAAATGTCTTAAAAATATGTCGTTCGTTCTTCATCTTTTGCTAAAAAATTGAATTTAAATAATTTTTATTTTATTCATTTTCTTAAAACAATTCTGTATATTTTAATTCAACTGACACTAAATATAAAAAAATTATACATTTATACCCTTTTGTAAAATCACGGTGACGAGAGAACATGGTCGGTCAACTCAAATGGGTCTCTACGTTAAAACTGATTTTTACTTGAGCTACCCAGTTTTTAAAATTTTTGCAATTGATTTAAGAAATTACGAAAACTAATAGTACCGTAAGATCCCTTATCTCATATTTACGCAAATTTTTCGTTGCAATTATATCTTCTGGAAAAAATTCTGCATTCAAGAGAAATGTTCTGTTCTTCAAAATCTGTTTTGCTTCTATTATGTAAAATTTTCAAACATGCCTTTGTATTTCTCAATACATGAGACATGAATGCATGCAAGGATTTAATCTAAGTATGATTTTTAAGCATTTTTGAATTTTGTTTTATAAGAATTCCAAGATTTAAAAGATTGCCAATAAATATCTTATCATAAGATAAATATGCTGGTTTTCTTTGTTACAGATTTTTTTTATATGTATTTGCAGAATCATATGAATGAAAAGCTGCACTGTTAAAATGGCAAAAAGGCTGTTTTTGTGAGTCATTTCAAATATTTTCTCTTGTTCTTCAAAATCTGTTTTGCTTCTATTATGTAAAATTTTCAAACATGCCTTTGTATTTCTCAATACATGAGACATGAATGCATGCAAGGATTTAATCTAAGTATGATTTGTTAAGCATTTTTGAATTTTGTTTTATAAGAATTCCAAGATTTAAAAGATTGCCAATAAATATCTTATCATAAGATAAATGTAAAGATAACTAATATAGGGATGTATCAATAGTATTTTAGTAGTTTTTTTGATTATTAATTTTTTTAAATAGTTATACTATGTTTGGAAAATTGATTATTATTAAAATAAGTTGCAAATATTATTAAAAAATTACAATTCCAATATATTATTTATTTATTAGTCTAAAACATTAAATTTCATGAAAAATTGCAAGTATACGTACACTTTTGAGGGCCATTGTAGGAGTGGAAAGGGTCCATTACCACCTGCTAAGGGGTATGGTCAGTTTTCCCCCCTTTGGGATAGAGTCGAAGGGTCCAAGACCACCTGCTCAAGGGAGCGACAGCTGAAAAAGGGGATGAATAGCCCCTTTTCCCTTTGGGGTTAGAAAAGAATTCATTCTGTCTTTGGGTGCGAAGGATGGAAGTCATGTTCGTGTGTTGCTAATTGTGTACTGAGTGTTTTTCCTTTAAAATAAACTTTAATATTTAAAATTTAGATGCTATGTTCTTAATTTTGTTTCCGTGCTCATTGATTAGAATCAAACTTTAATGCCACCATATATTGTAGTCAACTGGATATAATAAATTCATTTTTAAAGTACTCATAGTCTCTATTAATAAACATATTTGTGTACTAATTTCTTATGTTTATAACTTATTTTCCTGTTTTATTTAAGTAACAAATGTTTCACGCTCAACATTTAAATATAGGAAAAAATTTTAAATTTCAGCAAAAATTATGTATTTTTTTTTAAGTATTTTTGTGAGGAATTAGTGATGCATAGAAGTCCAATGAAATGCCATACTGGAAAATACTGAATTATCCTAACATTACAGATGCAACCAACAGAAAGGAGATGTTTTCCTGTGAATGATCCAAAGAGAAATGATGAAGAGTAGAGCAACATTATTCAAGAAAAAGATTACTTAATTGTGATTTTGTAA
The DNA here is from genome assembly GCA_019973935.1 of Trichonephila clavipes. NCBI lineage: Eukaryota > Metazoa > Arthropoda > Arachnida > Araneae > Nephilidae > Trichonephila > Trichonephila clavipes. The sequence continues at coordinate 882,139 of BMAU01018656.1, read as the reverse complement.
TAAATTTTTCTTTTTGATAATAATTTGATGCAAAACTTGAGAGTTCATGCAAAAGACAAATGACGTTCTTCTAAAGTTTGCAAAAATCATTTTGTCAGAAACATAATACATCCCTACTTTTTAAAAAAGTCTTTTCCTCTTTACACTGATATCTATTGGATTTATAGCAACCTTCCAAAGAATGCCTCTGATTTTGTGAAATGTTCAAGACTTTGAAGGAGTATTTTATGAAATGCAATTGCATCTTTGTACCAACAAAAAGCTTTGTTTTTTGCAAAATGTAATTTTTTTTTAAATTTAGCAAATTCATTTGAATGAAAGGCTTCTCTGTGCTAAATTTAAAAGATGGAAGTCTCACTAAGGAATTTACATATAGATTAGAATTTTCATCTCAAATAAAAGCCTTTTGTTCATAAAATAAGTTGACTTTATTTTTTTTAATAATTGTTTGAAGATGCAATTCGATATTCATACCAACGAAAGGCCTGAAGTTTTTGAAAAGATGCTATCTCATTGTAATTTAGAAAGAGATGTACATTTTCATACCAACGAAGAGCTTTATGTGTGTGAAATATGCAAACATTCTTTTTCTACAAGCTATTCTTTAAAAAATCATTCGCATATTCATTTAAATGAAAAGCCTTATATTTGTAACATTTGCCAGAAGTCATTTGCTGGAAGTGGTTCTTTAAAGAACCATATGCTTATCCATACCAAGGAAAAACGTTATGTTTGTAAAATTTGTCAGAAGGCGTTTTCTCTTAATGGTTCTTTGAAAAGGCATTTGTTTATTCATAGCAAGGAAAAGCCTTTTGTTTGTGAAATTTGCAAAGGCACTTTCTCTACAAAGTATTCTTTTAACATTCATTTGAGTGTTCATACCAATGTAAAGCCGTATGTTTGCGAATTATGCAAAAAGGCTTTCTCTGCAAATTATTATTTAAATAAACACATGCGTATACATAGCGATGAAAAACATTTTGTTTGTGAAGTTTGCAACAAGTCATTCTCTGCTTGCTACCTTTTAAACAAACACATACGTATTCATACTGGTGAAAGGCCTTATAGCTGTGAAATTTGTGACAAAACTTTTCGTGAAAGAAGTGCTTTGAAAAAACACTGGCGTATTCATACCAATGAAAAGCCTTATGTATGTGAAATCTGCAACAAGTCTTTCTGTGATAACTATTATTTAAAAACGCATTTACAAACTCATACTAAAGTAAAGCCTTATGTGTGTGAAATTTGTATGAAGGCTTTCTCTGGAAGTAGGTATTTACAGAGGCATATGCAGACTCATTTTGTTGAAAAGCCTTATAGTTGTGAAAAGTGCAAAAAAACTTTTTCTCAAATGTCTGTTTTAAAAAAGCATTTGTGTATCAGGGGTGTAGCTACTGCCGTGTCAATGATACAGGACCCCCTAGCTACAGAGGCCCCAACATGTGTAACTGCAGTCCCACTAGCAGGGATCCCATGTCCAAAGGGCCCAGTCTGAATTAGCTACGCCAGTGTTGTGTATTCACATTGACTAAAGCCATTTATGTATAAAATTTGCGAGCAGGCACTTACTAAAAGTCATTTGTTGAAAGATACTTATGTATTTACCCTAAAAAAAGTTTTATATTTGTTCAATATACTTGACAGCATTTTTCTCAATGATCTGATTTAAAAATCCACTTCTTTATTTGTCCATTTAGGGGAGTTGGAAACCTGTCTTTCTCTATATACTGACAATATTAAATTGGCTGTTTTCAATGTACCTTTTGTCAAAATCTGTTGTATGTACATGCTTGAAATTTTTTCATACAATTAAAGTACATCTTTCTCATTATACTGAAATGAGCTTTTAGCTACTTTTGAATTTTTTGATATTTTATGAAATATTTTATCAAACATTGCAAAATTTGACCCATTTTTCACATAAAAATATTTGTAAAAAATAATTTTTGAGTTTTTTTACAAAAAGCTCATTTCAGTATATATGAGTCCATAAAAAATTTACATACCTGTGAACAGTAGTTTCTCAGAAAAGGTACATCGAACATCAAAATTTACATTTTGAGATAAATTGATTTTAATGTATACTGTGAGACTTCTAGTCGGCTAGGAAATAAAAAAATAAAAGGCTCAATTTACAATAAAAGATACATGTTTTTGTTTATAACAGACATTCAACTTGTAAGCAAAAACGAAGTACTTTGTTTACATTTTTCGCCATTCAAATGGGCGTGGCCCAGTTTCAACAATTATTTAAAAATAGGTTTTAAAAGCTTCTAATTACCCTAGAGGTTAAAGTAAGGTATTTTTAGAAAGGTTAAAATCTATACAATTTAAAAATGTAAAAATCTCAAATTGTCAAAAAAAAGAAAGAAGATTTTAACTTTCCAACACACACCCTTTAAAGAGTTTTAAGTTTATTAAATATGCTTTCTTTCTTTGCTAAGGCTGTCTTCCCTAAATGTACGAGAGCTTGTACTAAACGTGGAGCACCTTTTCGGATAGGAAACTATCTCAATATTCACAAAAATTTCAACATTGTAATTCATACATCTGTTTACAGTATTTTGTTTCAAAATATTACATAAGTAATTAATATTTGATTTTAACATGTAAAGACAGCTCATATTGCATCACATTATAGAAAAAAATTTGCAAAACACATTTTTTACTAGAAAAAATTGGATCAGTTGCTGATGCATAATAAAATAGGCTGTTGGATGGCGGAGCCAGAATGTACTTTTAATGATGAAGCACCATAAAATCTGGAGTATAATGCGCACTTTTAACACAAAAAATAAGGTCGAAATTTATAGGTGCACGTTATATGCCAGATATAAAAATGAGAGCTTTAAAAATAAAAGTAGAAAAAAAAGTTATACTTCTGCATTCATTGAAATGCTGTTTATTTAAAAGAAATGACATTCCTTATGAACTTAAAAGGTTCTAGAAGTATGCTATTTTTTTCTAAAGTTTGGAATAATACATCGAATAAATGACTTCAAAGCATAATAGGATTGCACACATACATTTCAGGTTCCTTTGTAAGAAAAGGGTGCTTGCGTTATATGGAGAATATACCCAAAAATTAAAAACTGCAGCTAGAAAGTATAGGTGCCCGTTTTATGCCGGATTTTACGTTGTTTACATATCTGAAAAAAATATTCTAGTCTTGGTTATTATTCTTTGATGTGTACAAAAATAGCCTTAAGAATTTTTTTATATGCACAATCATATGAATGATAAGTCTCTCTATTTTTAAAGTGGCAAAAAGGCTTTTCTTGTTAGTCATTTTAATAAAATCTTTTGCTTCTACTGTGTTGAAATTTTAAACATGCTTATTTGTTTCTCAGTTCATTAAATAGACAAGAATATATGTAAGGAAATAATCTGTATGAATTGTTAAGCATTTGGACTTTATATATAAAAATTCTTTTTACAGAGCATTGAATACTTTTCATGTTTTTCCAATGTCGTAAAAATGTTATACTTCTACATTTGTATTATTTCTATTTGTTTTTCAAATATTTTTATGTGTCATTTATTATTTTTTTAAAGCATAGAAATAAGAAATTTAAATTATGAACTTTTATATCACTGCTTGACATTGTCTCCATTAGCATCTTGTGAGAGTTTAATTATTTTATTTGGATAATATATTTTTTAAAATGGAATTTTTAATCAAAAATGATGTACTTTTTAACTAATTTAATACTGTATTTATTATGCAATTGTAGAGTTACAATTTTGTTAGAAATATTATAAAAGTTCCATGTGTGTGTGATTAAAATACTATTGTTATGAGTATACAATTAGTACCCTTTAAAATGAAAGATAATGTAATTTAAATTTGTGCTTAGATATGTCAGACTTTTTAACTAATTTAATACTGTATTTACTATGCAATTGTAGAGTCACGATTTTATTAGAAATGTTATAAAAGTTTCATGTGTGTATGTAATTAAAATACTATTGTCATGAGTATACATTTAGTATTTTTTAAAATGAAAGATAATTTAATTTCTCTGTATATTAAAATTTGTTCGATTGCAATCTAAACATCCTGTGAATTCTTTTACTTGTTTCGATGATTTTTATTATGAGTATTTTTTAAGTGACCAAAAAGAAAAATCACTCGATAAATAAACATCTTGGATATTATTTGGTTACGATCAAGTACATTATTATACCTGCTAGTGTTTATGCAAGTAATTTATATAAAATTATATCTGTTATCATTTTTATTTTATTTCATATGTATACTTTTTTTTTATCAACAAGCAGAACTGATTTTAGGGTGTCGGCCACCCGAGTTCAAACACTTTTTATGTGCCGCCCTTTCCTGAGAATTTTTCATATTTTGATTAATACGTAACATATGTTATAAACTCATCTACCGTATAAGATTATAAAATAAAACATTAACCCGGCATCACTCGTGCGAAAAAAGACCGAAAGTTCCCGCACAGGGTATCTCATACGCAAGGTTGTTTACATTTTGTTTTTACCGTAAAAATTTAAAAGAAAAGTACGCAATACAATATGTTCATTACATTTTTCACACGTAAATTTAGTTTTTCTGTCCTTTTTTTAAGGGCATTCAGTATATTGTTTATACACTCATTTAATTTCATCGCGAGTGAATGCGATGTTTTCACTGTATCTTACTTTTTTAAAACTTAACATATAGGAGTAAACTTATGTTCTTTAAATTCAAACATTATGTAATTTCTTATTGTTCCAGCAATAGTTATTTTTCTCCCAAGTTCATTTGAAAGGGGATAAGATGTGTACCAGTTGTCTCCTTTAAAATTACGTTTTTACCAAATGTTTTTGTCTCTACATGAAACATTTATTTTCAACAGTGTCTCAATCTGGATCGATTTCAGTGGGGGGATCATACTTGCCGCCCCGGACAAAACTGGGAAATGTAGTCCCTCTCCAAAAGCAAAAAATTATAATTAAAAAAGATAAATTGTTCACATAGATACACACCTGTAAAACTTGTATAATTCTTACGAACAAAAATTCAGCACATTATATGTATACAAAATAATTCGAAAAAAACCTCCTGTAGCTCTCTACCCCTTTTGGATAGCTGACAACGGACATCGATAGCTGACAACGGACATCGTATGGGTGAAAGGCAGTAACGTAATTTACACCATCGCATCGGAAAGGGGCCCTAATCCTGACTGACGCTAACTACGTACCCTTTGTAAAATCCAACTTTGCAGGGTGGACATATTTTCCGTTTAAGAACTAGGAAAAGTGCATTTTAAATCTTTGAATTAAGTAAAACAATTCACTAATTATTAATCAAAATTATTCTAGGAAATATAAGGAATATTATCAGTACAAAAAAATTAAATCGCAATTTTGATATTGTGAAGGCCCACTAGTTGCTGCACAGATAAAAGAAAAATGCACAGAACAAGGAAATAATGCTCTTCAACGCATTCACGTACAAACATGCTCCGAAGTTTTAAATATTGGACAAGTTTTAAAATTGTTCATTTTATTAGTACAGGTGGATTTAATTACCGTTAATTTAGTATTAAAAGTCAACAAACCAATCTAATTTATTACTCAGTAATTCGAAGACATTCTTTTAAATAAGTCTTCTCTGCGCTTTAACTTAAATACATATCAATGTAACCTTCCAAAAGAATGTTTTGATTTTATGAAATTTTCCACACTGCACTTTCTTTAATGAGTAATCTACAAAATGCAATTTCACCTCTACATGAACTAGATGCCATGTTTTCACAAAATGTCTTTCTTTTGAAAGAAATTCATTAACAGACATTAGCATATTCATTAAGAGATTCTCTTTGCTAACTTTGAAACAAGTCATGTCTCGCAAGGGAATTTACATAGATTAGCATATTCACATCAGAGAAGCCTTTTAATAAAATGTGCTTATTTACTTTTACTTTAATGATAGTTTAAAAATATAAATGGATATTCATATGAATGAAAAATCTGTTTGTGAAAATATTACACTTGTCTATGGCAGGGCGTAGCTACCACTGTATCAATGATTCAGGGCCTGCACACAAAACAGTTATGCTTATTTAGATGTAATATTATAGCAGTAAATAATTGTTTTTTCCTTCCATTATGGAGTTTAATAAGAATTATAGTTTGGGTGACCCAACACAAGAATAAATTTATCTTATACAATAAAAATTCACTAATGAACATACATAATTAAATCAGACATGTTATGGACACAAGTTCAGCTTTGACAATATTCTGTACAAGTATAATTCATTGGTGACAGTCAATTGGGTCCAGTATTAAGTTTCTTTTCATTAAATATGAAAGAGCTTCAACTAAACGCTGAACACCATTTTTGGACAGAAAAATGGCAGCATTCATAAATGTGTTTACAAGGAATCGGGAATGAATGACCAGAGTAAAAAATTAAATTCCCAGATGAATACAGAAAATTGATTTGTCATCTTAACCTTCTACGACATTTTCCTTAGGGGATAATGCAACAGCTCTGGTGTTTGTGCCACTGTTGCCTGCAACTTTGCCTAAACTTCGAAACATCAACACATTTGTGATGCTGTATAAACAATTAACACTGAAACATGTTTCGCAGGAATTGCAATGATATTGTACGGGTGACTAAAGGAAGTCACAATGTGTACACTTGTGAAGACAAATTTTACTTTACATCAAGAAATGTTACATTTAAAAAAAATGTATTGCATCTTTATAATCTGGGAATTATTAACCCTCCAAGCGGTTATCACGGAAAATTCCGAAATTGTTAAGATGCTTCGAAAATGCACTGCACGGCTTTTTTGCCTTCAAGTAACATTTTTAAAAGTGGTTGAGCCGTACTTTTCTGAAATCCTTTCCTCCTTTTAAAGGCAAGTGGCATGAAACTTACGGAGTGCCTGTCCCGGGACGGGACGTACCTCCTCATCAGAATTTTAGAATTAAGAGCCGAATTAATGATTTTACTTAAAATTAAATTTAAAAGATATAATAGAAATGGGCAGAACAATTCTGCTGGAACGGTGACAGAGTGAATCTGTCGGCCGAAGGAACAGTCGCACCACTTTCCTGCAATCTGATTGGCCGAGGCCGTTCGCTCGCAGAGAAGTGGGCGTGGAAATGGAATGGGTCGATCCGAAAATAAACGACCCGAGCAAAGGAGATCTTGAATTTAAATTCAAAAGATCTCATGCTAAAATAGGGGGGAGAATAAAAATTTAAATGAACCAACTTGCACTTTGCCGGGATAAAGGGGGGTGGGGGTAGGACTAAAAAAGATAGAAATATGAAACAACGGTTTTAGGAAAAATAATGACGCAATGAAGTCATATGTGATACAATCATCAATAATAATTGATAGATGTAGATATGAAATGTCCAGTTCTCAATAATATAAGCGGTCGTTCGAAGGAACGATTTAATTAATGATTGCTGGACGTGAAACGAATTTTAAGAGAGCTCTAGATAGTACAGAATCATGCCTCCATCTGGTGGCCGAAAAGGAAAGCTGAAGCGTGAACACCGCACAATTGAATCCAATGAGGTCACCCTCCTGGATTCCGACCGCGGTGATCGCTGCTTCGGAAAAACGTTAATTCCGCGACTCTCGGCGCGGAGCTAGGAATTAATTGCTAGAATGAGAGTATTTATCTTTAAGTAGGAAGTTTAAGTTAAATATTAAGTTATTTAAAATAAGTTCCCAATGATCAAAAATTTAAACCCTAAGCCTTTTGGCTTGGGGGAAATTTATAAAATCGTGCTCAAGAAGCGCTCTGGGGCGTTTTTGAGACGATGGCACTGCGGGATCCTTTTAAAGGTTTACATCTTGAAAGATAATTAGGGACGGTGGAATCAACACAGCAGGACACTGATAGGAAGTTTTATGGCTCGCAGGGAACCCCGTGTTTTGACCCTGGAGCAATCGGGGGAAATTTCTTTAGACCCCAGGAAGTGTTTGTTTGTTAGCTTGTATTTTAAAAGTTTTGAAAAGTCCCTACGCATAAGTATGTTACAATTCCCTTTTGGTTTCATATTAATTTAAAACTAACAAGTTGGGGCGTGTCAGGGCAATCTGCTATTTTATATAGTAAGACAAATTATCTTTTTTTAAGTATATTCTTTCGCTTCATTTTTCTTATCTTAATCAATGCTTTCAGTTTTTGAAACATGATTATTTCATTATAAGATGCCAAAAAAAAAATTAATAAAACACCAAACACTTTAAAATTTGAAATCTTTTCAACTTTCCAACCACTAAAAATGAATAAATTTAAACTTCATCAAATAATTTGAAACATTTTCTTACACTTTGATAAAATAATAACGAAAAAAAAATTAAGATCTATTAGTTTGTTTTTTTTAGATTTCAAAGCCCAAGTGTTCAGGGAAGTTTACGTACAGTGCCTAGTTATATGTTGTTAAAATACACCGAATTATATTTGAATTTTAAGTGCTTGAACTTCAGTTTACATCAAAGACAACATGAATGAAGATTTTCCCACATTTTTTTATAACTTGAAAGTTTGAATAAATGGTAATCAAAAATATACGGAAACATTTACAGTAGACATTTATGCATATAAATAAACATAAAAATCAATTTTAAATTCGAGCTATTCAAAAACATTCGAATTATTCAAAAATATCTATTTATACAAAATACCTCAACATTTATCTTTTTTTAAAGGCTAACTGAATAAGTAATTAAAATCTGGATATTTTTTGAAATCTCGACCGTATAAAGCTAGAAATTTTACGTTAGAAATTCCATTTGAAATTTCGAAAAAAAAAATGTATCGCGCAGTTAAAAATTATTTGCCATAAGTTCTAGCAATTCTTTGAGTATAATATAAATTTCAAATTTTATATATCTTCTTCGGTATTTTTTAATATATTTCGAAGATTTCATACAATTCAGTTGAAAACTGCATGCTAAGAGCAAAAAAAAGACGAATATACAATAAAGTTTTACATAGAAGCTAAAGCGTAGGAATGAAAAATTTTGAGTATATCTGAAGTAGTTTTCGAAATATATTTATTTTAAAGTTCAGAAAATTTGTGTGCGTTATGTGTTATACTTAATATTAATTAAATGGTTAAAATAATATGTTAATAATAGTCATGTAATCGTTTGATGACACATTCATATACTAATAAAAATTTTAATGGTCATTGATGCGATGTCAAGAATTTTATGTAATTTTAAATTCAGACATTAAGATATTGATGTAGAAAATATAAAACGACCATTTAAAATACATGAAAAATGCAGTCTGCTATAAAATGATCTTGACAAACAAAATACGGCATTTTCACTTACTATGGCAGAGCCGGCTTAGTCGGACGATCTGGAAAAACAGAGGAAACCGCTGTTTTGATGGATGCCGCTCTAGCTTTTAAAGTTCTCAGGAAAAAAATATATATATATAAATTACAAATGCAAAAATAAGTCTTGTAATTTTCCATACATTTTTATAACAGCGAATTGTGGAATTGACTTCCATACATTGTTGTGTGTGTTTGACAATATCTAAGGTAACCAACCCTACTTTAGATAGATTTGTACTACTTTTTCGTAACCGTATTTCTTTTAAAATTAATTCGTGCAGCCGAAATACACCTTTTGCACCCTTAAAAATTTATGTAAACTAAAACGGTTAATTTTAATTTATGCAACTTGTGAAATGTTCATAATTAACCATTTCCGTCTAAACAGTTTACATGAAAAAAGAAAGTTTGGACTCCCTCATTCATTAGGGAATTATATAAGATTCTAACATTAAGTTTTATATTTCACCGAATAGGGTCGAGTGGTAGTGTATCGTGCTTCCACACCACAGGTCTGGGGTTCTATTAACGGACTGGACAAGGTCGACTCTGCCTTTCATCCCCGCTACATTGGGTCGATAAATAAGTACCAAGCTTGCTTGGGGTCTTACAACACTGAAGGTCTCTCTTCAGACAGACCACCAAATCGGGACATCTGTTCATGCACCTCAGCGCCCAATGGTCACGTATATTGGGGTGGGCATAGTTCCTGGCCCTCATGGATTGTTGTGCCACTTGAGTTTTTAAGTTCGAGGATTGCCTCACTTTGGGGATACCCTTAGATTAACATGTATTTCCACTCATTTGCAATTAAACATTTTTCTTTCAATTACGTTTATTTCAGAAGGAAGTTTGATTTTTCAAATGTATTTGCTTAACATGTATGTTTGTGTAATTTTGATCAATCCAAAATTACATGTTTTTTGCTCCTCTAAAGGCTTTTAGAACTGATCTTACAATCCATATACGTTTTATTGTAGTATATTTAAAAATGATAGACATTTTTACTACTATTTTAGCCTTTATAAATATGAAAAATTGCATTCAGCTAGTTTTTAAAATGTACTGAAATAAGTGCAGGAATAGGATATTTACATATTATGAATATTTTTGACTGCAGTAAGATATATTTATATTTCAATTTGTTTACAATTTGAATAAAAGTTGTAAGCCATTTTGCGAATAGTTTGATATTGAATATAAACCCATAGGCTGTTTAATATTGTAGTGTTTTATTTTTATACCAGCACACATTAAAATAAGGCTCATTTGCAGTTATATGATCAGCTTTAGTGATATTTCAATTTTCAAAAATAGTCTACACGTACGAAAACATTCTTTCAAAACCACATCTCATACTATGTCTTCCATACACACAGCAGGAAATGTTTGTGTATACTCAAAAAATTTAATACAGGATACATTTCAAAATGTTAAAATTATTTTTAAAATTTGGTATGGATACATTGTGGAATTGTTGGCTAACTTCACTGAACAAAATTGTTTTAAGTGTACTGTTTTAAAGACAAAATTAATTAGGGAGAACTTTTCTCACAATAGAATTTGTAATGACTGAATTGGGTGAAAATGTAGTTATCGATGTGTGACATTTTTCCTTGTAATAAAAGAAACAGAAAGATAAGAAATTAAACTTGAGTAGAAAATGGTTAGAAGTAGTCATGCGCATTTGAATAAGTATATCCATCATTAAAATTATTGACTGAATGTGTGTCTCATGTCCATCACAAATGCCGATGTAGAAAAGAAATTTTTATTTAATACAAGTTCGAAAAGGAGAACACTAGGAATGAAAATTTAGATTTTTTCTGAAAAATATTCAGTTAACATAAAAATATCATTTATGATTTTAATTAAAATAAGTTAAAGGTATTGAAATAATGTTTTATGTTATTTTAAATTAGAAATATAATTGAATAGAGAAAGATCGGTTTTATTTCATAAATATAATCATTGTATGTATATCATCATTTATTGTCTTGTTTAAAAAATGAGATAGGGCCTTTGCTCTTTTTACCTCATTACTTTTTTAAACAGGAAAGTCAGCGCATTTTCTTACTCTCATATTCAAAAATGAATACAGGATGCTTTTTTCTGGTTCAAATCGCAATACCAAAATATATATTTCTTTAATTTTTAAAAAATGACAGAAAAATAAATTTTGTTTGAAGAAAATATAATTATTTTTCAACTTCTAACACACTATTTTATTTTTTCCTTTTCTTTACCCTTCATTTTGTTTTAATTTTACTGTGACTGAACATATAGGGGAAACAACTGACATACAAGATTGCCCAAGGCAACTTAACAGCTAGCTGTAAACGATTGATCTCTTGGTTCTTACTTGACAAAGGGACTGAACTGAGTCATAAAATTGTCCCCGTTCGGCCTCCCAAGTTTTAAAAGGGGGAAAGGAAAGAAGACTGTTGCATTTTTAAAGCGAACAGCAAACGCTTTCGGAATAACTTTTCAGGAGGAAGCTACCACCCAGAGGGTTAAATTGTGTAATCGAGTCATTCATTCCTGATAGCTTCGCATAATGTTTCAAAACATTCACAATAAATGATTAATATTTCATTTAACTTGGTAACTAAAGAAAAAATTTTCCAGAGACAAAATTTCTTATACAGTTATAGGGCAGTTTTATAAGCTTACTCTTGCAACAAAAATAATCATTGAATCTGCAGGAATTTGGTCACAACTAAAATTATGAACATTCGGAAATATGCTTATGTTGCTTTCCCCACCCCCATAATTTCTGAAAACTTAATTGCAAACGAACCCGAACATTATTCCCAATTTTACTCATATCTTAAATTGGTAAATAAATGTAAAATCTTTCCACACTTTTCATGTAGAAACTCAATGTGTGCTCTAAATACATCAAGGATAAAGTAATTAATGCAAATGATCTCTAATAGCCTTCATGCTGGTGTACAAACTGCAAGTACAAGTTGCTAGCTTAGTCATTCTACTCTCAATTGTGTTTCAATAACTGTGAAGGCCTTGTCATATATACATGTATTTGGAACAATTTTTCTTTCAACCAACCATTTCGAACAACTTTACTCAGTCACCATAGCAACGGTTCTGAACTTCTTACCAGTGAGCTGAAAAAATTGCTTTTAATTTCAGTCGGAAGGGTTCGCCTCCTACGCGAATACAAGATGGCAGCCTTGTCTTTCTCAAGCGAAATGTATGTTTAAATGGAGAGCACTGATTGACATTCAATGTGGAGATCCAACAGACTGATGTCAGCTGCGCTCTTTTTGTTTATGACAACCCTTCACCCTTAGCTGCTTAAAAAAATTGGGTGGAATGGTTGCTTGAAAAATGTGACAAAACTTTTTGTTGCTTCCTAGTGCGATATTGTGAACAAATGAATAAGCATGCATGAGTAAACGAAGTTTGCTCAAATGTTACTACAAATGATATTCTTTTTTATGGTTCTCTGCCTTTTATTATGAGTATACATATTTGTGATATAGAAAAAATGAAACAGAAAAATAAGAATGTGTAAATTTTATTTGCTCTCAACAGTTATTAATCAAAGAGTCCAAAACCCATGTCGTCATCTGATCCTTCAGATTCTTCCTCCTTTTTAGCTTCTTCCTTCTTGGCTTCAGCTTTACCAGTAGCTGCAGGAGCAGCAGCTACTGCTGCAGCCGCAAATTTAGAAGGATCTTTCAGATATTCCTTGGCCTGAAAGAATTAGTAATTCAATCAATAGCAAATCCAGATTAAAATATATACATTTTATAATGAAACAAATTTATACACATAAGTATATTAATTAAAACACAATAGTGTTACATATTTTTACTATGAAGAATCCCTTAAATTTTACCAACTTGCCATCAACATTCATACAAAACAAGTTGTAGCAGGTTTTTATACTTTCAGCTTATAAAAGACACTTAGGATATTAGTACTCACCATCTCAGCTTCTTTAAATGTTATATCAGTCTCAACAGCAATGGCAATTAAATTTTTCAATCCATTAACAATAGAGTGAGGAGCAGATGCAATTGTTGGATAACCAATTTCTAAAGATACTGCAGCAACATTCATGACACCCTAAAATAATAACATCAACATTTACAAATTCCAATAACAATAGCTTTGCTGCAAAACTTTATTACAAAAAGAAAGTCAGTTTTGTGATACAGCATACCTCTAAGAACTTGGCCTGTAAATCTGCATTAGTAATGTCCAAGATTTCTGGGGCGAATACAGTACCAGAGTCATAGACTTGTATTACTTTTAACCCATAAGAAAAGGGGGAGATATTTAACATGTTCAGAAGAGTAGCTTCAGAAGCCCCTACTTTGTCATCTTTCTTAATTAAGTGAATTTCATTCTAAAAAGAAAAAGATATCATTTGATTTAGAAATTTATAGAAGAAAACAGCATCAACACAATTAGGGATTTAACATGACAAAAAAATATATATTAAATCAGCAAACATATTAGTAGAATGAAACATAAGCAATAGGTACGTAGCAGAAATCCATTTGCTGATAAACAGCAGTTCTAATATTACTACCATTAAAATATTTATAATAAATTTTAATTTGCAAATTAACACCAATCCCACATACATAGTTTTGCAATCCAATATTAAGTTATAATCAAATGGCATCAGTAACCTTCAAAATATTGTCCATGGGTATTGATAGACTTCTCCCATTGCTTAAGTTTTTGAAATCTTGAGGCAGAATACGGTTCAAAGCCAATAGGGTGTTTTTTTACTCCATCCATATCACTGAATTACTTCCCTTCATCCATGGAAAACAAAAATACAATTGAGAAAGATCAGTTGAGATAAAGGATGAGGCACAAACACCATGTCATTGAAATGTAAAAACTGTCAACTCATCGAAGCTGAGCGGGGTGGTGCATGTTCCATGACACATTTGTTTCCTCAGAAATTCAATCGATGGCAATTCTGATGATGATCACCAGTTACACATTTGATCTTGGTAATGTTTACATCATTTCTTCTTGTCAAAGGACACCTTGGGTACAGTACACTTTCAGATATGAACAGAAAAACCATTCTAAATTGGTAAATTTATCCAAAAGGAAGGTGAAAAAGGCAATACCAATTGTTCACTAAGTATCAGGAGGATGACATTTATAAAACAGCAAGGACAGATTCCATATTTGTAAAACCCTTAATGGCAACCTTTCATATACAAGAAAGTAATCAATTCGCATCTTCTGGAAAATATCTCAGAATTTTAAATCATTTAACAGCAGCACCTAACGAGTTTCAGGCATTAACTCGTGCTTGATGTCAATCAGACGCAAATTACTATTCACCACAGATATTAATTCCCTTAATTTCAATGATACTGATTGGCAATGTCATCTATTCTACAGGTAAGAAAACTATTCCAAAGAAAAATGACCTTGCAAATTCTAATTATTACAGCTACACAATCCTAACTGCATCCAGTAACAAAATGCAGTAAGCTTAAATTACACACATGCAAAAAATAATGAACTAAAATAATTAAACACTAAAATACCTTAGCCGTTATTTTGTTTCATTAAAATATGGTACTAAAAAGTCCAAAAGTGGACTCTTCAAATTCCACATTTAAAATTGAATTGAAAAGGATAATGTTAGACAGTAAAACTAAGATTTACATCTCTCTCTACACACCTTTCCTAATTGTATTCAAAATAAAAGTGAATTATATTCAGTACAGGCAGTCTGAATCATCATTTTATCATAGCCCAATGCTCGTGAATTCATCAGGAAATAATGGGATTTCAATTTACTTAAAAAAACTCAATTCAAATTAAGAAAAAACTAGTCACTATTCTTCAAAATAAAGTCTTTCCCAAAAATAGCAAAACTTCTAGCATTACCTACTTCAATGTACTTCATAGGAGCTCCCTCCCCTTTCACGGGCCAAAGAGACTATGGGAAGGTTAGGGGTTCCACATATTGCTTCAGTTCGCAGCTTGTCTTATGACGCAGTGGAATGGAATATGCTACACAAGATCAGGTAGCTCCGGAACCACAAGTGATGCAGGCTACAGACGTGAATCCGCTGCCCACAACACTATTGCATCAAAATGACATGCTCAACATCTTCCTCTAAAGGCACTTGGTCTAAAACAATGACATAAATTGGTATATTTATCCCAAAGAAATGTGAAAAAAGCAATACCAATTTTTCACTAAGTAACAGGAGAAAGACATTTATAAAACAGCAAGGACAGATTCCATATTTGTAAAACCCATAAGGGCAACTTTTCATGTACAAGAAAGTAATCAATTCCAGTCCTCTGGTAAATATCTCAGAATAATTTTAATCATTTAACAGCAGCACCTAATGAGTTTCAGGCATTAACTCGTGCTTGATGTCAATCAGACGCAAATTACTATTCATCACAGATATTAATTCCGTTAATTTCAATGATACTGATTGGCAATGTCATCTATTCTACAGGTAAGAAAACTATTCCAAAGAAAAATGACCTTGCAAATTCTAATTACAGCTACACAATCCTAACTGCATCCAGTAACCAAATGCAGTAAGCTTAATCTACACACATGCAAAATAATGCACTACAACAATCGAATACTAAAGTGCCTCACGCGTTCTCTTATTTTCAGAATTAGGTTTTATTACATCAAAACAAACCGTAAGTTGCAAAAATTTGACATTTTAAAAGAACATATTCAACGTCTAATTCTAAAACAAAAAATGAAATACACTCTCATTTTAAAGGTATGAAAAACAAAAGATAACTATAACAATTTATCATAGTCCAATGCTCTAAATTCATCAGGAAATAATGGGATTTCAATTTATAAGTGAGAAAAAAAAAAGCTTAATTCAAATTAAGAAAAAAAACTAGTCACTATTCTTCAAAATAAAGTCTTTCCCAAAAATAGCAAAACTTCTAGCATTACCTACTTCAATGTACTTCATAGGAGCTCCCTCCCCTTTCACGGGCCAAAGAGACTATGGGAAGGTTAGGGGTTCCACATATTGCTTCAGTTCGCAGCTTGTCTTATGACGCAGTGGAATGGAATATGCTACACAAGATCAGGTAGCTCCGGAAGCACAAGCGAATCCGCTGCCCACAACACTATTACATCAAAATGACAAATTTCTGTGCTTTTTTAAAAGCAGACCAGCCATAAGAAAATTCCTAGTATGATCTATATAAATGTACTCTATACGATTTCCCTCCCCTTTCACAGCCAAAGAGACTATGGGAAGGTTTGGGTGCCATATATTGCTTCAGTTCGCAGCTTTACAGCCGCAAACATCTTTGATTTATGATGCTGTGGAGTGGAATATGCTACACAAGATCAGGTAGCTCCGGAACCACAAGTGATGCAGGCTACAGACGTGAATCCGCTGCCCACAACACTATTGCATCAAAATGACATGCTCAACATCTTCCTCTAAAGGCACTTGGTCTAAAACAATGACATAAATTGGTATATTTATCCCAAAGAAATGTGAAAAAAGCAATACCAATTTTTCACTAAGTAACAGGAGAAAGACATTTATAAAACAGCAAGGACAGATTCCATATTTGTAAAACCCATAAGGGCAACTTTTCATGTACAAGAAAGTAATCAATTCCAGTCCTCTGGTAAATATCTCAGAATAATTTTAATCATTTAACAGCAGCACCTAATGAGTTTCAGGCATTAACTCGTGCTTGATGTCAATCAGACGCAAATTACTATTCATCACAGATATTAATTCAGTTAATTTCAATGATACTGATTGGCAATGTCATCTATTCTACAGGTAAGAAAACTATTCCAAAGAAAAATGACCTTGCAAATTCTAATTACAGCTACACAATCCTAACTGCATCCAGTAACCAAATGCAGTAAGCTTAATCTACACACATGCAAAATAATGCACTACAACAATCGAATACTAAAGTGCCCCACGCGTTCTCTTATTTTCAGAATTAGGTTTTATTACATCAAAACAAACCGTAAGTTGCAAAAAATTGACATTTTAAAAGAACATATTTAACGCCTAATTCTAAAACAAAAAATGAAATACACTCTCATTTTAAAGGTATGAAAAACAAAAAAGATAACTATAATCAGCACAAGCAGTCTGAATCATCAATTTATCATAGCCCAATGCTCGTGAATTCATCAGGAAATAATGGGATTTCAATTTATAAGTGAGAAAAAAAAAAAGGCTCAATTCAAATTAAGAAAAACTAGTCACTATTCTTCAAAATAAAGTCTTTCCCAAAAATAGCAAAACTTCTAGCATTACCTACTTAAATGTACTTCATAGGAGCTCCCTCCCCTTTCACGGGCCAAAGAGACTATGGGAAGGTTAGGGGTTCCACATATTGCTTCAGTTCGCAGCTTGTCTTATGACGCAGTGGAATGGAATATGCTACACAAGATCAGGTAGCTCCGGAACCACAAGTGATGCAGGCTACAGACGTGAATCCGCTGCCCACAACACTATTACATCAAAATGACAAATTTCTGTGCTTTTTAAAAGCAGACCAGCCATAAGAAAATTCCTAGTATGATCTATATAAATGTACTCTATACGATTTCCCTCCCCTTTCACAGCCAAAGAGACTATGGGAAGGTTTGGGTGCCATATATTGCTTCAGTTCGCAGCTTTACAGCCGCAAACATCTTTGATTTATGATGCTGTGGAGTGGAATATGCTACACAAGATCAGGTAGCTCCGGAACCACAAATGATGCAGGCTACAGACGTGAATCCGCTGCCCACAACACTATTGCATCAAAAAATGACATGCTCAACATCTTCCTCTAAAGGCACTTGGTCTAAAACAATGACATAAATTGGTATATTTATCCCAAAGAAATGTGAAAAAAGCAATACCAATTTTTCACTAAGTAACAGGAGAAAGACATTTATAAAACAGCAAGGACAGATTCCATATTTGTAAAACCCATAAGGGCAACTTTTCATGTACAAGAAAGTAATCAATTCCAGTCCTCTGGTAAATATCTCAGAATAATTTGAATCATTTAACAGCAGCACCTAATGAGTTTCAGGCATTAACTCGTGCTTGATGTCAATCAGACGCAAATTACTATTCATCACAGATATTAATTCCGTTAATTTCAATGATACTGATTGGCAATGTCATCTATTCTACAGGTAAGAAAACTATTCCAAAGAAAATGACCTTGCAAATTCTAATTACAGCTACACAATCCTAACTGCATCCAGTAACCAAATGCAGTAAGCTTAATCTACACACATGCAAAATAATGCACTACAACAATCGAATACTAAAGTGCCCCACGCGTTCTCTTATTTTCAGAATTAGGTTTTATTACATCAAAACAAACCGTAAGTTGCAAAAAATTGACATTTTAAAAGAACATATTTAACGTCTCATTCTAAAACAAAAAATGAAATACACTCTCATTTTAAAGGTATGAAAAACAAAAGATAACTATAATCAGCACAAGCAGTCTGAATCATCAATTTATCATAGCCCAATGCTCGTGAATTCATCAGGAAATAATGGGATTTCAATTTATAAGTGAGAAAAAAAAAAAGGCTCAATTCAAATTAAGAAAAACTAGTCACTATTCTTCAAAATAAAGTCTTTCCCAAAAATAGCAAAACTTCTAGCATTACCTACTTAAATGTACTTCATAGGAGCTCCCTCCCCTTTCACGGGCCAAAGAGACTATGGGAAGGTTAGGGGTTCCACATATTGCTTCAGTTCGCAGCTTGTCTTATGACGCAGTGGAATGGAATATGCTACACAAGATCAGGTAGCTCCAGAAGCACAAGTGAAGCAGACTACAGACGCGAATCCGCTGCCCACAACACTATTACATCAAAATGACAAATTTCTGTGCTTTTTAAAAGCAGACCAGCCATAAGAAAATTCCTAGTATGATCTATATAAATGTACTCTATACGATTTCCCTCCCCTTTCACAGCCAAAGAGACTATGGGAAGGTTTGGGTGCCATATATTGCTTCAGTTCGCAGCTTTACAGCCGCAAACATCTTTGATTTATGATGCTGTGGAATGGAATATGCTACACAAGATCAGGTAGCTCCGGAACCACAAGTGATGCAGGCTACAGACGTGAATCCGCTGCCCACAACACTATTGCATCAAAATGACATGCTCAACATCTTCCTCTAAAGGCACTTGGTCTAAAACAATGACATAAATTGGTATATTTATCCCAAAGAAATGTGAAAAAAGCAATACCAATTTTTCACTAAGTAACAGGAGAAAGACATTTATAAAACAGCAAGGACAGATTCCATATTTGTAAAACCCATAAGGGCAACTTTTCATGTACAAGAAAGTAATCAATTCCAGTCCTCTGGTAAATATCTCAGAATAATTTTAATCATTTAACAGCAGCACCTAATGAGTTTCAGGCATTAACTCGTGCTTGATGTCAATCAGACGCAAATTACTATTCATCACAGATATTAATTCCGTTAATTTCAATGATACTGATTGGCAATGTCATCTATTCTACAGGTAAGAAAACTATTCCAAAGAAAAATGACCTTGCAAATTCTAATTACAGCTACACAATCCTAACTGCATCCAGTAACCAAATGCAGTAAGCTTAATCTACACACATGCAAAATAATGCACTACAACAATCGAATACTAAAGTGCCTCACGCGTTCTCTTATTTTCAGAATTAGGTTTTATTACATCAAAACAAACCGTAAGTTGCAAAAAATTGACATTTTAAAAGAACATATTTAACGTCTCATTCTAAAACAAAAAATGAAATACACTCTCATTTTAAAGGTATGAAAAACAAAAGATAACAATAATCAGCATCATCTGAATCATCAATGCATCTGCTCGTGAATTCATCAGGAAATAATGGGATTTCAATTTATAAGTGAGAAAAAAAAGGCTTAATTCAAATTAAGAAAAAACTAGTCACTATTCTTCAAAATAAAGTCTTTCCCAAAAATAGCAAAACTTCTAGCATTACCTACTTAAATGTACTTCATAGGAGCTCCCTCCCCTTTCACGGGCCAAAGAGACTATGGGAAGGTTAGGGGTTCCACATATTGCTTCAGTTCGCAGCTTGTCTTATGACGCAGTGGAATGGAATATGCTACACAAGATCAGGTAGCTCCGGAAGCACAAGCGAATCCGCTGCCCACAACACTATTACATCAAAATGACAAATTTCTGTGCTTTTTTAAAAGCAGACCAGCCATAAGAAAATTCCTAGTATGATCTATATAAATGTACTCTATACGATTTCCCTCCCCTTTCACAGCCAAAGAGACTATGGGAAGGTTTGGGTGCCATATATTGCTTCAGTTCGCAGCTTTACAGCCGCAAACATCTTTGATTTATGATGCTGTGGAGTGGAATATGCTACACAAGATCAGGTAGCTCCGGAACCACAAGTGATGCAGGCTACAGACGTGAATCCGCTGCCCACAACACTATTGCATCAAAATGACATGCTCAACATCTTCCTCTAAAGGCACTTGGTCTAAAACAATGACATAAATTGGTATATTTATCCCAAAGAAATGTGAAAAAGCAATACCAATTTTTCACTAAGTAACAGGAGAAAGACATTTATAAAACAGCAAGGACAGATTCCATATTTGTAAAACCCATAAGGGCAACTTTTCATGTACAAGAAAGTAATCAATTCCAGTCCTCTGGTAAATATCTCAGAATAATTTTAATCATTTAACAGCAGCACCTAATGAGTTTCAGGCATTAACTCGTGCTTGATGTCAATCAGACGCAAATTACTATTCATCACAGATATTAATTCCGTTAATTTCAATGATACTGATTGGCAATGTCATCTATTCTACAGGTAAGAAAACTATTCCAAAGAAAAATGACCTTGCAAATTCTAATTACAGCTACACAATCCTAACTGCATCCAGTAACCAAATGCAGTAAGCTTAATCTACACACATGCAAAATAATGCACTACAACAATCGAATACTAAAGTGCCTCACGCGTTCTCTTATTTTCAGAATTAGGTTTTATTACATCAAAACAAACCGTAAGTTGCAAAAAATTGACATTTTAAAAGAACATATTTAACGTCTCATTCTAAAACAAAAAATGAAATACACTCTCATTTTAAAGGTATGAAAAACAAAAGATAACTATAATCAGCACAAGCAGTCTGAATCATCAATTTATCATAGCCCAATGCTCGTGAATTCATCAGGAAATAATGGGATTTCAATTTACTTAAAAAAACTCAATTCAAATTAAGAAAAAACTAGTCACTATTCTTCAAAATAAAGTCTTTCCCAAAAATAGCAAAACTTCTAGCATTACCTACTTCAATGTACTTCATAGGAGCTCCCTCCCCTTTCACGGGCCAAAGAGACTATGGGAAGGTTAGGGGTTCCACATATTGCTTCAGTTCGCAGCTTGTCTTATGACGCAGTGGAATGGAATATGCTACACAAGATCAGGTAGCTCCGGAAGCACAAGCGAATCCGCTGCCCACAACACTATTACATCAAAATGACAAATTTCTGTGCTTTTTAAAAGCAGACCAGCCATAAGAAAATTCCTAGTATGATCTATATAAATGTACTCTATACGATTTCCCTCCCCTTTCACAGCCAAAGAGACTATGGGAAGGTTTGGGTGCCATATATTGCTTCAGTTCGCAGCTTTACAGCCGCAAACATCTTTGATTTATGATGCTGTGGAATGGAATATGCTACACAAGATCAGGTAGCTCCGGAACCACAAGTGATGCAGGCTACAGACGTGAATCCGCTGCCCACAACACTATTGCATCAAAATGACATGCTCAACATCTTCCTCTAAAGGCACTTGGTCTAAAACAATGACATAAATTGGTATATTTATCCCAAAGAAATGTGAAAAAAAAGCAATACCAATTTTTCACTAAGTAACAGGAGAAAGACATTTATAAAACAGCAAGGACAGATTCCATATTTGTAAAACCCATAAGGGCAACTTTTCATGTACAAGAAAGTAATCAATTCCAGTCCTCTGGTAAATATCTCAGAATAATTTGAATCATTTAACAGCAGCACCTAATGAGTTTCAGGCATTAACTCGTGCTTGATGTCAATCAGACGCAAATTACTATTCATCACAGATATTAATTCCGTTAATTTCAATGATACTGATTGGCAATGTCATCTATTCTACAGGTAAGAAAACTATTCCAAAGAAAAATGACCTTGCAAATTCTAATTACAGCTACACAATCCTAACTGCATCCAGTAACCAAATGCAGTAAGCTTAATCTACACACATGCAAAATAATGCACTACAACAATCGAATACTAAAGTGCCTCACGCGTTCTCTTATTTTCAGAATTAGGTTTTATTACATCAAAACAAACCGTAAGTTGCAAAAAATTGACATTTTAAAAGAACATATTTAACGTCTCATTCTAAAACAAAAAATGAAATACACTCTCATTTTAAAGGTATGAAAAACAAAAGATAACTATAATCAGCACAAGCAGTCTGAATCATCAATTTATCATAGCCCAATGCTCGTGAATTCATCAGGAAATAATGGGATTTCAATTTATAAGTGAGAAAAAAAAAACTCAATTCAAATAAAGAAAAAACTAGTCACTATTCTTCAAAATAAAGTCTTTCCCAAAAATAGCAAAACTTCTAGCATTACCTACTTCAATGTACTTCATAGGAGCTCCCTCCCCTTTCACGGGCCAAAGAGACTATGGGAAGGTTAGGGGTTCCACATATTGCTTCAGTTCGCAGCTTGTCTTATGACGCAGTGGAATGGAATATGCTACACAAGATCAGGTAGCTCCGGAAGCACAAGCGAATCCGCTGCCCACAACACTATTACATCAAAATGACAAATTTCTGTGCTTTTTTAAAAGCAGACCAGCCATAAGAAAATTCCTAGTATGATCTATATAAATGTACTCTATACGATTTCCCTCCCCTTTCACAGCCAAAGAGACTATGGGAAGGTTTGGGTGCCATATATTGCTTCAGTTCGCAGCTTTACAGCCGCAAACATCTTTGATTTATGATGCTGTGGAATGGAATATGCTACACAAGATCAGGTAGCTCCGGAACCACAAGTGATGCAGGCTACAGACGTGAATCCGCTGCCCACAACACTATTGCATCAAAATGACATGCTCAACATCTTCCTCTAAAGGCACTTGGTCTAAAACAATGACATAAATTGGTATATTTATCCCAAAGAAATGTGAAAAAAGCAATACCAATTTTTCACTAAGTAACAGGAGAAAGACATTTATAAAACAGCAAGGACAGATTCCATATTTGTAAAACCCATAAGGGCAACTTTTCATGTACAAGAAAGTAATCAATTCCAGTCCTCTGGTAAATATCTCAGAATAATTTTAATCATTTAACAGCAGCACCTAATGAGTTTCAGGCATTAACTCGTGCTTGATGTCAATCAGACGCAAATTACTATTCATCACAGATATTAATTCCGTTAATTTCAATGATACTGATTGGCAATGTCATCTATTCTACAGGTAAGAAAACTATTCCAAAGAAAAATGACCTTGCAAATTCTAATTACAGCTACACAATCCTAACTGCATCCAGTAACCAAATGCAGTAAGCTTAATCTACACACATGCAAAATAATGCACTACAACAATCGAATACTAAAGTGCCTCACGCGTTCTCTTATTTTCAGAATTAGGTTTTATTACATCAAAACAAACCGTAAGTTGCAAAAAAATTGACATTTTAAAAGAACATATTCAACGTCTAATTCTAAAACAAAAAATGAAATACACTCTCATTTTAAAGGTATGAAAAACAAAAGATAACAATTTATCATAGTCCAATGCTCTAAATTCATCAGGAAATAATGGGATTTCAATTTATAAGTGAGAAAAAAAAAAGGCTTAATTCAAATTAAGAAAAAACTAGTCACTATTCTTCAAAATAAAGTCTTTCCCAAAAATAGCAAAACTTCTAGCATTACCTACTTAAATGTACTTCATAGGAGCTCCCTCCCCTTTCACGGGCCAAAGAGACTATGGGAAGGTTAGGGTTCCACATATTGCTTCAGTTCGCAGCTTGTCTTATGACGCAGTGGAATTGAATATGTTACACAAGATCAGGTAGCTCCGGAACCACAAGTGAAGCAGGCTACAGACGCGAATCCGCTGCCCACAACACTATTACATCAAAATGACAAATTTCTGTGCTTTTTAAAAGCAGACCAGCCATAAGAAAATTCCTAGTATGATCTATATAAATGTACTCTATACGATTTCCCTCCCCTTTCACAGCCAAAGAGACTATGGGAAGGTTTGGGTGCCATATATTGCTTCAGTTCGCAGCTTTACAGCCGCAAACATCTTTGATTTATGATGCTGTGGAGTGGAATATGCTACACAAGATCAGGTAGCTCCGGAACCACAAGTGATGCAGGCTACAGACGTGAATCCGCTGCCCACAACACTATTGCATCAAAATGACATGCTCAACATCTTCCTCTAAAGGCACTTGGTCTAAAACAATGACATAAATTGGTATATTTATCCCAAAGAAATGTGAAAAAGCAATACCAATTTTTCACTAAGTAACAGCAGAAAGACATTTATAAAAACAGCAAGGACAGATTCCATATTTGTAAAACCCATAAGGGCAACTTTTCATGTACAAGAAAGTAATCAATTCCAGTCCTCTGGTAAATATCTCAGAATAATTTTAATCATTTAACAGCAGCACCTAATGAGTTTCAGGCATTAACTCGTGCTTGATGTCAATCAGACGCAAATTACTATTCATCACAGATATTAATTCCGTTAATTTCAATGATACTGATTGGCAATGTCATCTATTCTACAGGTAAGAAAACTATTCCAAAGAAAATGACCTTGCAAATTCTAATTACAGCTACACAATCCTAACTGCATCCACTAACCAAATGCAGTAAGCTTAATCTACACACATGCAAAATAATGCACTACAACAATCGAATACTAAAGTGCCCCACGCGTTCTCTTATTTTCAGAATTAGGTTTTATTACATCAAAAACAAACCGTAAGTTGCAAAAAATTGACATTTTAAAAGAACATATTTAACGTCTCATTCTAAAACAAAAAATGAAATACACTCTCATTTTAAAGGTATGAAAAACAAAAGATAACTATAATCAGCACAAGCAGTCTGAATCATCAATTTATCATAGCCCAATGCTCGTGAATTCATCAGGAAATAGTGGGATTTCAATTTATAAGTGAGAAAAAAAAGGCTCAATTCAAATTAAGAAAAAACTAGTCACTATTCTTCAAAATAAAGTCTTTCCCAAAAAATAGCAAAACTTCTAGCATTACCTACTTAAATGTACTTCATAGGAGCTCCCTCCCCTTTCACGGGCCAAAGAGACTATGGGAAGGTTAGGGGTTCCACATATTGCTTCAGTTCGCAGCTTGTCTTATGACGCAGTGGAATGGAATATGCTACACAAGATCAGGTAGCTCCGGAAGCACAAGCGAATCCGCTGCCCACAACACTATTACATCAAAATGACAAATTTCTGTGCTTTTTTAAAAGCAGACCAGCCATAAGAAAATTCCTAGTATGATCTATATAAATGTACTCTATACGATTTCCCTCCCCTTTCACAGCCAAAGAGACTATGGGAAGGTTTGGGTGCCATATATTGCTTCAGTTCGCAGCTTTACAGCCGCTAACATCTTTGATTTATGATGCTGTGGAATGGAATATGCTACACAAGATCAGGTAGCTCCGGAACCACAAGTGATGCAGGCTACAGACGTGAATCCGCTGCCCACAACACTATTGCATCAAAATGACATGCTCAACATCTTCCTCTAAAGGCACTTGGTCTAAAACAATGACATAAATTGGTATATTTATCCCAAAGAAATGTGAAAAAAGCAATACCAATTTTTCACTAAGTAACAGGAGAAAGACATTTATAAAACAGCAAGGACAGATTCCATATTTGTAAAACCCATAAGGGCAACTTTTCATGTACAAGAAAGTAATCAATTCCAGTCCTCTGGTAAATATCTCAGAATAATTTTAATCATTTAACAGCAGCACCTAATGAGTTTCAGGCATTAACTCGTGCTTGATGTCAATCAGACGCAAATTACTATTCATCACAGATATTAATTCCGTTAATTTCAATGATACTGATTGGCAATGTCATCTATTCTACAGGTAAGAAAACTATTCCAAAGAAAAATGACCTTGCAAATTCTAATTACAGCTACACAATCCTAACTGCATCCAGTAACCAAATGCAGTAAGCAAATCTACACACATGCAAAATAATGCACTACAACAATCGAATACTAAAGTGCCTCACGCGTTCTCTTATTTTTCAGAATTAGGTTTTATTACATCAAAACAAACCGTAAGTTGCAAAAAATTGACATTTTAAAAGAACATATTCAACGTCTAATTCTAAAACAAAAAATGAAATACACTCTCATTTTAAAGGTATGAAAAACAAAAGATAACAATTTATCATAGCCCAATGCTCGTGAATTCATCAGGAAATAATGGGATTTCAATTTATAAGTGAGAAAAAAAAAAAAAAGGCTCAATTCAAATTAAGAAAAAAACTAGTCACTATTCTTCAAAATAAAGTCTTTCCCAAAAATAGCAAAACTTCTAGCATTACCTACTTAAATGTACTTCATAGGAGCTCCCTCCCCTTTCACGGGCCAAAGAGACTATGGGAAGGTTAGGGGTTCCACATATTGCTTCAGTTTGCAGCTTGTCTTATGACGCAGTGGAATGGAATATGCTACACAAGATCAGGTAGCTCCGGAAGCACAAATGAAGCAGGCTACAGACGCGAATCCGCTGCCCACAACACTATTACATCAAAATGACAAATTTCTGTGCTTTTTTAAAAGCAGACCAGCCATAAGAAAATTCCTAGTATGATCTATATAAATGTACTCTATACGATTTCCCTCCCCTTTCACAGCCAAAGAGACTATGGGAAGGTTTGGGTGCCATATATTGCTTCAGTTCGCAGCTTTACAGCCGCTAACATCTTTGATTTATGATGCTGTGGAATGGAATATGCTACACAAGATCAGGTAGCTCCGGAACCACAAATGATGCAGGCTACAGACGTGAATCCGCTGCCCACAACACTATTGCATCAAAATGACATGCTCAACATCTTCCTCTAAAGGCACTTGGTCTAAAACAATGACATAAATTGGTATATTTATCCCAAAGAAATGTGAAAAATCAATACCAATTTTTCACTAAGTAACAGGAGAAAGACATTTATAAAACAGCAAGGACAGATTCCATATTTGTAAAACCCATAAGGGCAACTTTTCATGTACAAGAAAGTAATCAATTCCAGTCCTCTGGTAAATATCTCAGAATAATTTGAATCATTTAACAGCAGCACCTAATGAGTTTCAGGCATTAACTCGTGCTTGATGTCAATCAGACGCAAATTACTATTCATCACAGATATTAATTCCGTTAATTTCAATGATACTGATTGGCAATGTCATCTATTCTACAGGTAAGAAAACTATTCCAAAGAAAAATGACCTTGCAAATTCTAATTACAGCTACACAATCCTAACTGCATCCAGTAACCAAATGCAGTAAGCTTAATCTACACACATGCAAAATAATGCACTACAACAATCGAATACTAAAGTGCCTCACGCGTTCTCTTATTTTCAGAATTAGGTTTTATTACATCAAAACAAACCGTAAGTTGCAAAAAATTGACATTTTAAAAGAACATATTCAACGTCTAATTCTAAAACAAAAATGAAATACACTCTCATTTTAAAGGTATGAAAAACAAAAGATAACTATAATCAGCACAAGCAGTCTGAATCATCAATTTATCATAGCCCAATGCTCGTGAATTCATCAGGAAATAATGGGATTTCAATTTATAAGTGAGAAAAAAAAAACTCAATTCAAATAAAGAAAAAACTAGTCACTATTCTTCAAAATAAAGTCTTTCCCAAAAATAGCAAAACTTCTAGCATTACCTACTTAAATGTACTTCATAGGAGCTCCCTCCCCTTTCACGGGCCAAAGAGACTATGGGAAGGTTAGGGGTTCCACATATTGCTTCAGTTCGCAGCTTGTCTTATGACGCAGTGGAATGGAATATGCTACACAAGATCAGGTAGCTCCGGAAGCACAAGCGAATCCGCTGCCCACAACACTATTACATCAAAATGACAAATTTCTGTGCTTTTTTAAAAGCAGACCAGCCATAAGAAAATTCCTAGTATGATCTATATAAATGTACTCTATACGATTTCCCTCCCCTTTCACAGCCAAAGAGACTATGGGAAGGTTTGGGTGCCATATATTGCTTCAGTTCGCAGCTTTACAGCCGCAAACATCTTTGATTTATGATGCTGTGGAATGGAATATGCTACACAAGATCAGGTAGCTCCGGAACCACAAGTGATGCAGGCTACAGACGTGAATCCGCTGCCCACAACACTATTGCATCAAAATGACATGCTCAACATCTTCCTCTAAAGGCACTTGGTCTAAAACAATGACATAAATTGGTATATTTATCCCAAAGAAATGTGAAAAAAGCAATACCAATTTTTCACTAAGTAACAGGAGAAAGACATTTATAAAACAGCAAGGACAGATTCCATATTTGTAAAACCCATAAGGGCAACTTTTCATGTACAAGAAAGTAATCAATTCCAGTCCTCTGGTAAATATCTCAGAATAATTTTAATCATTTAACAGCAGCACCTAATGAGTTTCAGGCATTAACTCGTGCTTGATGTCAATCAGACGCAAATTACTATTCATCACAGATATTGGCTCACTCCTAGGAGAGCCTACACCCTTGGCACGAATTACTTTGGTTGGCGATAATTGCGCCATTTTGGTAACCCTACTTTTAAACACTACATATGGCAACCTTAACTACTTCTAGCATTTTTGAATTTTGTGGGCGTGCAATTTGAATTTCATTTTGTTGTAGGGCTCCAGGCTGGCTGTGTGATGGAATATACTTTAAATGTTTTACCTTGTTGAATGCAAAAGGTCAGAAAGAATTGATTGAATAGCGTATGAAGGAAGGATTGGTTGCTTTGAGTTATGAATGTCCTAAATGTAATAATGATTGGCATGTTACAGCGTCGGCAATAAAACGCTTTCTTCGAAATCGTACCAGCCACACTGAATGTTTGTTTGACCATTACCTCTCAGAATAAATATGGCGGCACTCATACGACCATTCGCTTAGCGATGAGACCTTTAAGGCTTTTTTAATATCTGTTGTTACGCTGTACCCTCCACTCGGAAAAGATTAGCAGTAAGAAAGTAAATACTGTTTTTTTATTTTTTACCTAAATGTTTAATTTCTGTATTGTTTAATACATTTTTATTGCGCATCCACCTTTTCCCGCTAAACTCCCTTGCCGCCACTGTCGATTTCACTTTGCACCATCTTGTTCTGGCTTGGCGCTTTTTTCGGTCTGGACTCTTAGGATTTTACCCAGATATTATTGGGTTGTTCGGAAAGTAATTTCGTTTTTTCCCGACAGATGATTTAATTGTATTTTTTTGCACCCAACTTAACATCTAAGCCATATAATTTCGATATGCTTTGAGAGCTCATATAGCAAGGCTTGTGTGTGAAAAATTCCAATTAATTCTATGCAGTAGTCTTTGGTTGGTGCCCTTTTATATATGGAGAGCGATAAGCAGCACTTTCGACATATCTTACTGTTTTACTACAGAAAGGGTAAAAATGCTGTTCAAGCCAGAAAGAAATTGACCGATGTGTATGGAGAAGGTGTGTTGACAGTACGCCAGTGCAGAACTGGTTGGCTAAATTTTGATTCGGCAATTTTGATGCCGAAGATACACCACGTTCGGGAACGCCGGTTGAAGCTTTTAAGATGCGATAAAGGCATTAGTTGATGTGAACCGGCGAAAAACATGCAAGATTGGATCGAGGTTAAATTTATCAAATTCAACAGTTTAAGACCACTTGAAAGGCCTGGGATTATCTTCGAAGCTCTATGTATATGGGTTCCTCATGTTTGCACAGAGAGAAATCTGTGTTGCCACATTGACGCCTGTGATTTGCTTCTCAAACGTCACGAAAATGATCAGTTTTTGAAGCACATAGCTTTTACCGGATAACACAACAAGTAATTTGGAAGTCTACTGTCATCAGCTGGACAAACTGAATGATGCAGTTCAATAGAAAAGGTCAGAACTAAACAGGAAAGGTGTAGTGTTTCACCAAGACAACGCGAGACCTCACACAAGTTTGGTCACTCGCCAAAAGCTTTTACAGCTTGAACGGGATACAATGCCAGACCCACCAAATTTTCCAGACCTGGCACCATCGGATTATTATTTGTTCCTGTTACTCCAAAATGTTTTAGACAGTAAAACCTTCACCTCAAATGAGGTCAAAAACCACCACAATCAGTTTTTTGCCAGCAAAGACCAAAATTTTTATGAGCGTGGAATTATGCTACTACCAGAAAGATGGCAAAATGTGTTGGACCAGAACGGCCAATATATAATTTAATAAAGCATTTGTTTATTATTCGAAAACTGTCTTTCATTTCCACACAAAAAAACTAAATTACTTTCCGAACAACCCAATAATTTCCTTAATTCCAATTACATTGATTGGCAACATCAATTACTCTACAGGCAAGAAAACTATTCCAAAGAAAAAATGACCTCACAAAATCTTCAATCATTACGGCTACGCAATCCTAACTGCATCCAATAATATAATGCAGTAAACACAATTAACACGCATGCAAAATAACACACTTAAACAACTTTAACATTAAAATGCCTCAGAAGTTATCTTGTTTTACTAAAACATTGTACTAAAAAGTCCAAAAATAGACTTTCAAATTCCACAATTAACATTCAAAATTGAATTGAAAAGGATAATGTTTGACTGTAAAACTAAGACTTACATCTACACATCTTTACTAACTGATTCAAAATAAAAGTGAACTATATTCAGTACAAGCAGTTGGAATCATCATTTTATCATAGCCCAATGCTCGTAAATTCATCATGCAAGAATTCATCAGGAAATAATGGGATTTCAATTTGTAAGTGAAAAAAAAGACCAAATTCAAATTAAGAAAAAACTAGCCACTATTCTTCAAAATAAAGTCTTTCCCAAAAATAGCTAAACTTCTAGTATTCCTACTTAAATGTACTTCATACAAGTTCCCTCCTCTTTCACAGCCAAAGAGACCATGGGAAGGTCTGGGTTCCACATATTGCTTCAGTTCGCAGATTTACAGTCGCAAACATCTTTGTTTTATGATGTTGTGGAATGGAATATACTACACAAGATCAGGTAGCTCCTGAACTACAAGTGAAGCAGGCTACAGACGTGAATCTGCTGCCCACAACACTATTACATCAAAATGACAGGCTCTACATTTTCCCTCTAAATGCACTTGGTGTACAACATAAACTGACAAACTTATCCCAAAGGAAGGTGAAACGCAATACAAATTGTCCACTAAATAATAGGAGGAAGATGCTTATAAAACAGCAATGACAGAGTCCATACTCCTAAAACCCCGTTTCAACTTTCATATCTATCACTGTAAAAGGGAGTGCGATTGCACCCAGATGCATCCTTGTAACTATATAAACATAAAGCACTTTTTCAAACAGAGCAGATAGTTGCTTTTCCACCATATTCACCAGTTTGCTGATTAATATCTGAGAATAATTTTACATCATTTAACAGCAGCATCTGATGAGTTGCACGTATTAAGTCATGCTTAATGTCAATCAGATACAAATTACTTTTCTCATTAGACATTAATTCCCTTTATTTCAATGACGATACCGATTGGTAACGTCATGTATCCTATAGGTAAGAAAACTATTCCAAAGAAAACTGACCTTGCAAATTCTAATTATTACAGCTACACAATCCTAACTGCATCCAGTAATACAGTGCAGGAAGCATATTTTACACACATGCAAAATGTATAAAAATAAATTTTAATATTAAAATTCCTCGGGGGTTATTTTATTTCATTAAAACAAATCAAGCAGTAAAAAGTTCCAAAAACGGACATTTTATAAGTACACATTTAACCTTTAACAATGAATTTAAGATAATGTGTAATTCTAAAACAAAAACTTTCATCCACTTTTTCTAAATGTAGTAAAAACAGCAATGAACTTTAATCAGTACAAGCAGTCAGAATCATCATTTTATCATAGCCCAATGCTCGTAAATTCATCATGTTAAAGTTAATGAGGAAATAATAGTATTTCAATTTGAATATGAAAAGACTTAAATCAAACTAAGGCTGTCTTCGGCTTAGAATAGGGACCAAATTTGGAATATTTTTTTCAGATATTAAAGTACTCCAACATTAATATTCTACTTCGACTTAACTATCCTGTAGAGAATCGCTTGTTTTATGTATGATACTACTCACTTTTACTTGATTTTTGTAAAAATTCATATATTTTCTGTTTGAAAATGTGCTCAGCATTTTCAAGCTTTTGTACGTATGGCAAAAACAGCTTTGAGAAAAAATTAGCCATTATTCTTTAAAATAAAAAGTTCTACAGAAAAACAGGTAACAAATATAAACTTCTAGCAAGATCTATATAAATGTACTCTATACGAGTTCCCTCCCCTTTTACAGCCGATGACTATGGGAAGGTTTGGGTACCATATATTGCTTCAGTTCGCAGCTTTACAGCCGCGAACATCTTTGTTTTATGATGCTGTGGAATTGAATATATTACAGAAGATCAGGTAGCTCCGGAACCACAAGTGAAGCAGGCTACAGACGCGAATCCACTGTACGCAACACTATTACATCAAAATGACAAATTTCTGTGCTTTTTTAAAAGCAAACCAGCCATAAGAAAATTGATAGTATGATCTACATAAATGTACTCTATACGAGTTCCCTCCCCTTTCACAGCCAAAGAGACTATAGGAAGGTCTGGGTTCCACATATTGCTTCAGTTCGCGGCTGCAGGCTACAGATGTGAATCCGCTGCTCACAACACTATTACATCAAAATGACACATTTTTATGTGCTTTTTTAAAAAAGCATAGCCTAGTTGATGACTGATATTTTGTTACCAAATAACAAGAGCATACTTTTCCTTTTACAATGCTGCAGAAAAGAAAAACCAGAATACTCTGAAGTATGAATTAACTCAATAAATACAATTAAAAAATATACTGAAGATATTAATTGTATATTCTTGAACATAACTTCCTAAATTACATTTAGAACTTTTCAACATAATCTATATATTATACACCTTTGCTATTACAAAAAGCCCAAAATATGTATGGAATGCTCTCATATGAATAAGTTTAACATAATTTTCCCAGCCTTACAATGCAAAAGGACGAGAGAAACATCCTGTTTGGGAAAACTTGAGAAAGTAGTAAATAACCTTACAAAAGGATAGGGCGCATGTTTGCAATAATGTTATTTTAGGTTTATGAGAAAAGTAGAATGCAAATTTGAACTCCTTTCATACTCTTAATGAATTTACAAAATTAGGAGTTGGATGTTTAAAAGTCAAAAGTTTTAGTTCAGACACATTAAAGAAAGCATTAAAAAAATAGTACTATTTTCAAATGCAGTTCAATTTAAGAAAATGTAAATTGTATCACAACATGGACATTTGGTATTTATGAAGGTCTGGTACACAAATGGAATAAAAAATGAAATTGCAATACAAATATATCAAACATGCTTTGTGTGAAGGAGTAACAGAATTGTCTATCTTTGAAAATGTAAATTATTAGAGATATAGCACTGCTAAAAGGTTACATCAACTCATTATATTTTATGTTATGAAGGAGGAGTCAATTGCACACCAGTAGTCTTTTAACATTAATTCTCTCAACAAGTATACATATATCACACACAAAGCAAGTTTTATAAGTCTTATGCTTACCAAAATTTCAATAGTTCCCTTGGAAATCTTAGTTGGGATCTGCAAGGCTTGGAAGAAAGATGTTTTTTCAGGACCCAAGCCAGTGTTTTGAGGTGCAAGAATTACATCACAAGGAGCAGTAGCTCCAGCACGAGCGGGAGCCTTTACTTTATTACTCATAATCTTTTCTCGGATATCCACCAAATCTTCTTTGGTGAAGACGAAGCCCACATTGCCTCGGATGTGAGGAAGGATCCTTTACAAATAAAAAAAATATTAAAGAGAAAATAAAATACATAAATATATATTTATATAAATTTCAGGGTGATTCCTAAGTATGCACTTCCCAGATGCTATAAATCAGTAAAAATTAAACACACGCACCACCTCAAAGAACCATAATGTAGCTTCTCACATGCGACTAGTCAGTTGAAATTGTGGTGTCTGCAGTGGAAGTACTTTTTAACTGATATCAGATCCACTTTTTTGGATATGTTAACTGTTTGATTTACATGTATCGTGCGACTAAGGGTTCACACGTACAATATCTGCAACTGGCTCTAACAAAACTAAAAATAATCCCATACAATTCTGTTACAGTACCTTACATTGTTTTTGATTTATAGTGGATCGAAATTGCATACTTCTTTATGAATCACTCTGTATATCATTGGTCTCAGACAGACATGTGTGGTAAAGGTTCAATGATCTAACAAAGTATAGCTAGCCTGGAACACATCTCTCTGCTTTTACTTTTACAAACTTCTCATTGTGCTCAGACAGCCATGAGGCAGTTCAAATCCTAATTCCACACCCAGCATGTCAGTAGGTTCAGCCATTTCTAACTCTGACAGGGTAGTTTTCATTTATAATCATATCACAGCACACATCAACCACAGAGTTATATTAACATGCTGTAAAGCTGCACAAGAGCTATTGGCAACAGACCCTGTATTTTCTAACTATGGTCAAATGATGAGGACATCTCTGCTGGTACTCCCTCTCCTAACTTCTACACCACACCAATAGGATATTTGCGACTCGACACATTTAACGTTTTTCGGCCTAATCCTTCAGATATAAAACATATATAACTTCATTTCATACATATATCTTATTGTGCTCAGACAGCCATAAGGCAGGTTGAATCCTAATTCTATACCCAGAATATCAGTGGGTTCAGCTATTTCTAGCTCTGACAGGACATAGTTTTCATTTACAATCATATCATCACAGCACATATCTGTCAAAGTGAATTATATTAACAACACACTGTAAAGCTGCTCAAGAGCTATTGGCAACAGAGCCCGTATTTTTTAACTATGGTCAAGTTATAGGATAACATCTCTGCTGGTACTCCCTTCTCCTAACTTCTACACCATACCAATAGGATAATTGAGACTCGGAACATTTAACGTTTTTTGGCCTAATCCTTCAGATATGAAACATATATAACTTCATTTCATACATATATCTTATTGTGCTCAGACAGCCATAAGGCAGGTTGAATCCTAATTCTATACCCAGAATGTCAGTGGGTTCAGCTATTTCTAGCTCTGACAGGGTATAGTTTTCATTTGCAATCATATCATCATAGCACAGTGAGATAATTGCACGACAGCTTTGGCAATGGACCCTGTCATTTTAAACCCTGGTCAAGTGATGAGGACAACACCTGAGCTGGCACCTTCCTCTCCACACCAACAAGACATTTAGGCCTCAACTGATTTAACACATCGGCTTCACAGATAAAGCATGCATAACCTCATTTCATCAATATATACCTTATTGTGCTCAGACAGCCATGAGGCACGTTGAATCCCAATTCTATACCCAGAATGTCAGTGGGTTCAGCTATTTCTAGCTCTGACAGGATATAGTTTTCATTTACAATCATATCATCACAGCACATATCTGTCACAGTGAGTCATATTAACATCACACAGTAAAGCTGCGCAAGAGCTATTGGCAATGGATCCAATGATTTTTAATGGTCAAGTGATGAGGACAACACCTGAGCTGGTACCCCCTCTTCTTAATACCACACCAATAGGACATTTGAACCTCGACAGATTTACTATGCTTTGGCCATATCCTTCACAGTTATAAAGCATTTTACGTAACTTTATTTCATCAATATAAATCTTATTGTGCTCAGACAGCCATGAGGCAGGTTGAATCCTAATTCCACACCCAGAATGTCAGTGGGTTCAGCTATTTCTAGCTCTGACAGGGTATAGTTTTCATTTGCAATCATATCATCACAGCACAATGCCAAATAGTTTACTGTAAGAAAAATTCATTTGTAACTCAAAATTTTTTTAAATTTTGGTCAAAACATGAAATTAAAACTCAATACCTTATAATTAACTCCTTCGGAACGAATGTCACATATGCACACCAACAGTTCTCGAGCGCCCAACACAAATGGAATGATTTTTATTTTTAAGATCAATAGATAGCATTACATGTGCATAAGGCTTGAGATACATGCAGATCTGACCTTGAAATGGGAGAACATAATACGGCAACACTGCAAAATTAAGGAAATTAGCAACCCTACTCGGACAGGAATTTTTTTCAGATTTTGGATAGGTCATCTTGACAGATGTGCAAGATTTTTCTAGAAAGCTAAAAGTGAAGGAAAGAGTTTTTTTAATGAAACAATTGCGGAAAGAATGTTTTTCAGAGAGAAATGATATTCAAGAGAATTGGAGATCGTTATTTCATCAGCCTAAAGCATTCACATCAGATTCCCCACGGTTGTGTTTTAGAAACCTTGTTTTCTTCGTAAAAACACAACACAGATTTTCTTCTGAATAAAAGGTAAAAAAGTAATGATATGATTTCGCATGAATGAAAGATTGACTGAATGAATTTCATGTATTACTTCAATTTTATCTTTGCAAAAAGCACATTTCGTCCCTTTTTTAAATGTAAATCATGTACTTACAACGGTTTTCAGACGCCCCTGACGCTATTAAGGAAACCCCATTCACTTCATCAATCCGCCCTCCCTCAGAAACATACGGTTTCAGTCTCTGATGCCATTTTGATGTTCCTCTTGATTATTGAAGCTAATTTTTTGTAACCAGTGTATATACACTCTGTCGCAAAAAAATATATGCACCCAGAAGAAATTGAGCTACATTCACGAAATTTGGTATGCTTGTAGTGTATATGAAAATAAACAAATGATTAAAAATTCAGAACAAAATATCATTTTATTAAGCGGTTACAGCTTGCAAAAGGTTAAAAATCAGTAAGTAGTAAAGCCACCTCTGGCAGCTATACAAGCCGAAATTCGGCGTGGTATCGATTCAATTAGATCACTTATGACCCCCTGTGGAAGATCCTGCCAGTCTTTGCATCTGCGCAGTTAATTCTCCTGTATCTCGGGACGGCTGCAGTTGCCTTCCCAGCACGTCCCAGACATGTTCTATTGGCGAAAGATCTGGTGACCTGGCAGGCCATGGTAGGACGTCATATCCTTGAAGACATTGTTGGGAGAGTCGCGCAGTATGTGGACGAGCATTATCCTGTTGATAAATGGCACCTGGGCGACTTGATAGCATGGGTAGCACAATCGGCGTTAAAATATCGTCCACGTATCTGCGAGCTGTCAAAGTGCCTTGAAGGACCACTAAAGATGATCGTGTGTCCCAAGAAATTGCTCCCCACACTGTCACACCTTGTGAAATTGCTGTATGCCGCTCGACAATAAATGCCGGATCGGACAGCTGGCCGGTGCGCCTCCAGACACATGTGCGGTGGTCATCAGCACTGAGACTGAATCGGGATTCATCACTGAAGATGACACGTCTCCAGTCTGTCACACTCCAGGTTGCCCGAGGTCGGCAAAAATCCAGTCGACACTGCCTATGATGTGGGGTCAGTGGTAAGCGTCTTAGCGGACGTCGGCTCCTCAAGCCAACTTCAGTCAGTCGTCTCCTTATGGTTTCTCTTGATGGCACTGGATGTCTGGAAGGAGGTAAGTGGCGTTGAATCGATGCTAGCGACGTTGTTGGTGCCGAAGTGGCCACTCTTCTGATTGCACGATCATTTGTGTTCCTGGGACGTCCTGACCCTCCGCGACGGTACACTCTACCTTCTGTGATCCACTGTTGCCAACACCGAGCAACTACCATATCGCTCCGACCGAGGTGGCGGCCGATACGTCTATTCGACCAACCTGCTTCTCTGAGGCCTATTATACGGCCCCTATCAAAGTCCGTCAGCTGATCGTACTGCCGCCGGTTACGTCTTAGAGGCATCCTAAGTCTCAATATCGTCTATCAAAGTCATCAGATTCGTTTGGATAGCCGTACGGCGCTCGTACTCATGCTTTTAAACTCTCCCAGTTGCGCAACTAATATGCGCATAGCACACTTAGCCTTGTCTCATTGGCTTCGAAATTTTAATCATTTGCATATCTCTTACCAGACTACATTCTTGCCGAGTTTCGTGGTTGTAGCTTGATTTCTTCTGGGTGCATATATTTTTTGCGACACAGTGTATATAAGGAACATCCCTAAAATTTCTATCTTATTTTTTGTATCCAAAGTGTGTATTATACACTGGATTTTACGGTAATTTGACAAAAATAGAAATGGAAGAATTGATGGGCATATGAACGAATGTCCGAAATGTAACAAACATCTTTTTAACAGAAAAACAATCATGCAAATAGTGTTGAAGCCAGTAAAAAAGATTATCCCCCACAAAATATGCAATATAAAGGTCACTTGTTTCAATGTGATAGATTGACAAACGATTTTAGAGTGAATAACTCAAGATTGGTAAATATTTTGAAGTGAGGTTTGCATAACAGCTTACGTAAATAAAAGTTAAGAGCAAATATCCAAAAAAATATGTAATTCTTAATATTTAAATATTCTTTACTAACTTTTTACAGTTATTTAAATTTACATAACCCATTTCAGTAAAATCCTAACATGAACCACTGGTGCTTTTTGGCACCAAATTGAGAAACAAGTATTTAAAATGGCATCAAAGACGGAAAAACTCTTGGAAAAGGTATGTGTCAGAGAGGGAGGGAGGAGACCAAATGGGCAAAAATCAGAAGGAGGATAATTACCATAACATATGCAGGAGCATAGGAAAGGCACATGGTTTAGTATTAATCATTTGTGATATCTAATGTTTAACAAAATATTGGCATGCAAGGTCAAACGAATTTATAGTGAACAATTAAAAAATTAAAATACTATCTGTAATGATTGGTATGTTTTGTCATGAAGTTTGTATGGTTATTGTGAAAGAATATATAAATTGGGGTGGAGAAGATGTGATTGTCAAGATCGACGAAAGCAATTATAGAATAGAAATGCACACAGAGAACAGTAACTGAATGTTTGTAGACTTATTGTGTGGTAGAACATATGAACTTTTGAATTTGATGTGAGTGGATTAAGTAACGCTAAAAACAGAAGTTCAATACAAACTGCTTACTTTTCAAGAGCAGGGTTATTTGGCAGGTGCCCTCGAATGGCTTTCCGGATCATAGTGTTCTTGCCCATAAGCAGTACTGCATGCTGTCTGAGGGACATACGAATGTGTTGCATCTGCCTTGATCCAACATTGTCTACACCAACAATGAAACATTTAGGATACTCATCAACTAGTTGCTGAAAAGAAAAAATATTTTGTAATTTTGTTGCAAGACAATCGCTTCCTTAAATTACAAGCAAGGGTTACCACCCCCTGGTGTGTTTAGCGACAAGTTTATAACCAAATGGCAACAAGGGACAGACTGCATTTTTCAAGATGGAGTCCAAGACAAAAACCAGAGGAAAAATGTAAATTGGCATTAAAGAGACAAAAAACATGGTTTCTAAAATGAACATAGGAAACATAAAATACAAATTTCCAACATCCTAACCAGAATTATCATTCCTTCATTCATACAAAAAGCAATTACTTTCTTGCCTCTTATCCAGAAGAAAATCTATGAGCTGTGTTTTTAACAAGAAAACATGGTTTCTAAAACAGCTTGCACAACAGAAAAAACACCACTTGTAAAATGCAACAGTTTGGGAGGAAAAAACATCCAATGTACATGCTTAAACTGGTGAAATAATTTCCATTTTTCTCAAACAAATGCATATATTTTCCCCATATTTTGAACACACGCTAACTGAAATATTTTCAATCTTTCACTATTGCACAAGGCAATCATTTCAATTCATCAATCTTTCATTCAAGAGCCTTTAAACAAAAAAATAGTTACTTCTGTACAATGAGAAAAAATATCAGTACTTGTGTATTATCGCAACCAAGTTGGTGAATGACATATGGTTGCCAATTCAGTGCATATGAAACATGTAAAATCAGCAAATTTTAATGCTAGCATTGCTGCAATAATATGCAAGTACCAAAAACATCGAAAATTGAATTGACCAACATATCACACTTTCTATGTGTCACAAATATTCTTTCCGTAATTGTTCCGACCAAAAGAAAGAATCTATTTTTCTTTCAGCTTTCTAGTAAAGTTTACACAACCAACAAAAACAGTTCAATTTAAAATGATCACTGTCAATCCTGAAAAACTAACAAATATCTGGTCTAGATAGGGTTATTTCCCATTTCTATCAGGTTGCCATATTGTAAACTTTGCCAACAAATTTGAAAGGAAATTTTTTTTTGCAGTTATGTGAGGATCTCACCGTAAAATTCAACTTGCGTCAGCAATAGTTTTAAAATATTCGTTTCATGTTGCTACTTCCCAATTAAAAAACTACTTTAACACCACCTTGGGACACTTCACCAGGGGGTGCAACTATTCAAGTACAAAATTAAAATTCCATGAATATATCTTATAAAAATCACACACTGTAGTTAACTACTTCGTAGATTATACTTGTCTTAAATCATACTTACAATTAATTTCATGAAATAGTTGCTTTTCCATGCTACACGGTCCTCCCTGCCCATCTTGGTAGTACAAGGATCTGTTCTTTAAGTTTTAAGGACTACAGGAAGGAGAAAAAAAGATTATCTTACAAATCTAATCTAACATTTTTATAAATTAAAACCTTGAAAATAATCACTTTACTCTACTTCAAACTTTTATAATAACCTATTATAATCTGAAGCACAACAGGTATTCCGAATGTATTTAATCTCAATTTTTTACTTCCTTTCTAAAAGCATTAGTTGCAGAAGAACCAAATGTATATTTTAATTTCGATCACTAAAGAGAACTGCAATGAAAAGTTCCGAGTTCATGGACAATTAACCTTCGTTTCCCCTATTTATAGAATAAATATCCATTAAACCCATCTCTTATTGTTAAAAAACGTACAGGATCATTAGTTGATCGTTAAACACCAACTAGTACAATATTGCACGTATGTAGGTCTGATCAATAAAATACAAAATTCACTACTTAAGTTATAACGTTTAAGAGTTCATTAAAAGAATTAAACATTTTATTTGAGAAACTCACAAAAAAATATGAAACTATTATGTACAATATTACAAAAGAACAAGTGAAACTTCCTATATGGCACGATGCGTGCTAGATATATTTTTCCGACTTTAATTCGATCTCCTATAAATTATAATTTAAAAATAATAGCAACAAAGATAAAAGATACTGTTCATAATTAAGCAGAAAAGATAAACATTAAAACATGCATTAAAATAAATATGATTCAATAAGATTTAAAATACACACGCCTTACCCGAGAAATCGCTTTCACGTTGTTAACTTAACGCTATGTTACGTTCATGAATGAATGGTTATTCATTACATTTCAGTTCTTAAAATTTTTCATCAGTTTGACTGTTTGATTGTTTACTACATAACATGTATGGTTTTTAAATATTCATCACCACATTTTTGGAAACAACGAAAAAGAAAACACCTAATTCTTTATATCAGTTTTAAAAATTCTAGTTACTAAGACAACAGTTTTTGTGGACTTTCTTAAATTTAATGCATAAAAAGAACATCTTGCCCTAAAGGGTAAACGAATAGTAACAAGAAATAACTAGAAAAGGAATATTTCAAAACAGCTATTGATTATTGATTTTTTTGGTGTTGGATTTTTTGTGCGGAAATATTTCTAAAAATAAAATTAACTATTTTCTCTTCCGTTTTTACCAACGAGATCGAGTTCCCATAAGATGTTATACAAAAGCGATAGGGGTTTTATTTCCTTTTTTAATAACGACACACTTTGAAGCTGTAGGAGATTATTGCTGTTGGACTTCGTAATTCTGAACCTCGATTAAGTCACAAGGATGAACTTGCATTTAACTTCCCAAACTTCTAAACCATACCAACGTTAGGACTTACAGCCTCCTTACATTCAACGGGCAAGAGGCTCTCTACTTCGTGGGTATTCAGTGGTACAAAGATTCAAAACCACAACTCGACCCCATCAGTCATGAGTTCGTGACCATGACCCGTCATCTATCGTGATCGTAACGCAACTTTGATATCACATGGGACAGTAAAAGTAATTACTTGCGGGCCTTCAAAATGTTTTTGCTCGCACTGATTGAGAATGGAAATTATGGTACCGAAGCCAAATATCGGGTAGTCGTGCA
This sequence comes from Trichonephila clavipes, assembly GCA_019973935.1. Lineage (NCBI taxonomy): Eukaryota > Metazoa > Arthropoda > Arachnida > Araneae > Nephilidae > Trichonephila > Trichonephila clavipes. The sequence goes on along the minus strand of BMAU01018656.1, from coordinate 839,248 downwards.
ATAAGCTCATAGCCTTCGATGTTTTAATTGAGAAATATTGGTGATTTCTGGTTTCCCGAAGACCCATGAAGAAAAAGAGTGTTCAATGTTAAATTTGCCAGAGCTAAAAGTCTACATTTTTGTAGATTTAAAGACAATGGTGCCAACTAGGTGTCAACCTCGTCACCTGAAAGTAGTTCAAAATTGCGAAGTATATTGGCTACAGTAAGCAAAATTTTGGTAATCCTTTGAAAAAATTTCACCAATAAATTAAGCACCTATCTCGTCGTCTGTTAATAGTTCATAATTGCGAGGTATATTACATGTGTTAACCTTGAAGAGTATGTAGAAATATAATCGTATTTTTTTCTACCTTTAACTACCTGTTAACTGTTTAAACAAAAAGACAGAACAGAGAACTCAATTATTGGAAGAAAGAGAACATTTATTTATTTTTATTTTTCAAAATTTGAAAAATAATGGCGTTGCCACTTTAAAAAAGATAAACAGTTTTTAGAAACAATACAAGAGGGGCTACACACTCTCCTCAGAGAAAATGACTAGGACAGTGCTTCTCAAATTTTCACTATTGGCAACCCAGTTTTCAGCCGTAATTTTTATCGCCCCCCCTTATTCAATAATAATGCACTTTGGGGGGAGGGATGTTTAAGCTACAATACGATCGTAATTATATACCGTACAAATTAGCAAGATAAATATTAAACTTTGTACACAGTTGTTACTTTCAAGTAATATTTATTCTAAGCAAATTACTTTTAAGTAATAGGATTATTATTGTTATTTTTCTTTTCTCTAATTTTTAAATTGAAACAAATTGCAAAGTGAGATTTGATTAAAAAATTATTTCCTCCATCATCCATTTCTAAAAGTATAAATGTCATTAGAAAAAGAGTCTAGTCTATGTTGCACTCTACCTTATCCATCACATTTGGCATTAATATTTAAAGCGAGAAGCCTTCAAAATGTTTTAACCCAGAAGAGTAGGCGCGCACTCGATACTGATGGGAGGCGCGGATTATTCAGAAATATTCAACAGAACTTCAAAATTTCGAACTCAGTTTGGTGGAATTCGGAATTTTCGGAATTCAGCAAGGGAGTGCCAAAACATTCCCACGCCTGGGGGTCATTGGACTCATAAATTGAGGGGTGCGTCATCAGATTTTCCCGCGCTTCCAAAAGACAATGAACCTTGTGCGGTAACTCTGCGCTGGTTCTGGACCAATCAGAGGTAATTAAGTGGACAAGGCAAATAGTCCGCTCTAGAATTTTGATGTAAAGAGTCGTAGAATAAAAACGGGATGCACCCCGATTTAGAGAGAGAGACACAGACTGAGCAGATCCCAGACCTTGAGATCCGAATCCTCCGCGGGACTCCAGGCGTCAACCATGTCCATCCTCTTGCCACACTTCATCTCTCTCTCAAGCTAAGTTAAATTTTAATCTTGTGAAGTAAATTTATAGTTATTTGAATATGTTATTCAATAAAATTAATTGTTACCACTATACGATCGGACTGTTAATTTAGTGTAACGACTATTTGTTAATAGAGAACTTAACTAATTTTAACTTAAGTCATGATGCGATGTTAAATTAAGAAACTGGGTTTTTAAGAAATTAGAATTTTTGGTTAAAGTCATAAAAATTAAATAAGCTATCATTAGCGTCGCATCATATTGGTACCGTGACCAGTCGTCGGAATTTTTTTTCTTTTGCATCATCTGATGTCGTGAATTTTTTTTTTCTTGATGGGTCACTGAAATAATAATCCTACTTCATCTGTTAAACATGTATAAAAACTTTTTATTGTGTGCTATTGTGTTTTGATTGTATCTATTACTCGATTTTTCCAGTTGTGAAATTTTTTTTCTTGTAGTTTTTTTTATTATTTAGATACTTGGGGATGTGCAATCGGAGAGAGAGAAAAAAAAGGAAAGGTGCAAGATATCACAGGTACTGGTGCTCTTTTTTCTTTTATATTGATGTGAATCTTTTTTTCATGCATGTATTTACGCGAGAGTCGATTGGTTAAAAGTTTTATTTAATTTTCTGAGTTTATGAATTTTCTCTTACCCTGCACGAGTGCTTGAATTCAGTCGTTTTAGTTAGAATTTAATTGTTTCTATAGCAATTTAATCTCGTTAGAAATTTTGTTTTAATTTTTTTTAACATGCCACGTACACGACAATCAGACCCCGTGCAGGCAATTCGGCTTATTAATTCACTTATCGCGCTAAATTTTTTTTTGAAAGAAACTGAAATTTTTTTTTACAATTTTTACGCTTCGTCACTTCGAGAGCACACATATGGAATGGTACCTGTCTCATTGTTGCACCTTGTTTTATGTCATGTTTGATGTTTTAGTGAGATAAAATTTTGTACTTAGTTATTTAATGAATTCTAGCTCAATTTTTTTTATGCAATTTGTTTCATGTCTTGATTTGATGCTTAAACAACATAATGTTGTATGTGGTTAATATCAATTTTAGCTCTAGATAAAATAATTTTTGATGCTATGTGTTTTATGCAATATATAAAATTTGTTGTTTGTAATAGGATTTTTTTTTTAAATTTTGCTATGCTATTCATGTATGCACGTCAATTTAATTTTATAAATTTTAAGCTTTAATTCATGTTTGCAACAAAAATCAAATTTTGGGGTCTTTGGACACCTGTCATGAAATTTGAATGTTGTTACTATACATACATATTTGACATTTTTCATTTATTAAATAATTTTGTGTTGCGGTTATTATCTAATATTTTAAATTTTTTTTTCAAACAAAAGGTTCCTTTATTGAATAAGTTAGTTCATGCTGATTTGATTGTGTATAACTGTGTACTTTTCTTGTTAAATTTTGAGTTTGCATAAAAGATAAATTTTTTTTGGTAGCAGTATTTTGTCAGAAGCAATTTTAGTGATAAGTTGTGTTAGTGTAGTAATTTTAAGTGGCTGTGTATTACTGAATAATGATATCTTTGGAATTTATGCTTGTTAAGATATGGATAGAGGTGGTTGTTTGAATATTTTCCCTAAGAAATTATGTTGAAACTTAACTTTGTTTTGCTCATGTTGTTTTGTTCTGTCATATGATTGCTAATTTTAATTAAAAAAAATTCTAGTGTTTCGGTTAGGTGTTTCAATGCTAATTTAATTTTTTTTTTTTTTTTTTGCGATAGATTTGGAATTTTTTTTTTTTGTTTGCTTAGGGCTCTAGTTCAATTGTGGTTTGGTTAAATAAATATGCAGTCAATCATTGTGTCTCGGTTGTGTGCTAAACTGTACTAGGAATTGAATGTTTTGTTTGATGTCGATATAGTACTTCTGTTGGGTTAGGTTAACTTGTTTTATTCATGGTAGCGCTTGGGTAGATTATTGAATTGAGTGTTGATACTGATTCAATTTTTTTTTATGGTTTTGGATTTTAATTGCAGTTTTGCATTGTCATTTGGAAACAAGTTTTGGGTCAGATAATGATATTGTTTAAATTTATGTTTTGTGTACGCGTAGTTGTGTTAATTTTGAGTTTGGTTATGGCGAAGAGGAGACTTTTGATTTAGTATTGTTTCAGTTTTAGATATTGAGTTTGATAATTTTTTTTTGGTTTGAAAATGATCAGGTGTGAATTTTTTTTGTTTTGTTTTATCAATTGTTGAAGGAGTTAGATAAGTTTGAGTTATGGATTTTGTGGAATATTTGAGAGTTATTCGAAGGAGATAGATAAATTTTAATTTGATGAATTTGTTGAATAATTGGAAAAGTTTTTTTTTTATGGAGATAGATAAGTTTGCGTTCAAAAGTATGTGGAAAATTCGAGAGTTGTTTGATATGGAAATGGAAAATTGAGTTGTAATAATTATATGGTATATTTGAGAAAGTTGTTTTGATGTAGAGAAGGTAATTTTGAGTTAAGGATTTTGAGCGATTTCGAGTAAATAAATTAATGAATATAGATAAGTTGAATTAATGAGTGTGTGGTATATTTAAGAATGTTTTGAGATGAATCTAGGAAAGTTCGAGTTGAGGATTATGTGAGATTTTGTGTAAATAAGTTGATGAGCAAAGATGGGTTTTAGTTAATGGTATTGTGGAGGAGTCGATTACTTTAAGTTTAGTGAGTGTTATTGAGGTATAAGATATGAATGATCTGAGGTAAAGGCATTGTTGATTGATTGAGGAATCATTTTAAGATTACTGAGAATTTTGGGTTAAGGTTATAGAGTGATATTTGAGTAATTAATTCGCTGATTATCGATGAATTGCGTTAGCGGTATTGTTGAAAATTGAGGATCTTTGTTGTTCTTTTTGTATATTTGTTGCGCGTATAGTAAAACGTTTTGAGTTTTTTTTAATTGTCTACAATTGATACATTGTATTACAAAGAATGTTAAAAAGGTCTGTTGATTAGTGAAGTGAAATTTTTTTTTGGAATTATGTTTATGTGTAGCACTTCTAATAATTTTTTTTTGCTTTTTTGTTTTACTTAAAATTACTTTACTCTGTTTGTGTCGCCTCATATGACATAGGTTGCATTATCAATTTTATGTTTATAAATTTTTTTTCTGAAATTTTCAACTGCATTTGCGATTTCTGGAATTCATTTCCCAATATGGAAATTCGCATGTATTTGAAGGTAGAAGAAATTGTTTTTTTTCTCCCTCTCAAAATTATTTCATAGTATTTCATTTTGAATTTAAAGTATTTATGATCTATTTCAGCTACCATAAACTTGTTTCATTCTTAGAATACAATTAATTCACAAATATGATTGTATATTTCACTAAAAATATTACTTTATGAGTACAGACATATGAATAAATAACTTTATACGACAATATTAATATATAGCCCCTTGTTTTTTATTCACCTAATTAATCTCTGAAAAATAACATTACAAAATTTGAAGTTATCACTTCTATCGTGTGGTCATAAGCACACACACTCTTTTTTTAGCCAGGTTTTTTCTCAATAAATGTGCATTAAAGGGTGAATCTATCATTTGCTATCCTTTCAACAGTTCCGTTGATGTATTTTGGTGTTTGGCATTTGATAACATAGACTTTGATAAATTAGTTGTAAAGATGAAGTGGTCACATTATTGTTCACGAAAACATGCGATAATTTGTGAACATTGTTTTGATACACAGTTTTTTTCCATGAGTAATCGTTGGAGCAGATCTTATACCACGTATATGTTAAAATCTCTAAATGAAATCTCAATGCTGGACATTAGGAATCTTGGAAACAAATTCTTCTGGTAAACGGGAGGGATTTCCGTAAAGATGCTCAGCTCAAGAGTATTCTGTATCTTCTTTCACAGTAAGACATAATTCAAGAAAAATAAATGGTATAAATGTCTATCCAAGGATTCGTAAATTTTATTTTAAGCAAGTTTTTATACAAGGTGTGGCTATTAAATAACGAGACTGATGCTATAAAACATTCTATTTGGATTTCATACTATTTACTTCTTATCCCCTTCACCCCCCCCCTACACACAATATACCTGTATCCCTACAACACTCCATGCGAGTATCCTATTGTTCGAGACAGTGTTGAAAATCTTGCTACAGCTCCTTTGGGAAGCGTGTCCATTTTTCTTTTACAGCTTCAACGAACTCAAATCTTGCTCCTTTTAATGCAGATTTTACCTTAGAAAACAGATAGAACTCGCATGAAACAAGATTCAACAAATAAAATGGAACAGGTTTAACACTGGGATGCTGTACTTGGCTAGAAACGCCTTGACAGACAATGCGGAATGAGCAGGCTTATCGTCTTGGTGGAGAACCCAGGACTTGTCTTTCCACAACTCGGATAGTTTCTTTCTTATTCTTTGCAAAAACGTAAAGCTTGCAATATAAATTAATAGTTTGACCTTCAGAAACTCAGTAAAGGTACTCAGTCCGACGAATATTGGGGGAAAAAACTATCGGTATTGCTTTAAATTTTGATGTGCTGATTCGAGCAAAGTTTTCAGTGAAGAAGTGCGAAAATTGTCGCCTCGTTTCAGGATTATAAGCAAAACAAACACGATTCGTCACACATTATTATCCTCTTCAATAAGTTTGGGTCACTTTCATTGGCATTGAAAGTGTCACTATTAACATTTTTGCGAGCTTCTTGTTGTTCAAAAGTCAGAATTTTAAACACACTTTCTGCATGCTAAATTTGTTACGTAAAATTTTCCGCACGGATTCTTTTTCAATTCCTACAGTCTTCGAAATCGTACTAATACTTAACCGATGATCAGATAGAATGAGATTACAGATTTCTTCGATATTGTGACTCGGGCTTGAACCATCTTCAACATCTTCTCGGTCCCATTTTGAAAACGCTTAATCCCCTCAAAAACTCGTGCACATAATAAGCTTTCATTGCCATATACTTCTTTCAATAAATGACAAGTTTCGGTAGCACTTTTTCTATTTAAAATTTTTCAACCATCTGTTGTTTTACTGTTACACTAATCATTTTCCCTTACAAACAAAAAAAATAACTCTAATGCGAACGAAGACTGCAGCTGTACAGATTTGTTTACAGAAACAAGAAGCACTGCATTCGATAGAGAAGGGTCCACGCTAAATAGCTATAGATCGCTGAAGTTTGACACATGCTTACTTCTTCTGTAGCAGAGTCAGTCTCGTTATTTAATAGCCACACCTTTGTGAAGGTCCCCTTAGACCTCACTTTGAGAACGAGAATAAATTGGAGTCATATAAGAACCAGTAGCCATTTTTATAAATAACTTTCTTTATTTGGTAATCTTTCCCAAATAGAATCAAAGACTTTTAATAACAAATATATAAAGAAATAGCTATATGAGGTTTATAAACAAGGGTATTTCCTTTAAATTAACTTAAATATTTAATGATCCAATTAATTAACAATTAGAATATCGATCACGCAGAGATTACCACGATAAGAGATCCCAGAATTATATTCTATAATGTTCTTATTGAACATTTAACTTTAATCTCGCTCCTAATATAAATCTTTAGTGAGACTTCAAATATAAATTAATATTTACCACACTGAATCTCAAGTCTTCTTGAGATTAAATTATCCAACAAGAAATCTTCAATTATAAATTTAACTTCACTATTATCACTTTCTGCTTCAATCTCTCTCTCCTACTGCTCTAACTTTACTATTCCGTTTGACTTAAATACTATATCTAATCTGCATAACAAGGAATCCTGTCCTCTTTTTGGAGCTGATTGGAAATAGGTAGGGAATTAAGTTTCCCTAAAAAAGACGACTCAGAAGGTTAGTGATAAAGTTCCGTATAGATTTGTCACATCTTGTAGTTCTATACTGCCGTTCAGTAAATCCATTCGTTAGCGGGAGATATGTAGTACTCCTAGTGGTTTGAGTTCTGAAATATTTGCTCAAAAATAAGAAAGTTGATTTCAAACTGTCCCGATAATGCCATGGAGCGTTCCTATACGGTTTCATTTTTTTGAATGCATCTATAATAGGAATTTCTTCAACTCATCTTGAAAAACGATAAACTATCGTTAGAAAATACCTGAAGCCTTGGCATGTAGGTAAGAGTCCAGCTATATAAATGTGAATGTGTTGAAAATCTAAGAGAGGGAGGAGCTTTAAAGTCCATGATGGAGAATTTCTTTGAACTTCAGACATTGGCATTCCAGATGTGTCCTACATGATAAAAGACAATCTTCATCCATATTTGGCTTGTGAATCTTTTCATGATTAATTTTCTTCTTCTTCTAATCCCTGGATATGATAATGGATGGATATATTTAAAAAAAATATCTGTCGATGAAAATTTGAGGGAATTGATTAGTGGTTACTGCTGTTAACAATCGCAAACAGTTTATATCACCTTACTTGGAATAAAAAAAATTTGAACAACTTTAGGCTTGGGTTATTTTTCAATATAGTTACATTTTTATGATCTCGAAATCCGGCTATGGTTGAATAATAAATTGGATACTGGTATCAATTCCGCAAAGAGAGAGAGAGAGAGAGTACATCGGCTATAGCAATTTCTACTATCCTAAAGTATCGACTATTCATTGAAAACCAAGCAATGCAATTCAATTTTCCTGCTGGGAGAGACTTTATCAATTTGTTGAAAGGCAAAAGTTATATGCTTATGGTCCGTGTAAATGATGAAAGATCTTACTTATACTATACAGGTGGATTTTTTACCAGACCGACAAACTTGCAGGGTATGTAAGGGGTACAGAGACGTCTCTGTATCACATAGGAATGCAAGGTAACAAATGACGCAGTTGCGAGCTATAGGGCAAAGAAGCAGAGAAAAAAAACAGAAACAGCAAAGCCTTAATTTGACAGAAAACATTTTATTGAAAGGATGCACAAAAAACGGTGTTCGAAATTATGGCCAGAAGTCGTCTGACAGGCCTGGCAGTGGAGCTGCATGGAATACCTTACATTCTCGAAGATTCCTGACATATCAAGTATTCTCCCAGAAGTTATAAATATTCGAGAGATGAGATTTTCAACTGAAAGAACGGGCGTCTCGTTCACAAAACTCCTCATGTAACCAGAACCAGTCCCCAGTCACTTTCTGCCCACACTTGCAAAGGTCGTGTGATGTGGAAAACACCTGTCCGAGAACGTTTCTGGTACAACAGCCTAGCGGAGGGCCCATTACAATCTGCAGCTTCATACACGATCAGCATGACTTTGTGTGAATACGAGTTTCATCCTACTTTCTCGGGAAACGGATCGCAAATGTCAACTTCCAGCAGGAAACCTTCCGTTCAGCGCCACCCACCACAAGACTGCCTCGGTAAAACCTTGCAGAGCGTAAGACATTCCATGCAGTGCCACTGTTAGGATTGCCACACGACTTATGGTCATAATTTTGAACACCTGATATCGTACAATCTTTCAATAAAAGGTTTTCCGTCCCTTAAATCTGATGCTGTTTCTGTTCTTTTTCTCTGCTTCTTTGCATCATGGCTCGCAACTACGGCATTTGTGACCCTGCATCCCTATGTGATTCCGAGTCGTCTCTGTACCACCTACACACCTTCCAAGCTTGTCCATCTTGTAGTGAATGCCCTGGTACATCTAAAATGCTTTGTTGTAGTGTCTCAATCATATAAACAGCATCTACTCTGTATATCTGTTAAGGAAAGTGAAATAAAGCGTATTGAATGTATCTTTCTTTTTTAATCTGACGTGTGCCAACCCCTATGGCAGTATCGGAAGCATCGCATGTGAAATATATGATAGCGTTATTTGAGGAATGGACAGGCATAGTAGAATAACAAGGAACGCGTTTAAGGTTTTTGAATGTGTTAGAAGAACTTCGCTCTATATTAGAGGTATTTTGTTGTTTTTACCTAAGTAATGAGATTGGAGACTGTTGAAAATTGACGTAATTTGGAATTAAACGGTGGTAAAACTGAATTATTTCTAGGAACTTATGCAAGTTGGTACCTGAGTTGAGTTTAGATACACTTCGTAGCATATCAATTGTTGTTAGAAGAGGTCTAACTCCTAATGAAAATTGGTATTCCAAATGTTTAATTTAGAACTACGAAAAAGAATTTTTTCAATATGGATACACAAAACACAATTACACTCAGGAACATTGAAAATAGCGACCCAAGAAGAAAGCATCGGATTGAAATGAAATTTAATGCACATAATGATAAAGATGAGAGATTCACTTTATCTCAAAAACAAAACAATTAAACGAATACAGTGTGTGCAACAACATAAATACTGGGCAACTTCAATAGTGCGTTGGACCCCCTCCAGCTGCAATACATGCCGCCACACGGTCCGGCATTGATTTGATTAGACACCTTATGTTGTCCTGAGGCAAATGGGCCCACAAATCTTGAACAGCCAACTCTAAATCATGTACAGAGTGACACGATGGCATCTGCCGTTTTAGCTGATCCCACACGTGCTCTACAGGGGACAAATCGGGGGAGCGGGAGGGCCATGGAAGAGTCTGAAAATGACGTAGGAAGTCTTGAGCAACTCTTGCGAGTATGCGGACGAGCATTATCTTGCTGGAAAATTGCCCCTGGGAGACCATTTAGGAAAGGTTCTACATGGGGTCGAAGAATATCCTCAACGTAACGTTGGCCCGTTAAGGTTCCACGCATCACAATTAAAGTGGACCGGCTATCATAGGTTATGACCCCCAAGACCATTACACCATCTGTGCGGGCAGTGTGACGTAGAACAGTGGGGGGGATTGTACCGCTCACCAGGGCGCCTCCACACACGTACACGGTTATCATCTGTCCCCAAAACAAACCGGGATTCATCACTAAGCACAACCTTTTGCCAATCTGTGACATTCCACATTGATCTGGCTTGGCACCACTGTAGACGCAGTGGCCGATGTTCCGGTGTTAAAGGGAGTGCACGGAAAGGGCGCTTGGATTTAAGATTTGCTTCTGCAAGGTGTCTGGAAATTGTTTGTGGAACAATTGCTACGCCTACGTCTGCTCGTATTGTTGAACGAGTCACTGTGGGGTCCACAAGTGCTTGCCGCACGATCCTTCGATCCTCTCTCCTCGTGGTCTTCCTGGTCGCTCCAGACCCAGTTTTCCTCGCGTGCGTACCTTCTCGTGTCCACTGCTCTCAACAATTTCTAACGGCACACTTCGAACGATCTACCTGTCCAGCAACACGGCGCGTCGACCAGCCTGCAGTTTTCATCCCGATGATCAGGCCTCTCTCAAACTCGCTTAACTGTGAGAAATGTCTTCTAGCACGTTTACCTGGCATGTTTCGCTTACCAAAGTCTTCCTACAATCGGCGGGTAATCGTCACATTTATGAATCTTCGAATTTGCGCTGGCTTATATAGCACCCTCTTCTTGATTTTAGCGCCACCTCGGCGTGTATGAGCATGCGTATTGACACAAAACTTGGATCATTTGCATATCACATTACGCTGTACTTATTTGCAAAGTTTCACGATTGTACTTGGCTTCCTTCTTGGGTCGCTATTTTCAATGTTCCTGAGTGTATTCAACCTTTTAAAAACAATGCATAAGTGCTTATAGTATGGTCTTTTGTTTAGAGAAGAAATCAATATATAAGTAAAATCTAATCTTGATAATTCATGTTCATGAATTGTTAAAGTTGTGTCTCGCGATGCTCCGACCAAAATTCATCAAAGGATATTCAAAGAATCCAAATGGCCGTTTTTGAAAAGTTAGCTCGTGAACGGGAACTTGCTGATAAGCTGGAATTCAGACCACGGATAAAAAAAAATCTTTTCGTTCCATACAGAATAGAATCACAGTAAGTAAAAATTAGTAGGAAGATAACGATCTGGAACGATAATACTGTTAACGATCATTTAATCTCCACATGATCTCCAGTCACCTGATATCTTTTAAGGTAAAATTCAGAAAATTAGCCAAAAACCTATTCAAAGCCATTTTGCTTTAGCATCAGCGACGGCCATGTGTTGGTAAGAAAGGAGGCCAGACGAGTGCCTGCAGCCAACCCATCTGCAGCTTAGACACACTAGACCTACACCTGGAGTTATTATTTGGAGTGCAATTTCCTATATATATATATATATATATATATACGACAGCAGAAGCACTCTGGGGGTTAAGCCTCACATCCTGACTGCAAACTTGAATGTCAGTCTGATGATTCACCTTGTTACGCTGTCATTAATGAACATCATTCAAGGAGATGTTTTCAACAGGATATATTGCATCCTCATCCAACATCACCATTGTTGTAACTCAACATACTCTACAGAGTGTTGACGTGTTGCCTTGACCTGCTGATTCCCAGATCTTTCTCCAAATGAGCACGAATAGGACATCACTGGGGGGAAAACTCCAGCGTCATCTGTTATCAGCATGAACTGTCTCTGTAATGAATGACCAAGCGCAACAGGCATGGAACTCCATCCCACAAACTTTTCAGCCCTACCAATCATCGAATGCTTCATTTCCAATTTCTAGAAATTTAGCACCCAAAGACAGAAAGAAAAAGAAATGTTCAACAAGAGTGTTTTTTGCTAGTGCTGTTGGGTTTTGATGATTACTTCCAATTATTACAGCATCATTTAAAATTTTTGAGAGATTTAGTTATATTTTATTTCTAAATTACAGCAAAAGTAGAAAATAGAAACTTGCGTGTGAAAGTGTGTTTTGAACTTGGAAATTTTATGCATTAAATATTGGTTTATGTTGCCCTGTGAAGTAATACGAGGGTTACTGGCAATGGACCCTGTAATTTTGAGCCATGGTCAAATGAAGAGAATGATACACCCTTTTCAAGCTACCCCACCACATAAACAGGAGAACTTTGAGCCTCGACAGTTTGATGGCGGGTCCCCAGTGGCCAGTTCGCTATCCGACAACGCAGAAGACTAGATAGATAGCATGACCACAAGGTTAGACTATGGCCCCACTAAGCATTGGAAGCTATTGTGCCAGTTTAAAAAGTTTTGATGCGATCCCTTAACGTAGCGTATGTAAATAAAATGACAGGCATTAAAACAACATCAAATAAATATTGTTGATTTATTTTAAGTCACAAAATAAAATCAGGATAATTAATTACAAGAAATATTTTAAAGAACAATAATCATCGGTTTTATTAATTTTAGTCCAGTGTTTTTTAAAATTGATATCTGCATTAAATTTTAAATCATTGATTACTTTTCTCTGATTCGGAATTCTTATTCGATTGTTGAGTTGTCTGAACATCATAAATACACGGTTTACAGTTAGATGACAGCGTGTTTTTGTAAATCCATTCAATGTAACTAGAAACTCGAGTGTACACACCAGGAACATGTGGCGTGGCACAACGACGACCAAAAGAAACGAGTCCACACAGAACAAATTCATTGTCCAAACGCACCACTAGTCCACTCCCAGAGTCTCCCTATAATAAAAATAGGTTCAAAAGAAGAGCACGGAAAAAATTCCATATTTCAGTTTAAATATCTTAATATTAAAATATGAAAACGAATTTTTCAAAAAATAAACACCTCAAATTTTTTATTGCATAAATAAAAAAAAAAATTTTTTTTCGTGCTGATAGAAATGACATCAGGGTCGTGTAATGTCGCGATGACGTGTCAGTCATAGATAAAAAAAAAAACGTGCTGTATCTGATAAATGTGCTTATGTTGAAACTACAGCAAAATGGGCTGAATTCATGTTATGTCTCACTGTTGCCAGCTTCTGCTTTTTATAGAAATTTTCTTTATAAAAGAATTGACAAGAGAGAGAGAGAGAGTCGGGTATTATATGGAATAGTCAGGTAATGTGAAATATCGAGGTTTTAATGCGTGGTTAAGCTACTAATGCGTGGGAAAACCTTAAACTATTGAAGAAAGACTCATCATGCATTGCAGTGAGAGCTGACTACTTGTTGTTACCGTACCATTAGCGTGTTGGTGTGTAGAGACCCCGTGGTGAACGCCTCAATCCTGCCTTTGCTTTACAGCGACACACCACTCCCACAGCTGGTGTGATGGTATGGGGTGTCATTGCCTACAATACACGGTCACCTCTAGTATTAATCCGTGGTACGGCGCCATGACAGCTTAGCGGTATGTCTGACATCCTGCAACCACATGTTTTGCCACTCATGCAACGGCTCCCAGGAGCCATGTTTTAACAAGACAATGCTCAGCCTCACACGGCAAGGGTGTCACAAGACTATGTCCGCACTGTTAATATCCTACCTTGGCCTACCCGATCCCCAGATTTATCTCCAATCGAGCATATCTAGGATCATTTGGGACGGCGAGTTGGACATCCCATGAGTTTGAACGAGCTAGAGGCAAGGGTACAGCAAATATGGAACGAAATGTCTCAAGACATCATACAGAACTTGTATGCCTCAATGCCCAATCGTATCGAATCATGCATTCGCGCTAGAGGGGTTTCAACAGGGTATTAAATCCTCCGTTCTTTTGCTTTTTTCCTGAAATAAATTATCCTTTTTCTTTGATTTTCTAATCATTTACTTATATCGAAGTAGTCATTACGTATGTAAAATTTCGCTTCATTTTGAAGACTCCTTCTTGATGCGTTAATTTTTTTGTCCATGAGTGTACTTTGAAAATTTTGTCCAATTATCAAATATGGAATGGGCAAAATTCATGACGATCACATGATAAATACAATCACGTGATCTCCTTTGAATTCAGAACTGACATTACACTTTTATTTGTTGTTGTTAAATTTAGAGATAAAACTTCATATTTGATAATTGGGTAAACATGTTGAAATACAGTAATACCCTGAACTTACGCGATAGGCGGGACTGAGTGATAAGCGCGTTAGTCGAATACGCGTAAATCAGGATAGGATTTCGCATATAAATACATGAAAATTATTTTTAGTTGGAACCACAGAGGAAAGAAAATAATAATTTAGAAAGAAATTGTTTAATAAAATCTTAGATAACACAAATACAAAATCGCAAGCCGAAGTTATTTTGATGTAAAAGGTTTCATAAAATCTAACAAAGTAACCTGCCGGCTCAAAGATTTTTTTTTCTCCCGCAAAATTTCCTCGCAACATGAAAATCAGTTTTTTTTTTTTATTCCTTGTTTTGTTGAAAAATACGTTCTTCATTGGAATATGTATTTTTCTAAAATTTGTAACCCTTTTTCAATTAAATTGAGGCCTTCTGTCAAATTCCCAGACACCATTCCATCTTTTAATTGAACTGGGTTTAAAGACTCAAGTTTTTATGTCTTGCTCTTGCTCATGCATTTCTATGAGCTGATTAATCATCGTCTCCTGATAGTGGAAATGCAGCAGTTCTTGAACGTTATCCACTTCTAAATTTATTTGACTGGCAAGATCTACAACTTCTTCAATCTGATTTAAGAATCTCGCCTTCGCGCCTAGAGATGTGAGAGAAAGGGAAGGAAGACTAGCCATGTTCAAAATTACTTAGTTTATTTGCAGCACAAACAACAACACAAGTTTGATCAATCAAAACCAAGACATGCGCCCAGTTCAAGCAATATGAAAACAATTACGAGGTACGCGAGGTATGAGAAGACTTTAATTACCAGTAACCACACTTACTTCAATTCAAGGACACTACCTTCCTGGCTATCTAATCTATATTCAATCTCCAGTGACAAATCGTCATCTTAATTATTAAAATTATCAAATACTGGATATCTGCGTTACACTTTAAATTTGATTAATCACTACTTCGCTAACCGCCGACCCTATCTCTCTCCTTCCAACTCGAACTTCATATAGAAGACTTAATTTACATGTTCACGTTCTCTTCTTCAGAGGGAGTGTTCTAATAAAATAATTTCTAAGGATCAAAGATTCCCCAAGAGGATTTGTCAATGAGAAGGTCGTGGATAGAGCTGTCACAAGATTAACAATTTCATCAGGTTTTGGCACTAATTCCGCCTGAGTTTCAGAGATACAAAGAGAGAGAGAGAGAGAGAGAAAGAAAAGAAAAAGACAAATCGACAAGATTTGAAAGTCGCGTAACTCCGAATTCGCGAAAGTCGGGGTAGCATAAGTTGAGGTATTACTGTATTTTCTCATGAATGAAGGTTGGCTGCTTTTTGAACACACTTCGTATTCTTACTGTTTGAGTAAAAAAAAAAAAAGTACTACTTAATATAATTAGACATTCCTTCTTTCCTCAGTGGCTCGACAGCCCAGGGTGGGCCTTGGTCTTTTCAAGAAGCCTTTTTCAGGCCAGCCTTCTTCTTGCTAGTGTGTGTGTTATCCAATTCTTAGTTCTCAAAACTAGGAGATTTTTGTCTAGGCCATCAATCCATCTAAGATTTAGCCTGCCCTTTTTTCGTGTGCTAATTGATTGAGCATTGAAGACTTTTTTAGTGATGCGGTCTTCGTCCATTCTGACTACGTGACCTGCCCATTTAATTCATTGTATTTTGATGAAGTTAACAATGTCAGATTCATTATATGATTGATATAGCTCTAAATTTGATCTTCTTCGCCACGTTTCATTTCCTGAATTCCTCCAAAAATGGATCTTAAAATATTCCTTTCGTAGATACTTATCATATTCTCATCTGTTCGAGATATAGCCCAAGTTTCACATGCATAAGTTAATACCCCGATCTTAAAAGACTTATACAATAGAACCTTTTTTTATATTTTTCTTTTGATTAAATTTGATTTCATATATTTTCGTATTCCATTAAGACATCTATTAGCCATTGTAACTCTCTTTTGGATTTCAGTAGTACAATCACTTCTATTGTTAATTTCCGAATCTAAATAAGTGAAACTGTCAACATTTTCAAAATTATACTCTTCAATTTTAAAGTGGGAATTGTTAAAACATGATTTAGTGCAAGGCATGTATTTGGCTTTATTTTCATTGATTATCAGTCCCAACCTGAGGGCCTCTTTCTCTAAAGATAAGAAGGCTTGTCTTAGAGCGATGGGGGATAATTAGACATTAGTTTTATATAATATATATATATATATATATATATATATATATATATATATATTGATTTCAGAGGATGTGCAATAAGTAGAAAGATAAGATGGATAGTTACTATGCAAGAATCGTGGCCCTTTTCTCCTCCAGCACACAGCATCTCAGGTTCAATGTGGGTCACGAAACTTTCCTGACAGTCTTCGTTCTCTACAACAGGAAGCTCCACTGATTGCAGAACCTTCGGATGACCCCCGTCTGTTACAGAAATCGACAATGATTCTAAGATAAGTAATTGAGAGATAAAGTTTTATACACATTTGATTAAAAAGAGGCTGACTCGTTCTATTCGTGGGATTTTCTCTTAACAAGATTTGACTTTCACCCGAGTTTGAAATATTTGAGCTTTGGAACTTTGTTTCACCGGCGAAGGAGATAGAGTCGCCAAAAATGATACAACGGACGCCAAACGGAATATTCTAGCTGGTAAACTATTACCACTGGCGTAGCTAGTTCTGAGTGGGCCCCGTATCAAAACTTCTTCAGGGCCCTTTTTTTAGAAGTGAAAACCTTGTTAGTGGTACTGTAGTTACACATGTTGGGGCCCTTTAGCTCGGGGGCCCCTTATCATTGATACGGCTGATATGGTGGTAGCTACGCCCCTGACTATTGCCACTATATTTTCAAAACAAGTCGTGGTCTTTTCTTATCCGTAATGTCATTTTCATAATACATCAAAAAGGGATTTAAAAAAAACCTATCAGAAATAATATTTATTGATAATTTTTATATGCATATTGTGTGTTGCTGCCAATAACGCCAACTTGGCGAGATTTGAGCCGGTTGATCGGGAAACGGAAAAGTACCGAATCTTTCTACAAAAAATACATTTTTTTTATTTGGCTCTTCAATGCCAAAAAAAATATCTATATAAATATTTATTACTAATTTTATTTAATCATAGATGTCGCTACCAGTTAACGTTTTTTAAATTTTAATTCTTCGTTTTCCCTTTTTTTCAATTCCTACTATTAGCTCACACTCTCTATATATTTATTTATTTATCTTAGTGGAATTTTCAATCGTTAATAAAATACATTTTCAAGCGCTCAATTGAGCTGAAATTTTATATTAATGATTATTTTGAATGACAATACAATAATTTAATTATAATTAATAAAAATTAATTGATTAAAACTAATTATTTAAAGAATTACAAATACAGCCCCGTCGGCATCATTTTTGGCGACTTCTGTCAAAACTTGAAAATGTTTTTTTTTTCTCACGTTTTAAAGCATTCAGTTAAACTGAAATTTAAAATACACGATTGTTTTGGATGACAATACGATACTTTAATGATAATAAATAAAAATTAATTACCACTTAATGTTGTGATTAATATAAATATGTATATACATATTTATATTAATTGTAAAAAGTAGCTAAAACAAAATTTTTCTTTGTTGATCTAAGTAGGAAATGACTTAAAATTTTTTTATATTACTTGTTTTTAAAATGATTTAAATTGCATGCTTTTTTAATTCCTACTATTAGCTTACTCTCTCTATATATTTATTTACTTATCTTGTTCAAATTTTTAATCGTTAATGAAATACTTTCTATTCATCCAATCAAGTTCAAATAATTTTTTTTAACTTGTAGTGGATAACACTTGATGTTAATACCGTTTTTTCAAATATTAATTAATTTAATTAATTATCGGTTGTAACAATGAAACTGTTAAAACAAAGACAAAAGTTGACGTTGAAAACCTGTTTTTCAGTCAAACTGGGTGTCCATTGTTACAACACAATGCAGACAAATCATGCTCTTTTTTCAATTCCGACTCTATTAGTTCACTCTCTCCCTATATATATATATATATATTTGTTTCTCTCTATATAAATCTTATTCCAATTTTCAATCCTTAAAAAAATAGTTTTTATTCATCCATTGAAAGTAGGAATTGATTAAAATTTTTTTTTTATTTTACTTGTTTTTTATTTTTACTGTGCATAATATGTTATTGGTTAATGTCAGTGCTTCTCAAACTTTCAATATTAGCGACCCAATTTTCAATCATAACTCTTTCATCGCTCCCCCCTTCCTCTATAATAATGACGGAACACAATAATAATGCACTTTGACCCTAAAGCTACACTATAGCTTTAATTATAAATCATACAAATTATTAAGATATGTATTAAATTTAGTATGTAATTTTGTATACGACAAGCCCATGGAAGTCACTAGAAATTATTGTATTTTTTTTTAATTTTTAGTACTGATAAATTAACTATCAAATATATTATGCAGTATTGATACATTTATAAATACATTATAACCAGTGCCGCTTTATCCTAGGCGCTTGGGCAGGTACCCAGGGGCCCGGATAAGTTGGACTTAACCAGATTTTCTGGTTATAAATTTTGATCCTCCAGTGCGAAGGGGGCCAGTAGATTTTCTGCGTCCAGGGCCCGAAATGAACTTAAATCAGCACTGATTCTAGCAGTGTATTTTACTCCTTATTACATCGGAATGCATTTTAATTTGCTTCCTTTCAGTTAATCAATTTTCTTAAATATATTCTATTTTCTACTTTTCGACATGCTCACACCCCCTACGTAGGGTTATCTCGCCCCCCTAAGGGGCGTGCCCCTCAGTTTGAGAAACGCTGGGTTACGCTTAAGAAAATATTTACGAACAGTTATTTTTTTAAATTCTGGAGCACTACTTTTTCTTTCGTGTCGGATCCTTATAGTCAGGCAAGTAATTAACTTTTTGATATGTTGTGATCTAGATTTTTTACACAAAATAATTTTACTACTTTAAATTTTTTTTACATTATTTCTAACTGTATTTGTGCTCTTCTCTACAAATTTTATGTCAACCCAGTAATAAAGGCAAGTACAGAGATAGGTTGGCGTTTTAAAACTATGTTTTAAACCTGAAAGCTCGCTAATGCATTATTGTGGCTATGTTGCTTTGTCACTGAAGCTGCATTCACACTAAGGCTGCCAGCATCAAGCGTTGAGCGTCTATCCAATCAGAGACTTCATCTCGCCCGAAATGAAGTCTCTGATTGGCTCGACTCTAGCCAATCAGAGACTTCATTTCGGGCGAGATGAAGTCTCTGATTGGATAGACGCTTAACGCTCGACGCTGACAGCCTTGGTGTGAATGCAGCTTGACTGTCTTGCGACGTTCCTATTTATTGTTTTTTTAAAGTTAAATGAAAAGAAATTTAGTATAATGTTAATTATTATATTTATAGTTTTAATATTTATACTTATATTTTTATAACATACCCTTACCCACCGGCGTGGCATGAGTTCGAGCCTTAAACCGCTGAAGACCCGCCATGCAGAGGGGGTTGATGCGCGTTAAATCTGTCAAGGCTCAAACGTTGGTGTGATGTGGAAGTTAGGAGAGGGGAGGTGCCAACTCAGAGGTGTCATCCTCGTCACTTGACCATGGTTCAAAATTACGAGGTCCGTCGCCAATAGCCCTCTTGCGTGTGTGTTTACATTCTTATTAGATTATTGCTATCTAAGTCTTAACATTAAGCCGATTGTATTGAAAAATATTCTTATAACACTCGCTTCTTGATTCAGAAAGGACAGGAGTCTAATTTCTAAAACAGAAGGATATTTATCATCCCCGACTCTCCTTCCCGTAGTTGATTTCCTGAATTAATACTTTTAGCGGATCTCTACTCATTAAAAGAAACGTGCTTGCCAAATTTAAAGTCTATAAGTTTAATAGCTAAAAAATTTGCCTGTAATGCCTCCTCGTAACCCCTCTTTGAAGTAGGTTTCTGCAAAATACTTCCTTAAGGGAAGAAATATGATTTTCAAGTTTCAAGTTTGTAAGTCATTGACGGGTCCTATTCACGCCCCTCTACTAATACTCTTGGAGAAAAATAATTCTTTAACCATTGTTCGAGTTAAAAACCGCCTTCCGTAGACAGAACTTGATTTCATGATAATTTGAGTACTATTTAAATCCTAGCAAGTGAGTGTTGGAGTTAGTCGTTAGGCTGCTATTAGTGTGAGCAGTGGTGTAACGAAGGATATTAGGGTCACCTGCAGAGTTGGGTTATGAGCTTCAAGCCGGATTTTACAGAGGGTGCGTACTTGACGTCAATAAGACTTTAGGCCCTATAGAATACTGTCCCTTCCCCCCCTGCGATGCGGGAGTGTACGTTACGGCACTGATGTGAGATTAATGAAATGACTTTCGGAATCCTTGGTGAACTTGAGAAGATTCAGATCGAAATGTACAGTTGACCCGGGTAGATCTGATGAGTGCCGTTTCATTGGATCACTCAGTTAAGTGCTCAATTACTTGTCTTAAGAATTTAAGGTAGCCAATTAATTTGCCTGTTCCCTCGGCTTATAATATTGTTTGATAATAAATTAATTGAACCAAAATAAATTTAGTTATTTTCATAACAATGTCTGTTTATTCGGAGTCCCAAATTTCATCTGCGACCTTCGGTTCGTGACAAGTCTACTAGATCAAAAAAGGGAAGTTCTATAATACCCCCTTCCCAGTAGTCGATTTTCGAAAAACCTGTTCTTGGCGGATCTCTACTCGACAAAAAAGCATGGTTAACACATTTCAAATCTGCAGGTCTAATAGTAAAAAAAACGGAAATTTTCTTGTCTATAATGTTCTAGTAACTCCTCCATGGTAGTCGATTTCCAAAAACCTATTCTTGGCAGATATTTACTCATTAAAAGGAATATTTCCACAAAACTTCAAGACTGGGTCTAATAATTCCGGAGATATCGTGATGAGTGAGTATAAGTCGCTGTTCTCCTATATATACAGATTTACTCGGTCCTCAAATTATTTCAAGTTTAGATTATGGCCAGCAGAATTACATTTTCATTGCTGGCCAACATCTTATTCTATTTATGTTCTAATTACACAGTTTTAAATCTAAGTGAGGGCTCTTGAAGTTGCCCGGGTCCATGAACGTCTCTGTTTTGGTTTCAAACGTTAAAAAAAAAAATGGTCGCACACCTTTTGACACTAAAATCCTCAAAAACTAATCAGTCTGTCATTTAAAACACACACAAGTAATATAAAAAAAAAATTAAGTCAATTCCTACTTAGATCAACAAAGAAAATTGTTTTAGCTACTTTTTATTAAATAGTTACAATTAATATAAATATGCATATACATAGGACAAAATCACAACATTAAGTGGTAATTAATTTTTTTAATTATCATTAAAGTATCGTATTGTCATCCAAAACAATCGTGTATATAAAATTTCAGTTCAACTGAATACTTTAAAACGTGAGAAAAAACCTTATCAAGTTTTGACACAAGTCGCCAAAATTGATGCCACGTGGCTGTATTTGTAATGCTTTAAATAATTAGTTTTAATCAATTAATTTTTTATTATTATAATTAAATTACTGTATTGTCCTCCAAAATAATCATGTATGTAAAATTTCAGCTCAATGGAGCTCTTTAAAATGTATTTTATTATCGATTGAAAATTCCACAAGATAAATAATTAAATCTATAGAGAGTGTAAGCTAATAGTAGGAATTGAAAAAGCATGCAATTTAAATCATTTTATAAACAAGTAATATAAAAAAAAATTTTAAGTCATTTCCTACTTAGATCAACAAAGAAAAATTTTGTTTTAGCTACTTTTTACAATTAATATAAATATGTATATACATATTTATATTAATCACAACATTAAGTGGTAATTAATTTTTATTTATTATCATTAAAGTATCGTATTGTCATCCAAAACAATCATATATTTTAAATTTCAATTTAACTGAATGCTTTAAAACGTGAGAAAAAAAAACATTTTCAAGTTTTGTCACAAGTCGCCAAAAGGGTCGCCAAAAATGATGGCAACGTGGCTGTATTTGTAATTCTTTAAACAATTAGTTTTAGTCAATTAATTTTTTAATTATGATTAAATTACTGTATTGTCATCCAAAATAATCATGTATGTAAAATTTCAGTTCAATTGAGCTCTTTAAAATGTATTGTATTAACGATTGAAAATTCCACCAAGATAAATAATTAAATATATAGAGAGTGTGAGCTAATAGTAGGAATTGAAAAAAGGTGAAAGTCTTCAGAAAAGTATTGATATTACCATATCTGAGCCGTCCCCAGCCATAGACGGAAACAATTGTTCCAACAATCAACTCCAGTTGTGGAGAAGGTAGCCACGCCGCCTTCACCCCGGATCTCCAGACAACAGGGCGTTCGAATTCAATGATGGCGATGTCCGAATGGAAACTGTGGTCCCTGTACAGTGGGAATTGAACCATTGATCGAGCTTTACGGAGATGGCCTCCTTCCGGATCAAGAAAATCGTAATCGCCAACATCCACAACGACGTCATCGGGAGATCGGCTAAATTAAAGGAAGAAAATTAGATTATATTGTGATTAAGTACAGGGTGGCAATTATTGTGAACTATATGAAATAAAACGGAAAATAGTTACGAACTGCGGCGTGCACACGCTTTATTCAACATGTAAACGTCAATACAGATATTCGAATTTAGGTTATGACATGTTCGATATGCTTGCCATGATTGGCGATGATGTGGCGCAGACAAAAGGTGAAATTCTGCATGACCCGCTGTAGTGTCGATGACCTCCCAAAAGGTTGTTTATAGCTCAGCAATAGGTTTGGGATTATTGCTCAACACCTAATCCCACAAAAAGGAGTCGCATATGTTCAGATCAGGAGAATATGGTTGCCAATCGAGGTCATCCTAGTGGCCTGTGGGTACCCTAAAGCCAGAATGCGGTCCCCAAAGTACTCCTCCAGGACATTAAACTCTCTCCTGCTTCGATCAGGTCGAGCTTCGGTTTGCTTGAACTTCATCTTGTCCTAACGCAAATATTACAGAAGTTATGACGATTTTATTTCATATAGTTCAATTATTGTCACCCTATAAATAGGTTTCACTAAAAGAGAGAAATATGGAATTTGTCACACACATACACGCACGTACCCACAGGTATACAGGATGGTATTTCTTAAACTAACACTATTCAAAGCCTCTTACAGCTCCATCTAACAAAAGAAGTAATACCTAACGGCCCAAGACTTTGACCCCCGACTTCCAACACATGGCTGAATGATTCAAAGGGGTTCTTCAATAACCCCAAGACTGCCACATTTAGTTACATTACGTTGTATTCACTTATGGCTATATAGTTGAAAACCATAAAAAAAACTTAATTAATATTCTTGATCGAAATGCATGTTCTAGTAGAGTTTTTTCATTGGGGCAATTTGGTGATCTAGTCTAGGGTGGCACCTTTCAATTTTTCTACGAGGCTTTTCAGAGTCTGTAAAAGAAGGAAATCTTAACATTAAATGAGGGACCTTTTCAGACCCCTTGAAAGGCACTGGGGACCCCCGGGGGTCCACAATTTAAGAATCGCTGCTATAAACAATTATGTGTGTTATAACCTTAGTAATTTTTATTATTATTGGAGCTTTTTCCTACCCACAAATGTTATATACCTTTTGATCCCTATCCTTTAACATTGACTGAAAACAGCCTTAGGAATAGATTATATCCTTTCTACCATCATCACTCAAAGTTTCCGTGTGCCAAATTTCACGCCTCTGGGTCTTTCTATTTTTGAGCTATATCGCATATACGCACCCCCACACAAACTTTATTTTATTAGCATCAATCTAACATTAATTAGTTACGTTTCATGCTGTTCGTTCTTTTATGCAAGAGCAGTAGCGCACACAGGAATTTTCAGGGGAAGGTCCGGGGTCGAAAGTTCACCATTCTTGTATCATGCTCCTTTTGATTTTGTCGATTTTCGGGAACAAAACACAGTAAAAAACTAATTTTTGAATAAATAATTAGCATTAATAAATAAAATTAATCATTAATGACAAGCAATTAATTAAATTCTACGTACTATATACTTAGAATTATAATCAATCGAAAAAAAATCAAGGGCTTTGGGGGAGGGGTCCGGACCCTCTGGACCGCCCCCCTTGTGTGCGCCACTGTGCAAGAGTAAATTTGCCCCCTAACTAGAGCAAATTAATTAACAATTGTCAGAATTCTTTTTCACTCTATTCTCATGAACATTATGTGTTTAACATTGTTGACATTCTTATTGCAAGGGCTGAGTTTAGAGAAACAATGATAACGAAAACCGCTTAATTGGAGGGAAAAAGTACCACTCACTTTTTGACGCAATGGGCAGCTGTGATCACATGAGAATTGGTGATGAGCGTCGCTCCACAGAAGGGGATGGTGTTTCGCAATTCCTCTGCTCGCCAAGTTGCATCAATCAGGCAACTCTACAAGGATGTAACAATGTTACGAGAATTACCAAGAGATATAGTTTAGTGACAGAAAGCTGAAAACGTGAAATATATATATATATATATATATATATATATATATATACACACACACTGGTGTGCAAAAATTAAGGACGAGACGGTTTTTTCAATATAACTTTGTACAAAAGCTTTCCAAATCAACACATTTAATACCGTAAGATCCCCAATACGTAAGGACATGTGTAATATGTAAGCAACACTTACTAAAAGAGAAATCAGAGGGATAAAAAGAAGCTTGATTGAAAAAGTAGCGTGGAGCGCAATGCGACTGAAGGCCGAAACATCCCTGTGATGGGTGTCCAGCAAGAAACATCCGGTCTTTAGTAGGGGATATGATCTCCCCTGACTGCTAGGCAGGTTTCACAGCGTCTGCCCATGCTGAGAATGAGGGTGTCAATGAGTTGTTGAGGCATTGCTGCCCATTCGTCTTGCAGCGCCAATCGAAGCTCCCGAATCGTTACTGGTGGTAAGGCACGAGCTGCCAAGCGTCTGCCTAGAAAGTCCCATACATGCTCGATGGGATTGAGATCCGGAGATCGTGCCGGCCAATCCATACGTTCAATATCCTCACAATCTAAGAGCTGTTCGGCAGCTACTGTGCGATGACATGGTGCATTGTCGTCCATGAAAAGGAACTGCAGACCCATAGCGCCTCTAAAAAGACGCACATATGGAAGAAGAATCTCGTTACAAAACGGGTCCCGTTGACTGAACCTGCGTCGAAGATGTGAAGGTCTGTACGACTACCAAGCATGATGCCTCCCCAAACGAGAACACCGCGACCTCCATACCTGTCCCTTTCAATGATGTTCGAGGGATGATTGCGGCTTCCCCGCTCTCTCAGATGAGTATGCGATGAGAATCGCTACTCAAACTGAATCTGATCTCATCTGTAAAGAGTACTCGTCCCCATTCATTGTCTCTCAATTCCGGTGTTCCCGGCACCACAGAGAACGCCTTCTCCGATGGGCGGGCGTTAAAGGTACACCGTACAGGGCGTCGTGCAAACAGACCACCACCGTGCAGTCTTCTGGCCACGGTAAAACGCGATATCGGTCGTCCAGTCGCCTGTGTCGTGTGTCTAGCGATTTCTCCGCTGTCTGCCACCTGTTTCTTCTGGCCTGTAAGACAATGTACCGGTCATCTGCGGGTGTGGTTCCTCGTGGACGACCACTACTGAACCCCCCGGATAGCTGTTCCTGTAGTTTGAAATTGTCTCCAAAGTCGTGAAACGATGCTGTGAGCAATTCCGAACTCTGCAGCCACACTTGTCCCACTGCGGCCTTCCTCCAACTTCCCAATGATTCGACCTCGGGTAAAAGCATCCAGATGTCATCTAACAGATTGATTATTCGCCATTTCTCACTGAGGCAGCAACTCGGTGTGATTTTAACTGCTATACGGCGTGCAATCTCTTTGCCAGAAATACTGATCTTACACCGACAACATGATTTATACTACTCAGACACTCCCCCATTACGTCTACCTGCATATCTGCGCATGTGCTACCGTACATCACCTTACTTAATCTCCTGATTGGTCTTTCTGTCCGCTCTGCCTCTTCGTTCAGCTGATATGCTAATTTTTCGACTTCGTCCTTAATTTTTGCCCACCAGTGTATATATAAAGTCATACTTTAATTTTTGAAATTAGAGAACGGATAGTAGCCGCGAGAGCCGAATAGTCATGCTCCCGAACTCATGGCAGGCATTGTTGGGTAATAGGTTCCCGTCCTGACGTGCCCCTAAAGACTCGTCATATAAGGAACTGATACATGTTAATTACGTCGAGGCTCAGTTGTAACAATGAACTATTTTCGAGGTTTACCCTCTTTAACTCGTATTTTTTGTATCTCAGATCCAACCAAATTGGCACTTTGATCCAGAACAACTCCACTCCACAAACGAATGTCACCACTAAATAGAATATAAATTGTCAATGAGCAGGGCATGGATGAGCTGGGCCTTATCTCGTTCTCGACTACAATAAGATCGTTGTTATAAGATCATTGTCCAAAGTTATTCCTGCACATATTCTCTGAAAAATTGGAAATTTCGAATTATACGCCAATTTATAACAGTGGCAAAATTGTATCATTATGGCATGACTGTTCATGTATAGACCTAAGTTACACCATTTGTAGGATAGGATACACCATCATTGCTTATTTAGGCGGCAGTTGGTCGAGCCGATTTATGAGATTTTGAGTCATGGACACTTATTTTACCGTTTGCACGAGTGTGAGAACTTTAAGGGTATGAGTATACTGTCTACTTTTAAGGGTTGCAGGTAGGGCCTAATTTTGCATTCTGGGGCCTAGGGCCTCAAGATGTCATTGTCACTGAGATAGAGAACAGATTTATGTGGACAATATAGCCACGATAGTACTAATAGAATTATAGCCGCTTATTCCTAAAATACTGTCATTATTAGAAGTTAGAAGATTTTCCTTTGGCGAGTTTAGAAGTTGCATCTCATCAAAGATAAGTATCCATTATGCATCACGAGTTTAATTAACGTTATAGATTAATAAAAGTGAATTATCCCGTACAGGACCAGGCAATTTTTTCTGCTGAGCTTAACTCCATTTAAATGCAGTCGAACCTCGTTCTAACGAACCTCTATATAGTGAACTTTTTCCTGGAACCTTGAACATTTCACGATTTTCTTCGTAAAATAACCTCTCTATAGCGAAGTGCATTTTCTATACAACGAACTTTTTCTCTTGTGATTCAACTTATTTTCCCTACCTATTTTTAAAGTACTTTTGAACATTTAAATTTATTCTCTCTTTAACACATTTTATGGTGGTCATAAATCTTGAACTGGTTTTATCAGATCCTAACTCGCCGAGAGCAATTGAGTTCTGAACGTTTTGTGAGAACCCCTTGGGTTCCACCCTGGACACCAAGATTAATTTGAGGCAAAGAATCACTAAGAAGCATTTTGTATAGTAATAACTTGTATTTATTATATCAATTCAAATATCAGAAACTCTAATAACATATAAAATTTCTATGTTACGTCAAACTAAAGGGATTTACCTTTAGTATTAAATTAAATTACGAATTATGAATTAATCAATAATTACGCGCAAGATCAAATAAGGTCTACCGAAATCAGAGGTCCGAGAAATACACGTAACTCGAATTATTAGCTTTCATTAACTTTAACTAATTTTATTAAACTAACGCTTATTTTAAGCGTAAATAAATTATAGTTACCACATGGTATATTAGCTTTCCAGATTCTTTCGTAGAATAACAGCAATAAGGCTTCACTAACGTAATCCAATGGAATCCTCTAAATTTGAGGCTACTGCTGCTGGCTCAATAGCCTTCATACTTTCTAGCTTACAACGCTCTACTTAAATACCCTATCTACTTTGCATATCCCGTTCACTTTTTGGAGTTGATTGGAAATATACGCGAATTTATAATCCCCAAAAAGACACCTAGGAATATTAGTGGAAAGGTTCCGTACAGATTAGTCACAGTTTCATCTAAGAAGTGAAACCTTTAACCCCCATTGTCCGCTTCACTAGAAACATCTTCGATATTCCCTTTCACACTCAGTGGAGTTGTCTCGGGTTCTAGTTATAAAATAATGTAAGTTTAATATTACTTATATGCTTTAAATTAGAAAATGTCCTTAAAATTCATTAATTTTAATATAAAATTATTTTCTTAATATTGAAAATACAATGACACATTCGACATTGTTTTTTCTTGTTTTCCTTGCAGTTTTTCTTTTTTTTTCTCCTTTTTTTATGGGTACGATATATAACATAAACATACATTAATTTTAAAAAAGGTGTGAATAATTATTTTTTAAATAACATATAGAGTTTATGAATTTAAAATTTGTTCTATGTGGTTTATAAAGTATATTAAAAGATGAACCTCTATAAAACGAATTTTCCATATAACGAACTTTTTTCCGTGACTTAGCGACTTTGTTATATAGAGGTCCGACTGTATTCATATGAAATCATTACTGTAATAAAATACACCAAAATTCATAGTTTATGATCATTCTAAATTCCATACATTCCAAATTCAGATTACACCGGTGTGATCACTGGCCTCAGAATGGGGAAAATGCAATCTCGGATATGATACCATGTTCCTTGAAGAGATCACATATATGTAATCATGGTCCTGAACGCGTTATTGTGAATATCTATTGGTCATCCTTTCGTGTCCGACGACCCCCCTGGGACCTTAAAGATCAGCGAGATTTCCACCTCAACCAACTCCAGGATGAGGTATCACGACACAGCCATCGAATTGGCGAGGTGAGGAAGTTTAGAGTCAGATGCCAGCTCAAATGTTATCCTTGATCGAGTTCAAAACTTACATAGTCCGTCACTAATAGAGCTGCCCGGCTGCCCACCATTTTAGCAAAAAAGGATAAACAGTGTCTTCTATACGTGGTCAACAATATTTTATAACCAACTTTTGAAAATAAACAAGCACAAAATAAATAAATAAATCCCCCTCCCCCCAGATTGCAAAAGTAGAATACTTACAGTTTCTTTGGGATACAATATAAGTATCTAATTCAGTAAGGAAAAAAAAATATATATTTTTAATTAAAATTATTTAATTAGATTTTATTTTGGGGTTACAAATGGCCATTCCAGCATACAAACCATATATTCCCCCCTTTATCTCCATTCTTCTAATGGTGAGTGACAAAAAGGAAACAAAAACTGACTGTGCTTTTTGGAGTTTATTATATATACGTGCAAATATATTATTTTTTTCCCCTTCGTTAATGAATTTTAAAATGAAATTTTGCATGTATAAGAAATAAATTGCCAAGGAATACTCACTGCATACGGAAAACGTCCTTCTCCAGCATTGTGACCTCCGGTAACTCTCGTATTAATCGAGCTATCGTTGTTTCCACAGGGACAAAGTGGTCCTAATTTAAGAACGAAAAAGAATAGATGATTTTAACTATCCAGATAAATCTCTTGCTGTGCAGAGCATCCATCAATTCTTTCAATAGTAAACATAAAAAAGTAAAAAGACTCGCACATAACCAGACGAATAATATTATTGAAAATTTGCGTGAGGTTAAAGCACACAGCCGACGACTCTAATTATTTTAATAATAGATTTATTAATGGACAAGGATAAACAGATGATACATGAAGACGAATCGAGAGGTATGTACACGACTGATTATTTACAATAGTTCAAATCGTGATAAACAAGCTTCACAATGTTCCAAAAAAGGTTCTCTAAACAGTTCCACAAGCAGAGACTCGGACAGATAAAATCTCTCTTTTATCGCAATCAAAGCAAACGACTGAACTCACCCTCGACCTTTTACTATTCCATGAAAATTTCCGATCATTAAGTCTTTTCGATGATTCCTAGGCGATATCGTATTTTTCACCAAATTTGTTGCCAAGGGTGATAAAATCAACCATCTTGTAATCCTGGACTCATCTTCTATGGTTGCCATAACCTTATTTTTTAAAGTTTACTCTGGGGAGCGAACTTTTCCCACGAGATTATTGCTACAGGGAAAACACATACGCGGTGTGTGTTTGAGTAAATTACTAAACCCTGTATTTATTGGTATCTGCTTAATACTAGTTTGATGTTGATGCAAACAAAACCAGCAAGTTCAAGATTCTCAGATTTAATCATCCGGCTTACAAATAATTCAGCAGGATTTTTTTGTAAAAGCTGAATATACTATAAATATTTTATAGGCATATGTGCTTAAAGTTATTTTTTTAATAAAAATAAAGTTTAAGAACACACACACATTTAAATAATTTATTTGTATTAAGTATTGTGCACAAGTTGGTAAATTATGCTGTAACAGTTTAATCAGAGTTTCTTAAAGATGCCATTGTCCATTAAGTCATAAAATTTTTACTTTTGATTTGATGACAGTGTTTTAACCAAAAGAAATTATTACACTTACTTAGATCCTCCTCGAAATCAATAAACTGCAAAACAAAACAAAAGACGTTTCCTTAATTCAACTTTTATACATAATAACATGTAAAAAAACAGAAATATTTCAGAATAAATTCAGATAGATAGGAGAGAAAGAGAGTAGTATCTTTCTTAAATGGCTTAACGCTTTTATTTTCTGATTTTGAAATTTTATGAATATTTTATCAGAAAGAAAGAGATTACATACTTTATTGCTCATATTGTGTTCACCAATATTATTTATATAGGGTGTTTTTTTTAGAGGTATAGAACTTTAAATAGCAATAAAACAACGATGTATTATTCGATTGACATGAATTTTTTTTATTCGAAAGATAATCCTGTGGCATTACATTTTAAATATGATTTCTGGAATATGACTGCCACGGCTGGCTCGGATGTAGTCCAATCTGGACGTCCAATTTTCGATGACTTTATAAGCGAATTTTGTTTAGCGATGAGGCGCACTTCTGGTTGAATGGCTACGCCAACAAACAAAACTGCCGCATTTGGAGTGAAGCTAATCCACAAGTGTATGTCGAAACACCGTTACATCCAGAAAAACTGACTGTTTGGTGCACTTTATGGGCTGGTGGAATCATTGGTCCGTACTTCTTCGAAAACGATGAAGGCCACAACGTTACAGTCAATGGTGATCGGTATAGAGCTGAAGGATATGTTGCGTTATTGTTCAATCAGGATGCAATCGGATAAAACTTAACAATCTTAACTTTATTGTAGACACATGTTATAAATCAACTGCGTGCTTAACACTAGTAGAGAGAGAGAGAGATTACCCATGAGCACAACGTATATATACTGCAACCCTAGCGGAGAAAACTAGTACTATTCTAGATGTACACTTCATTGTAAGGTGCTACCATCTAGTGAGTTAAAATATAGGATATGCTACAATAGTATCCCCCAGTGATGGAGAGAATCGAAAGAACGATATATGACATGCTCATGAGCAAAATCTCAAATACAATTATTTGAAATATGCTTGAAAATTACATTGAAAAGAAAATATAATATGCATACAGATATTTGAAATTACATTACATAAATATACATATGAAAAGGTATGAAAATCATAAGATATGTGTGAAAAGTCAAACAAATTTCCCTAGAAAAATATATATGTCCATCTGGTACTTGAATAGTTTATTTAATTTCAGTTATTAGTCTCTGAGGAAATCTTACCCGTCTACCTGATTTGGTAGTTTGCATGTTTGTTGTCACTGGATGGCGATGTGATGATTCTGCACTAATGATAGGATCAGGAATGGTATCGGGCAAATCCCTGAACACAAATGCTGGTTTAACTCTATCAAGTGACACACAACTTTTCTTTCCATTTATATTAATGGTTATGTGTTTGTTATTCCTTGATAGAACTTCGTGTGGCCCTGTGTAAGGCTGAGACAATGATGGGGAAACTTTGTCAACACGGAGGAACACATGAGAACAGTCATCCAATTTAGGGTGCACAAAATTTTGAAAATCCATGAGTGGATGTTGACAAGGGTTTTAAATGATTCATGTGGTTTTTCAACTGTTGCACAAATCCGTAGTCTAGTGGCATTGAAGATGTGTCAGTGCATATCTCGGCTGGTAATCTGAGGGAAACACCATACACTAATTCTGCACTTGAAGCATTGATGTCGGGTTTCACAGCTACTCGCAAGCCAAGAAGAACTGCAGGTAGGGTCTCAGTCCACTTGATATTCTCATGAGCCATTAAGGCGCTCTTTAGCACTCTATGTAAACGTTCCACTAAACCGTTTGCTTGTGGGTGGTATGATGTGGTCCTGATGCGGTTTGTGCCCAGGAATTTCGTTAATTCTTTGAAAAGAGCAGCTTCAAATTGTCGGCCTTGGTCAGTCGTTAGGTAAACTGGGCAACCAAATCTAGAGATCCAAGTGTCAAAAATGGCACGAGAAACTGTTTCTGCAGTAATGTTCTCTATGGCTACTGCTTCTGGCCACCTAGTGAATCGATCGACAATTGTTAAGCAAAGGATTTTCCTTCTGATGATGGTAAAGGACCTATCAAATCCACATGAATGTGTGAAAATCTTGCATCAGGTAAGGCGAAAGTGCCCAGAGGTGTCTTCGTGTGTCTGTGCACTTTTGAACGTTGACAAGCAATACAGTTCTGGACCCAATCTTTCACTGTTTTCCGCATGTTTGGCCAAACATATCTGGATGCGATGAGTTGGAAAGATGCTGCAACACCAGGGTGAGCTAAGTTGTGAAAATGCTCAAATATGGTCCTACGAAAATTATGTGGTACAAATGGTCTGGGAGAGCCAGTGGAAGTATCACAGATAAGTTCAGTGGCTGATATTGGAGATGGCACACGTTTAAAGACAAGGGAAGATTTCTCGTCATTTTGGAAACTTTGTAATTCGTTGTCTTCTAGTTGAGCCTTTGAAAGTGCCTCGAAATCTAAAAATGAATTGGATATTTGATTCACTTCAATTCTTGAAAGTGCATCAGCGACTGCGTTGTGAGTACCATTTATATGACGAACATCGGTACTGAATTGAGATATGAAATCTAGATGTCGCCATTGCCGTGGACTGCACTTGTCAGGATTTTGCATAAAGGCATACATGAGAGGCTTCTGGTCTGTGTAGATTATGAAGTCTCTTCCTTCGAGCATGTGACGAAAACGTTTGACCGAAATATATATTGCCAGGAGTTCTCTGTCATATGTGGACCATTTCTGCTGACTTTTCGAGAGTTTCACTGACAAAAGGCAACAGGTTCCCATTTGTTTTGGCAAAGTTGCATAAGAGAACCACCTACGGCTTTGTCACTCGCATCAGTCCAAAGGCTTAATTTTGCACCTGGAATGGGATGTCGAAGAAGAGTTGCGTCAGCTAAAGCGTTTTTGGCATCATTAAATGCCTGCTCTGCCTCCTCAGTCCATTGAATTGAGTCACGCAAATTTTTACAGGAAACTTTTTTAGACTTTTTAAAATTTTTAATTCCTTCCAAAAATTTATTTAGTGGGGCTAATAAATGAGCAGCTTTGGGAACAAAGCGTCGATAAAAATTAAATAACCCGAGGAAACGTCTTAATTGCGTGAGTGTAGTAGGTTGAGGAAAATTTAAAATGCAATCGACGCGATCCGACAAGGGTTCTATTCCTGATTCAGATACTTTAAAGCCTAAGAATTTTATTGAAGTTACACCGAAAATGCATTTAGAGGGCTTTAAAGATAGTCCATATTGATGTAAGCGTGTGAATAAAATTTGTAAATGTTGTAAATGTTCTTCGGGTGAAGAAGACGCGACCAGAATGTCATCTACAAAAGCGAACACAAATGGAAGATTTCGCAAGACTTCATCTATGAATCGTTGAAATGTAGCAGCGGCATTGCAAAGACCAAACTGCATCCGAGTGCTTTCAAATAACCCAAAAGGTGTGATGATTGCACTTTTATGTACATCATCTGGGTTAATTGGAATTTGATGATACGCCTTCACGAGATCAATGTGAGAATAAATTTTTGTACCGTGAAGATTAGAAGTAAAATCTAAAATATTGGGAACGCTATAATTATCTTTAATAGTTTGAGCATTGAGTGCACGGTAATCGCCGACTGGTCGCCACTCTGTGCTGTCTTTTTAGGAACCATATGTAAAGGTGAGGCATAATTACTTTTGGAAGGTCGCATATGACCTAGAGTAATCATGTTCTCAAATTCCGCTTTGCGATGCGGAGACGATCGGGAGCGAGGCGGCGAGCTTTAGCTGTTACAGGTCGACTATTTGTTTCGATGTAATGGACTACGGAATGTTTAATTTCTTGATCAGGCCGGGGAGGTTTTGTGATGTCAGGAAATTTTCTTAAAAGTTCATGATAAACACTATCACCTGACACAGTTTTAATTGAATGAATTCTACTATTGCCTAAAATACAATGACATTTAATATTTGTCTCCGAGTCTAACAATGCTTGCTTACTTATATCCGGTACTAAACGGAAGTTGTACAAGAAATCAGCACCGATAATTGGGGTTGAAACGTTACCAACTAAAAATGTCCATTGGAAAATTCTCCTTAAGCCTAAATCCAAAGAAAGTGTTTGAGTTGTGTATACATGTATGGGTGATGTATTGGCGGCAGAAAGTGTCATTTGTGAATTATTTTGCCTTTGTGTTTTTGTTGCTGGAATTATGGACACATCAGATCCCGTGTCAATTAAAAATGTGACATTAGTACGTCTATCTCGAATAAAAAGGCGACGAGAATTTCTTGGCAAGGCAGTAGTCGCCATTATACCTAACCGGACTCGTTTTTTTGAGAATTTACATGGAGGGTGACATTTTTGAGCTGCTGAGCCAAATTTGTAATGGTACCAGCACTGCTCGTATGTTTTTGATTTAGAGCGATTACGTTTATGAAATGGGAGATTACGATTGCGACTACGACTTCTGCTACGCGAAATTTCATCAATGCGCAAATTTAATTTTTTTATTTCTTCAAGTACATGGCTTTCAATGGAATTTTTGTCTGAGGAAACGGAACAGGCACTTACCGCAATTGGCGTCACCTCCATGACTCGATCGGCTACTTCGGCAGCTTTCTCCAATGTCAGCGGGCTTATAGCTGCAAGAATGGATTGTACACGAGTGGGCAGATGCTGCTGAAAAAGTTCAAGCATGAGGTCATCCGGAACGCTATGAGATTCCGCGCGCCTCCTCATTGCGCGCAATAGTTCGCTGGGGCGTCTATCTCCGAGTTCTTCTCTGATGAGTAATTTCCTGATTTCTTGATGGGATGATTCACCGCTTCTTTTTATTAGCTCCGTTCTCGCTTTTTCGTAAGGCTCCACAGGGTCGGGATTCATAATGACGTCACGAATGATGGTTGCGGCTTCCGGTGGTAAATGTGCGATGATGTAATTAAATTTTGTTTTGCTGTCTGTTATTGCCTTGGGACAGCCAAGTTGGAATGTGCTATCGCACATTGTGAACCAGAGAGCAGGATCGTGAAAGTTATATGCCGGTATCTTGACGGCGCCTACGTCATTCATTTTGAAGCTTACACGTGGTTACCAGTTCTTTCGCAATATTTAGCTATTTCGTGAAAATTTTAAAAATAAAGCATTATGTTAATGCCATAATATCTTATTCATGCAGGTCACCATTGAAGGATATGTTGCGTTAATGTTCAATCAGGATGCAATCGGATAAAACTTAACAATCTTAACTTTATTGTAGACACATGTTATAAATCAACTGCGTGCTTAACACTAGTAGAGAGAGAGAGATTACCCATGAGCACAACGTATATATACTGCAACCTAGCGGAGAAAACTAGTACTATTCTAGATGTACACTTCATTGTAAGGTGCTACCATCTAGTGAGTTAAAATATAGGATATGCTACAGAGCCATGATTACTAACTTTTTCATTCCTGAATTGAACAATCATGATGTCCAGGAGCTGTGGTTCCAACAAGACGGCGCAACATGTCACACAGCTCGTGCCACAATCGATTTATTGAAAGACACGTTTGGTGACCGCCTAATTTCACGTTTTGGACCTGTGAATTGGCCTCCAAGATCTTGTGATTTAACACCGCTAGACTATTTTCTGTGGGACTATGTAAAGTCATTGGTCTATGCGGATAAGCCACAAACGCTTGACCATTTGGAAGACATCATTCGCCGTGTTATTGCCGATATACGGCCACAAATATTGGAAAAAGTCATCGAAAATTGGACGTTCAGATTGGACAACATCCGAGCCAGTCGTGGCAGTCATATGCCAAAAATCATATTTAAAATGTAATGCCACAAGATTATCTTTCGAATAAAAAAAAATTCATGTCAATCGAATAATACATCGTTGTTTTATTGCAATTTAAAGTTCTGTACCTCTAAAAAAACACCCTATATGTGTGGCAGCTGCTTACTTTCTAGCAAAAAAGCAAGAATACGATGGCGTAAAGACAAATTAAAATGAATTGGAATAATGTCCTTTTTTTTAGCGATGAATCCATGTTCTGGGTTTTCCACGGTTATCAGGGTACCATGTTTGGCGTAGCAAGCAAGAATTTCTTACTACAGATTGTTTGAATCTCAGAGTGAAGTTAAATGCGTCTGTCAAGATTTTGGGAAACAGATGTCATTAAATCAGTGGCGTAGCTGGGGCTTTCCCTACCTGGGGCACACCGGAAATTTATCGCCTCTCTATTTTAATTATAGGTCAAGAAAATTAGTTAAAGTAAAAAAAAAGCAGCTTTAAATTTTAAAGAACTTCAGCAAATATCTTGAGAACTGACGGGCGAGAGAATTTTGATCATTATTTGCTCTTTATGACTGGTTTTCATAATCTTTTTTTATTCTTATTAGTCATAACAAAAAAAGAAAAATTTTCGAGAATTACGTTCGGGGAAAATGTCAACGTTGCTGGCTTCTGTTCCTAAAAATCCTTTTGAATTGTAGTGTTGATTTGCTATGAAATAAAATTTTAAACACTAATCGTTTCGTTCACAAACTGTTCGAAAAAAATGCGTGGCAATGATTAGTAGTGTACTGCAGTGGTGTACGCAGACCCCTCTTATAGCGGGGTTACATTCTAAAAAACATGTAGACGAAAGAGCCGAGTAGTATTTATTAAAAATTTGTTGGTTTATGGGGGAGGGTCTCAAACTCTCCCCCTCCTTGTGTACTGTCTAATACTTTCTAATAAAAATGTATTCAATTTTTATCAGAAATAACGTTACAACAGCGGGCAAATTTTAGTCAAAATTGTATCTTGCTCTGATAGATTACTCTCGACAGATCTCTATCTTGCTCTGATAGATAGTCAAGATGATTCTAATTAAAATTAAAATAAAAAAATTATCGATATAGGTATAAAACAATAAAAGGTTTTTCTAATCACACAATGTATGCAAAGAAAATTTACCTCAGAAAATTAATCTATTAAAAATAGTCAACATCGCCAACTTGCTCCAGTTTTTTTTCTTTCTTTTCCCTCTTTATAACTTTGTAACATACAGAATATTTAGAACGAAAAAAACCACACAGAATGCAATCTGAAACAGAAGAGAATTGTTACTTTTCCGCTTACCTGCGATCGAACGTCAAGGGAAAAAAGTATCAAGGAAATGCATACTGCACGGAACATATTTTCAAGTATTTTGCCTGGGAAAGGGTTTGGGACAGCGCGTATACCTGCACATATGGTGCGTCAATCAAGAACCAAATCGTACATTCTTTTACGCAACTCTTCAATCGCACAGGTGTTGCTATTGAAAACTATCTAGTTTCTTTCAGCAGAAACAAATTTGAGGTAATAACTTAACTCTTCACATCTGTTCTTATGCTGATTATGTAAGAGCAATGGTGGGCCGTACAAGGTCCCGCGACCCAACTTTTGGCATAAATTCAATACTTATATTTTCTTATCAATATTTTTAGTGAGACTTCATTTTAAAATTAAATACTCGTAATTTGATTTTTTTTATCAACGTTGAGCTTTTAAACAACATGGCTACTGGCGACGGCCCCAGTTATTTTGAGATTCGAGCAAGTGACGAGGATGATTCCTGAGTTGGTAACTCACCAAATTTCCACAGCACCTCAACATGATTTTGAGCTTTTTGAAGGTGCATCTTTCCCTTCTTACAGCGGTTCTTCATTGGCACTCGGACTCGAACTCATGGTTCAAGGAGATGACCATTCTGCTATCACAGCCACAAATACTTCTTCGAAAGTTATACAGAAGCTTCTTGAAGATCATTAGCAAAGCCTGCTTCATCTATGAATGTGTATTTGTGCAATTTCTAATACACATAAATATTTGCATACACTATTATATACCTTGCATACAAATTAAAAGTGTTAACTCTTCCTAAAATAGAAGCATAGTATCTCTACCAAAGCAACTTAATTACTACTTTCAAATTTGTATATATTTGACTGAGTATTTTCAGTTAAATGGTAATTTTAAATTACAATCACTCAAGAAAATAAGAGGGACACTGGCAACACATCTTGTAATTTTGAATCAAAGTCAAGTAAAAATAATAACATCTAGATTAGTATATTATTTATAGCACCGTAGGTGGTATTGGAGGCCTTCTGTATTTGAAATACAGCAATCCTTATTATTCCACTTGATGGATCTTTAGTGAAATTAGGATACAGAGAGAGAATTAAGAGTTGTGAAATTTATGATGGTTAAAAGATTAAGATACTTAAAAAAATTAGAAGGCAAACTGACTAAAATTTTGATCTAGAATGGGATAAAGCAGAACCTTCTATGAGTGAAGTATTATGTATATAAATAGGGGAATGCACAACAAGGTAAATTTTTAAAAGGTTATTGTATAAAGAAGAATTACTTTATAAATTGGAATATCAATAATACAGTCAAGTACCTCACCTAAAATCAACTGATTCAAAAGAAATCTACCCAGAAGTTGAATAAAAATGTTTGTAAACAGGTAAGAAAAAAATATATATTACATCAAAGAATTAAAACAATCAGAAATATATATATTTGCATATTTCTGACAAAACTGCTTTATTGAAAAAATGTACAAGTTTTATCTTTAATGACTGCATAAATCAAAAAAGATGACTCTTCACATAATGTATTTTATAAATGGCAGTCAAATAACTTACTCACAACACCATGAAAGGATAAAATACATACTACTATTACTTAAACAACTTGTACAAGCTGACACACAATGCTGTAAACAAGCTGTAAACAATGCTGTAAACAATGTGAATTGCTGAAACCTTCTAGAGCTGCTTAGAAAATATTTACATTCATCTCTAAAATTGTAGGAACACACAATGTCATTGTCAACAAGCATTTAAATATAAAATATACAAAAACAAAAACTCAAATTTACCAAAAATATTTTTACAGAAAAACAACAAGGAAAAAAACAAAATTTCTTAAAATATAAAAAACACAAATCAGAATAATTTTCAAACAAAAAGGCTATTTAGATAAATAATCAATTATAACTAAAATTAATTTTTTATATATACACACAAATAGCATTTAAAAATATAATTTACAAAATCTCATCCAACACACACAAGTCACATGACCTACCATAATTAAATCTTCATTCATTATATTACAAATAATAAATTTCTCAGAACATTACAGTTAACTTTTTCATACTAAAAATTGTTAAACTAAATACGTACAAGTTAAAAATAATTTGTAACATACAAATTCATAATGATGCAATAAGTAATGACAAGACAAGATAAAAATGAACTTCATGAAAGAATTAATATTTTTATTACTGAATGAAAAAAACATATTGGCAGTTTTTTTGGCAGCAAATGCAAATAATCTCACCATTATATAACAATTATGCATACAAATATGATTGCTGTAAGAATCCACTAAAATTTAAGTTAGAAATTACATCATTTAAGTTTCTTTAATTTCAAGATATTACTTCAAAATAGATTCATAATGCATATAAATTGCTACATAACATACTGAGACAGGAACAAATGATATATCAAAGTAATAACTTTCTAAATGCTCACTATAATACCTTAAGACAGGGGTGGACAATTGTTTTGACTCAAGGGCCCCATTGCAGCATTTTTAAAGATTATATATTCATTACTTAAGGCTGTCTTTGGCTAATGTTAAAGAATAGGACCCAAGTTTGAGATACTTTTTCAGATATAAAAGTACTCAAAAGTTAATATTATATTCTGGCTTGGCTATCCCATAAAGAATCACTCATTTTATCATATTACTCCTTTTTATCCGAGTTGACACATTTTTTTCTTTTATAAAATGTGTTTCGCATTTCTTCTCCTATACCGCAATGCTAAACAAGCTATCCCTTTACATGCTAAAAGGAAAAACTAATTATTTAGGAAATATTTTGAAATTTTTATAAATACCATATTATAAACAAATGCATGAGTTACAATGTCACAAATTTTTATAAAAATTAATGCATTTTTTCTGTCTGAAAATGCACTCCTCTCTCTCTCTCATTTAGTTTACGCTCTCATACACATGGTGAAAACAGCCTTAGCATCTCAGGAAAAGCATAATTCATACCATAAAAATTGACAAATATAAGTTAAATAAAATAGTGATAGTTTTATAAATTTATTTACCAGGCAAATTTCACATGAACTATAGCTCTCTGCAAGCACATTTAATATAAGAATCAATTTAATGAGACAAATGTACCCTATCACACATTCCTACCATTTTTTTTTTAAAATCAGAAGTGAGATCGATTGTTGAAATTCTCATCACAGCCCAGAAGAAAATGCTTTTAATTTTGATTAAAAGCAAATTTTTTAACTGTCTTGGTGGGCTGCAAAAAAAAAAAAAAAAAAACTCTTTACGGGCAGCTTGCGGACCACTATTTGCCCACTCCTGCTTTAAGATATTAAAGATCTTTCAAAAAACTGATACCCAAATATTGATATTCAGATCCAAAAACATTTTATTAAAAAGCTCAAAAATAATTGAAGAATAGCAGAGGCAAAGTTGCTAAGTGTTATTAATTTTTAAAAATAGTGTTTTTTTTTTTTTTTTTTTTTTGACACAGCAAAGCCATAGTAGGCTAAGGATACAGTTGTAACAGATAGATCATAAGGTCATGTGGATTTGAGATAATTCCAACAAAATTCATTCCAAGACACAATGATAATTAGTACACATTTAATATAATAGACTTAAAAAGTCATCATTTAACATATGAAAACTAAAACGGAACACAGTCTCACTCGATCATCATTTATTCAATCATTTCACAGTCGTGAAATAATAGTTTCTTTCAATCTGAATATGGTTCAAATTCATGAAGAACATCATAAATGGCTTATTGTGTACTCTGCTCTAATTATTTAGAG
This sequence comes from Trichonephila clavipes, assembly GCA_019973935.1. Lineage (NCBI taxonomy): Eukaryota > Metazoa > Arthropoda > Arachnida > Araneae > Nephilidae > Trichonephila > Trichonephila clavipes. Next base: position 797,598 of record BMAU01018656.1, on the reverse strand, counting down.
CTATTTTTAACCCATTAATTCTGAAATAACTTGACTTATTGCCATATGAAAATTAGCGGGTTGCATGGAAAATTCCTAATGTAATAAATTCTTTCTTTTTATGCATATTTGATAAAAACAGAGCAATGTTTTCTTCTAAAAGAATCATTATCTAATAATGTAATAACAGTTTGACAAATAGACACATAACTTTTCACTTAGCAAATAACAAGTTTCAACAAATGATATTGCATTCAAGTGCCAGAAATACTGGTTCAGAAAAGTTAATGCAAAGTACATAAAAACATTTATACACACATCTTATTGCATTTGTTATTAAGCATCCAAAATTATAAATAATCCTACCATATCAGAATAATTTATAGTAAGACAGGCATGTCAAACTCATGATATTACAGGCCACAAGTTCTATTTTATATTAAGTTGAGGGCCACAGTTCTTAATGTTAAAAAAAATAATAAATATATATTCAAATTAGATGTATGCATTTTGTTTAATAATAGCAAAAAAGATTATAATTAAAAAAAAGTTTAGTGATTTCTACCTATCTTATTTTTCTTCAGTTTGTTATTTTATTACATATTATTGTGTGTCAATATATTGGCTAGGCCAGAGAAATGTACGCTGGAGGCCACGAGTTTGACACCCCTGTTACAAGAAAATGACATGGAATTGCAATTCAGCAATTTTCAATGTAATGTCATAATTAGAGCTTGTGAGATGGGCCATATTCTTTTGAAAGCAGAAATAAAGTTTTACAAGCAGATATAACAAAGATATTTTATTATTAAGAGAATTTCTACAAAATTTAAAAATTACCACACTAATGTGGCCAGAAAAAGAAAGTTTAACATAATCCTTATTGACTGCCAAAAACCGTTTCATGTAACAGGCATGCAAAGCTCTCCAGATAACAGTAGAATACAATCCTCAAGCCCCAATAAGCCTCGGTGTCTCAAGTCATCAAACATTTTTTGCAGAAAATAGATTTTAAAGAGCTGATGATCAACTCAAATTTCCCTGATGACACAGAGAGTACCATTTTATTTGAGCATGGCAACACTAATATTGAAATATTTAATGATTGGAGAGTGAGTGTTATATTAATGTCCCACTATAAAGCCACATGAGAGCTATTGGCGATGGATCTCATAATTTTCAGCCTTGATCAAGTGATAAGGACGACACTTGAACAGGCATCCACCCCCTCCAACTACCACACCATGGCAAAGGGAGGACTTTATGTTCAGCAGATTTAACACATCCCTCTCTACGTAGTGGGTTTTCAGTGGCATCAGGACTCAAACATGTGACACTTCACCCACAAATTCGTGACCATAACCACTAGGTTACCCCTGCTTCATTTCACGACTAGAAACAAACAGTTTATTCAGATAAATTGTGTTTGCAACTGCATTACATAGACTTAAAAGAGAATTCATGACATCCTGCCTATTGATTGGGAATTGCATTAACTTGAAGTAGAATTTAAAGGTATATGGTTTCTCAGTGGCAGTGTATCCCCCTTCCACACCACAGGTCCAGGGTTCACATTCCGGGCTGGGCAAGATCGACTCAGCCATTAATCTCTTCAGTGGGTCAATAAATGAGTACCAAACTTGCTTTGGAACTTGCTTCGTCAGACTGACCACCTGACCGGAACATCTGCTCAAGCACCTCATAGCCCAGGGTCATGAAAACTGAGATGGGCTCAGTAGGCCTTGGCCATCATTGGCTGTTGCGTTTATGGTTTCTTTAATTAAAATCCATGTGGATAGCACATCAACCAACATCTGCAACTGGCCAGTAGTTTTTATGTTTTCTATTTGACTATCCATTCATATCCTGTATTTACGCTGACAAAGTGGACAAATCAAAACATCTGATTGAGAATGTAAAAAATATAATAGTATTTATCTGAATTTCCTATTTTACCAATAAATTTCAAGTTTCCACATATGAATGTGATGGAACACATTCAACAGAGAAATCCAATACCCCAGAATACATTTGGATTGCCACCCAGGCAGTGGTTAACGAAGCTGAAGGCTTAAGGCCAGGGTTCGAATCTAGGAGAAGGCATAGATGTTTGTAAATGTTCAGTGCTGTGCAGCATGGGGGAACTCTAAATATTTGTCAAGCTAAAAGTTCTCTTGAGAAGTTGATAGAAACGGAAGAGAGGTGGGAGGCACCCTGACCACCCCAAGGGTCTCTCTCTAAACTGGGATGGAACAGAGCTAAAACATACTGTCACCTGCATGGTGCTCAAAGCTACAACTAACAACAGGCCTATCATCTAGCACAATGAATTTTGTGGGCCCCAATCTGACATCGTTCATCGGGTGGCATTCAATACAACACATTTGAATTGTGGAATGTTCTGCAGGGTATATGATGTGCATATTGCCTATATGTACTTCCAGAAGCTTGCAAGGTTCATACTTCAAATTCCTGCACAGTTCAGCAATAAACCTATCAAAGTACTAGACTAGCTTTACAATTTCTCTGGTACTCAAGAGTAGAGATTAAAAAAGCATGGAATCTGTCATGGATTACAAATTGTGGTTAAAATCCCATAGATGTATGGTAAGTTGAATATTAATTACATACCAAAATTATACAGAACTGCTTTCAGCAGACTTTTGAAAACAGAAAAGAACAAAATATAGCTGATTGCAATGAAAAAAATATGAATGCTTAGTTTTTTTTTCCTTCTTTACATTACATATAGACATTTAATGTCTAAAATTCCATACGAAACATAGCATCAATTATAATAAATATATATATGCTTTGATTTGTTTCTAGTCTAGACAAAAAAAAGTACAAAAGAAGAAAAAACCTATCTTTCTCTTGAAATAATTTAGAATGAGGTTGATTGATTGTTTATTAACATCACACTCGGAAGCGACACAAGGACTCTATTTCGGAAGAGGATGCTTACATCTAAAGACAGCAACCTGATATTTAACAGTTTTACCAGAATTATAATAATCTGGTAAAATAACTCACAATCTATGTTTCAAAGTACATGTACATTACTAGCATTAATCCCTATTCTATATTTCTAATTGTTTCTATAATGAACATGATTGTATGGATGAAATATAATTCACCATTACATATAAAAACAAAAATACATAAAAATATAAAAAAGGGGGAAGGGGAGGATCAAAGAAATTTTTCGAAAAAAAAAATCAACAGTAAATAATATAACATTCATGAAACATATTGCGTTAAATTACACTTTTTTAATAAATTTATAATGATCTTGATTGAAATAACAATTTAAACCACAAAAACACTTAATATTTCCTTTTAAAAAAGAAATTATTTTTCTACTCCATTTCCTCTATATGAAAGTTTTTCTCCAAAGCTTTATTTAATTCCAGGTATATACCTTTCAATTTTACCAAGAGCCATGAGTTTCTCCATTCTCGCAAACTGCTCTTCAGAGAAACAGCAATTCAATTTGGATTTGAGATCTTCATTTTGTTTTTCAAGGTCCTGCAACTTTTTACTCATTACTTTATTGTCTTTATCCAGCTCTTGAAGCTTCAAACTCATAGCTTTGTTATGCTTCTCAAGTTCTAATATGACTCTACTCATAGCCTTGTTGTGCTTTTCGAATTCTTGAATTTCCTGGCGCATGGATTCATTCTCACGCTTCAAGACAGCGATTTGCTTTTCCTGTTCACTTTCCTCCTCCTCTTCCTCTTCAGATTCATCAACTTCAGTTTCTGAAGATGAATCCTGAAAAATAAGAAGCACATACAGCATATGCAAAAGAAAAACAACTTTCTTAAAAATGTAAGTACATATAAGTAGTTAAGTACTTAAGTACATAAGTTGATAGATGGTATCCTAAATAATATGGAATTGAATTCAAAATTTTTATTCCTTCGGACAGTAAGACTAACATAACTAACTCATTCATTATAAACCAAAATTTAAAACTAATAGTAAGCCATTACTCTTTAGGCACAAAATAATAATCTAAAATCAAATTAACTTAAAAAATTTTTTTCAATAAATTGTAGAGTGATTAAATATAACTTTTTATTGGATGTTAATTAGACATTGTGTAATAATGATATTTTAAAGAAAGAAATAATTTATTAGACAATTGGGTTTTTCAAAATAACAAAAATAATAATATATTTAATCTGGTATTAATAATTTTTCTACACAGAAAAGGAAAGATATTCACAATTCCTTTTATTGCTGGAAAAATTATGTTCAAGGGATAAGAGATACATAAAAAGAAAACTTATATACATATATAATATATATATACAGTTGAACCTCTCTCTTTCTATATAACGAACCTCTATATTGTGAATTTTTCTATATAGCGAACTTTTTCTTGGAACCTTGAACATTTCACGACTTTCTTTGTAAAATAACCTCTCTATAGTGAAGTGCATTTTCTATATATCGAACTTTTTCTTTTGGGATTCATTTTTTTTCTCCCTATTTTTAAAGTACTTCTGAACATTTCAAGTTATTCTCTCTTTAAACTCGCAAACTCGCCAAGAGCAATAGAGTTCTGAACGTTTCATCTAAGAAGTGTAACCTTTAACACTCATTGTCCACTTCACTAGAAACATCTTCGATATCCACTTTCACACTCAGTGGAGTTGTCCCGTGTTCTAGTTATAAAATAATGTATGTTTAATATTACTTGTATGCTTTAAATTAGAAAATGTCCTTAAAATTAATTAATTTTAATATAAAATTATTTACTCAATATTGAAAATACAGTGAATTCTTTGACATTTTTTTTTCTTGTTTTCCTTGCAGTTTTTCTTTCTTTCTTGATGGGTAAGATATATAAAATAAACATATATTAATTTTAAAATAGGTGTGAATAATTACTTTTTTTTTAAAATACAGTGATTATGAATTTAAAATTTGTTTTATGTGATTTATAAAGTATATATTACAAGATGAATCTCTATATAACGAACTTTTTTCTGGGATTTAGCGACTTTGTTATATAGAGGTACAACTGTATATATAATGTGGGTTCTTTTATTTAAAATTTTTCTAATCATAGAAGGATTCAATTAAATAAAATAAATCTTATGAACTTTATTCCATAATAGGTTAAACAATTTTTTGTTGGTTTATGTTAATTTATTTTTATTCCAACAAAACGGTTTTTAAACATTAACCTCTTAATCGCCACAGCTTGGCTAGAACATTAACTGTCTCTGGCATATATATATATATATATGCCTTTCTGAATTACAAACTTTTGCAATGAACTACTATCTATAAATATCAGCAAAACTATTTTGAGGGATTCGAAATGTAATGCAATGACCTTGACATGTTTGAAAAAGATATATCGAGAGATTTCAGAGAAGAAATTATTTATTTATGACTTTCTTCACCCCTAATACAACACATTACTACACACACCTTGTGTGAAAAATGGTAACACTAGGGAGCAAATTGTGTAACTTTTCATTGACAGTTAACCCTCTAACTGCTCAATTTGTGGACCAAAATCGCTTAAAAAAATGTATATTTTTTTTTGCATATTTTAAATCTATATATATTGAAGAATTGAAAAATGCATTTTTTCTTTCTAGAAAAGATTTTTTATACAGAATTTTATCATGAGAAACTAAGTTGCCAGAAAAATCAATTTCAGATGTTATCACCAAAAAAATTTTCTTTTAGTAAATTTCAATAAAATTATAGTTAATTTCTATTTATTGCATACTAAAAAAAGTAAAATGTATAAAATTCCAGAAAATATAAAGCACAGATAAAAAAAAGATAGCTTAGAAATTCAGTTTAGTGTGATAGAGTTCGAAACAGGGTTCAAGGCAAAGTCCAACTTCACAGTCTTTGCACCAGATTCGTGTTTCTTTGCGAATTTTTTTTCCATTTGCATCTTTTCTTGAACAGCAAACAGCACATTGTCTTCAAGGCTCTCTTTTTATGGGGTTAGGTGATATGTGGCTTGCAAAATGACGAGCTGTCAATCGCAAAGGGTTCGGAGTAGAATCAGCCTTCCTGGACCACTGCAGTTATCCCTATCAGAATACTTTTGGATACTTTTTTCAACCATTCGCAATCGAAATTCCAAAAGCTTTATATTATGTGTTGGGTTTTGCTTTTTGTAAAGTACATAGGCATTCCACAACGATTGATCTAAAAACTGCCTGAAAATTTTGATATAATACTTCCCTTGTTGTTTTCGGAGCGTAGGGTAGTAGGACATTTCTTGGTCGCAAAAGTTGTATTATTATAGTTACAAACGACAACTGGTTTCATAAGAGTCTTTTTAGATTTGCATGTCACCAAATAAGAGCTTGCATCATGAATAGTACTCATAAGGCAGACACTCTTCTTGTCCTGCCACATCAGGGCCATGACTTTACCTCTTTGATAAGCAACAATTTATAACCCTTGGGGACTTTCACTTTTGAAAAATTGACAGGGAGGTCTTTTCTGGTTTTATTCACTGTCTGATAAGTGTCCGTGTTTTCTGTAACTAAGATGTCTGCATGCTGTGGAGACATAAAAATTATCAATAGTGACACAATAGCTTTTTCCAGGAATCGATCCATCAAGTGTAAAACAATTTTGGTGGAAACTGGATATTGGCTGTATTTCGGATTATACACTGTTCCTTCACCTGTATATATGAGAAAATCTGAAATGTACCCACTTTCTGCTTCACAAAGAACGAAAAACTTCAAGCCAAATCTTGCTCTTTTTTTTTGCAATATACATTTTCCACTTGAGCCTGCCTTTGAACTTCATCAAACTTTCATCTAAACTAAGATTTTTCCCTGGTATATAGACTTCTCGAAATTTGCGTTGAAGATGTTCCATTAGTTCATAAATTTTATTCAATTTCGGCCATGGGTGTCGGTCTTTATCAAATTCCTCATTATTAGTAAAATGAAGAAACTTCATGAGCAATAAAAACCTATTTCTTCCAATTACTTTTGCAAAAATTGGTGAAGATAATGTTTGACGCTTAGACCAATAATGTTCCTGTTCTGGCTTCTTTATGACTCCTTGCAGTAACAAAACTGCAAAAAATAGTCTTAGTTCTTCAACATTTGTTTCCGTCCATTTTTTCCAGCATGATCCCTCTTTACAAACTGTTTTATGGATATATTGTTCAGCGTATCTATTGGTTTCTTGGACTATCATTCGTAATATTTGATAATCAAAAAAAAGTTCAAAATAATTCAATATACTTGCGTTGTTAGCTATAATTACAGTTATTCCCGGATTTCCACAAAAAAGAACTGGAGGAGGAGGAATATTCTTCATGATGATTTTGCACCACTGTTTAACACTTTGCAAGTTTATTGAATCATGATCGGATTCATCCCTAGAAGAGGAGCAGTCCAAAAAATTTATATCACTATCAAAACTAAAATAGCTTTCAGAATCCGATAAGTCATCAGGAATATACACGTTGTCAATCGCTGAACATTTTCTAGCAGCCATCTCTGATTAGAAAAAAGCGGCAAAAAGTCAAGTTTGAGCGGGAATATCAGAGGCTTTCAAAAGCCGCAATTTAGTGGACAACTATCGACATCTGTTGGCCCAAAAGTTAAATTAAACGTCAAATACTGTACCAAATTTATTTCAATGGTTAAACGGGGGGGGGAATGGGATGCGCTCCTCGATAAAGGAAGAAAAGCACATGCCCGCGGAAATCGCGGGATGAGCAGATTTTGCTACATTTGAGTTGCCCGTGGAAATCGCGAGATGAGCAGCTAGAGAGTTAAGAGGTTAAGAGACTAATTGGTATTTATGTATTAACACTATGTTAACAATTTATCACCAAAAATTAACTATAAGTCTAATATAATTCAACAAAATTTTTCTGCACACATTTTTTGGCACAAAGAAAAATCTGATGAAATTTTACACAGGCCATGAATGACAGTTAAATGCATATGAACTGAAAAGTTATACAAATATTTGTTAAGTAAAATAGATAGGATAAATAATTTACAGATAGAGTTCTTATTAAAGAATAATAATAACTCTAATTTAACATTAATGTTATTATTATTCTATTATTATTTTAATAAAAAATTATTTTTTCAACTATTTATTTCAGGTATAAATGTTAATGGCAAAATAGTTAATCTTTCATAATTCATATAAATATGCTATTTCTAATCAATATTTAACATTAAAGGATATTTTCTATAATAAAGTACAGTAAAAAGAACAAAGAAATTTTTCATTCTTACAGGCTCAGGATTACAAATTTTTCGAGGTCTTCCTTTTCGACGTCTAGGCGATACATTTTCTTTTTGTTGAGATTGTGAACTTTCACCAGATGAATTCTTTTTGCGAGATGACTTTCTCTTGACTGCAGATTGATTTGATTCTTGATTTGCCAAACTTTTCTTGCGTTTTGTTGATTTCTTCTTTGAAACTTTAACTTCAGAATCAGACTCAACTGATGACGATCTTTTGCGCTTGCGAGGGGTTTTTTCCTTTGCTTTTTTGGGTGATTCAGCAGGCTCTGGGAAAACCGTAGGAATCGCATTGGGTTTCAACTTTCTCCAGCCATCCTGGCGATGCAATTCAAACTGGTTTTCTTCAAAATGAATCTACCCAACAGAAAAAAATATATTTTAGGCACTCAAATAAAAGAGTCACAAAATAATGCAATGAACTTTTATTTCTCCTTTACTAGTATATGTATTTTAATAATAGTTCATTAATAATATTAAGAGTAACTCAATAAAGTGTAAAAAAATATTTCTTAAGGAAGTGTGGAAATTCAAATAATCTTATGAAGCAAGATAGACCTACTAATTTTATTAGTATTGCTCATTTTATTTATGTAATATAATGTAAATACCCCCACAAATATAAATAGGTGAGATTCTTTTGTTTGTAAAATACAAGATAAAAAAAAGGGGGATTATGAAAGGCTTCATATAATCTGTATAAGTATTCATCTGAAATAAAATGAAGCTAAAGAATACTGAAATCTACTACATTATTAAAAGACAAGCATTCAATTTTTATATTTAATTTTTAAAATACGAACAATAATTAGCAGTTGAATACAGTGGCATAACGGAGAACTTTTGGGCCCCCATGTTGAATTTTACAAAGGGTAGGCACTTGCGCCAGTCAGGCTTTGGGCCCCTTTAGAACCCTGGGCCCCCCGGCGATGCGGGGGTCACGGGGGTGTACGTTACACCACTGGTTGAATACAGTGAATAATCTTTAGCATTAATTTCAGAACTTTAATCAATTAAGAGAAAATGAAAGTAGAAAGTATATTTATTATCTTCAGAAAAATGAGTATATGACAATTTGGAAATACTGCATCTTTTTGAATAATAATGACTTATAGTAAATAAATCAATGTTAAGGGAATGGATTTTAAAAATGTATATTAAAAAATATATGCAAAAATTACAGTGCTTCTCAATCTTTGACCTCAGTTTCCAGTATGACATTCGTTAATTTTTTAATACTTTTTCATTGATAAAATAGTAAACACAGAGACAAAAGTTAGCAAAAAATTTTAGAAATTCAATAAGACAAAAAAAAGTTTTAATTTATCTTTTTCAACAACAAATGTTTAATTCAATTAGTACAGTCCCGAATTCGTAAATATTACACCCGAAAAATTTTACAACAAATACCAAGCGGATTAAAACTTCCAGAAATGTATTTAATTTCAAAAATATTTTTTAATAACACTAGTTTCTACATTGCTTCATTCGTACCTCACATATTCTGGTGGAAGATACGGTTTTGGTAGAATCTAATTTACAATTAGAAATCCACAGTTTTCTTCGATTTTCGTTTCTAGGGAAACGAAACAGTCTTATATTTTTACGAGATGAATTATGACAATTTGGTACGGCACACCCGGTCATGTTATTTCAAACATATTCGTAAATGTGTTCATTGATTTTACGATGAGCAAATATGGCAGATATTTAAAAGGACAACATTATGACATTTCACATTGGTGTATATATTATACACATTCATCAGCAGAAATCGAAAATCACAAGATCACAGGGAAGAAAGCAAGTTACTAAATACAGAAAGATAATGATAATTTTTTAAAATTTTTACCTCACATAATTTTGCGTAAGGTCCTGGTTCATTTAGCAAACCAGAATTGGTCATCCATACTTTTCTTCGCGTTTCCTCGCTCGGAAATTTGAAGAACCGCATTTGCTTTATTCGAGATGAATTGGAACATTTTACTGCGGCACAGACAACCATGCTTGATATTCTTTGATCAAATTATGGTTATGAGAAAATAAAAACAAAAAAAATTACAATAATTAAAGGTAAAAACCTATGTGGTCGAAAATGGCGTTCATTAGGTTGTAAATAAAATCAAGCATGACGTTACAGAAAGTACGAAATGTCAACTAGCTCTCGCTTTGACATTTCTCTTACACAAAGGACAAAAGCTTACTTCTCATTGGTGAGTGCGTAATGTTACAATCATAAAGGGTTGTCGTATTTGGCACTCTAGCGTCTTTTGATTTCTCAAAATTGCAAAAAAAAGTGTGTCGGCTAATGACCGCACGGTAGAAGTGATAACTTCAAATTTTGTAATGCTATTTCAGGGGTTAGTTCGGTGAATAAAAAACAAGGGGATACTAGTATACTAGTCCTGTGCTCATAAAGTAATATTTTTGTGCGAAATATACAATCATATTTGTGAATTAATTGTATTCTTAAAAGGAAACAATAGGTTTAGGCTAATAGACTCAAAGTATGTGATTAATAGAACTATTTGTTCATTACTATTCTGATTCGCTTACAAAAATAGATTTTGATTCTTAAATTCACTGTAATATTTGCTAATGATAATTATACTATTTATTTAGTTCTATAAAAATTTGTCCTTTTTCTACATTTTATGTTTAATTTTAGGGTAGGATTTCACTCTCTCTGTCTAAGCCTATTTTTTAAAAATATTACATGTTTCATTTTCGTGCTTCAACTAGGATTAGGAAAAATCCCGCATTCATTTTCGTTGAAAAAGGTGGAAGGGGGGCTCACTTAGATCGAAGCTAGGAACTTTTACGGCTACCGCGTTTCATGTAATTTCAGAGTAGTGGGGGAGGGGGAAACGTCCCGCCTTTTCTTTTTAGGGCTGTGTTATGTCCAACACCTCCTAGATACAGGAGGTGCTGGTATGTCGCGGACGACCTTGTCCGTAAAAGATTTCCGGCTAAAGACGAAAAAAGTCGAATGAGCGTTACAAACCCGAATGTAACGTTCATTCACGTTCACTCTCCAGCAAAACACGCCAATAAAAAAATTATCACTTCAAAAATTAAAAGTCCTCTCCGTTTAAAATAAAAGTATTTTGAATCATTTTCTAATCAATTTTCCCTCCGTACCTTGAGCATAAGTGTTTAATTCTATGTAATTGCATCTAATTTCGTCATAAAAATAATTTTGATTTTTTTTCTTTGACCTAAAAAATCTAAATATTTTTCATAGTTTTATAACTTTTTTTAATTAAAGAAGCATTTGTTGAGTAAATAATTTATAAATAAGAAGCTAATTACCTAAGTATTAAAATTATACATTCACTGTTATTCATAATACTTTTAAAAGGAATTATATATTTCAAGCTCTAAATCCATACGTAAAATATAAAGAAATAAAATATAAGTAAAGAAAAATAAATACTTTTAATATGCATGTATTTTTATTTATAGTAACAATGAACGCAAAAAAATGAATGATTTTATCTTGATATCAGATGGAAATTTTATACATACAGTTGATAGTTAAAAATGCATAATTTTTCACTTAATTTCTGTTATGTAATTTTTTTAATTTCTGTAAAGGTGGTTTTGTTTCATGTGTGCAAGAATGAATAATTTATTACACAGTTTAATCTAATTTATCCAATATTCTATTTCCTTTTAATAAAATGTGTCTCTTTTATCATTTATAAAGCTTAATTTTATAAATAAACGATTTTCATTCAATTCCTACATTTAAAATGACGGCCCCTATTATATTGGAAGGTCTGCTGTAAAACATGCCATGCCGCCAGGGACAGGGACGTGACGGAGAAGGTTTATCCCCCCCTGCAAAGTCAGGGTACAAAGGGTAAGTACTTGGCGGCAGTCAGGCTTTGGGGCCCTCTAGAACCCTGGACCTTTCCCCCCGCAATGCGGGGGTGTACGTTACGCTGTTAATATAAACTGTGAGATAATTACATGAACAAATATTTAATGATCTTTAAGTTTCGCAACACAATAGAGGATACAAAACATTCATTTTAAAACATTAACAGCCTCTTACAAAGGAAAAGAGCAATTTTCTACCAAGTGGGTGAGGCTCTTACTTGGCAAGATAGGAAATCCCTCCAAAAGAGAGATGCGCCATCTAGCTATCTTTAATAGTAAAGGTAAGATAAATGTAAATATACGGTGTTATAGATTTACTTTTATTCATCTCTTGTATACAAAACCCCATTTGAACCTTTTGTAGTATCAATTTACTCAGAAATATTGATTTTATTATGAGTGAACATCCTGAAACCTTTTCATATTGTATGTGTAACTAATTATAGACGGGATTCCATTGTTCTAGTCATGCTACATCAAAATATATTTCATATACTTTTGAAACAAATTTTGATATATAGTATTGTATTTTTCCATAGTAAAATTCCCACAAATATAATATAAATCCCAGCAAATAATTCAGCTTCTTGACTATACAACTCCCTCTATTAACCGCTCCCCTTACAAATTTTTTTGAAAAAAATTGCAAAAAAATCATAACATTTTTTAAAATTTTATTATTAAATACAAGGAAACGAAACAAAACAAAATACGTAGGTTTTAAGTTGAATTTTTAATTTTTTACAAGCGTAAAAACATTTAGTTTTAATATTAGTTTACTATCCCGAGTTATCTCGGGCAAATGAAAAAAAGTTAAATATTAGTCTTTGTATGATAGTTTTTGAAACAAGGGACAGCATAAAAGTGATACATGACATTCTGTACAATGGTATCTGGTCTCTTTTCTTACTGGTTTACCTCCGGAATCTCTTTTATGGGAACACAGAGTACACTCAGAGTCTCGTTGGATTTTATTATTCTTTACAGTAGCAGGATTAACCTCTGAAAAAAATATCCTGAAGTTAACTTGAGTGGCGACGGATAATGCTGGTTCTTCCTGATGTGGTAGAAATTCGTCACGATGATTTTCAGAAATTATTTTTTCAATTAGTTCCAATCTAAATTGTTTAGGTGATCAGGAACCTCCTGATTTATAGTACAAAATGTAGGCTGCATACAAAAGCATCACTTCCACTATTTTCAATATCCACCTCTTCATAATTACTATCAAAAAAATCATCGCTTTCGCTACCTTGCATCATCGCTATTATATTTTACTTTTTTTCACACACACACAAGGGAACTATCCTTTATACATCACTAATCCACAAACCGACGTGTACTATACAATAGGGAAAACACGTGACCAGTCCCGCCAAAAGATTCGCAAAACCAACAAAATATTGCAAACTGTCAATCAAAACTGAATTTTTCCTTTCATTTACTCCAGGCCGAGTAAAACCGTGATAAAGCCAATCGTACTGACAAATTCTGCTTCCCCGAGTTTTCTCGGGATAATAATTAGCTGCAATACATACGAGCCCAAGATAACTTGAGGTAATCATCAAACGGTTAAAATATCAAGAGTAGAATTATATGAAAATTAAATTAATAACAAAATAAAATTCGAGTCTACAGTTGCAGATTATTGAGAATGATATTTTAATTTTGAATTTCCATGTTTTCGTAACAAATTTCGATAGTTTCAAAATAAAGTTTTATTTTCAAAATTTCATTCTGAAAACTTAGTTTTCTTTTTCGGCTATTTCTTCCATTTTCATTTCATTCAAACGAATACTATAGTCCAATAGTGCATTAACAACTAATATTAAAATGTGATGTTAGTAAACATAAAAAAATTTAGGTCAATTCGCTTCTGACAATGTATATAATATGATCACAATATCTTACGAGAGTGACTAGTTTAGACAAAGAGTAAAGAATCGCCCCCCCCCTTTTAATGAGCTGCATAGGATTGGTGTAAAAGACGTTATAAAATTAAGAGATAATGACAACACATCAAGTACTTTTAATGTGAACGACAGATATTAAAATCTAGAATAACTCAAAGTGCGTTAATTTTTACAGGTGGAAAGCAAAAGCGTCTGCACCTCCTTTTTGTGCTTTTACACATTGGAATATTTCTGTGAGCAAGTTTTCCCAATCAGGTAACTTCTCATCGCACATTCTTAGTTTTCTGCAGTATTTAAGCACATAACTGCATTTAAAGTCGTAAACAGAGGGAGGTAGGGGGGATGCGATTGTGAATATATTTTTAATCAGAATAAGAAAATGAGAGACAGTTATATCAACATCACACTATAAAGTTACACGAAGGCTATTGGTGACGGACCTTGTAATTTTGAACTATAGACAAGCAACGAGGATGACTCCCGAGCTTCCACATCATTCCAACGAGAGGACGTTTGAGCCTCGACAAAATTAACGTGTATCGGCCCGCACTACACGGTGGTGCAGGCTTGAACTCGACACGTCAGCCATAGGTACGGGCCCTTCACATAAGCATTTTGTATATTTTTATAAGAAAAATTCTACAATAATAAGACCTGGTAATACATTTTTCAATTAATATCTTATTTTCATGCATAGTAGCTTACCTTGATTCTATATAATACAGCCATGTCATCTTAAATACCATCATTTATAAAATTCATAACAATACCCATTGCTGGAAGAAGTCATTCATTTAATGTTTCGTTGCATTGGTTTGGGTAATTGTGGTACCATTGGCAGGAAATATGCTTTAATACCAGCCCCTTGTGAACAACCAAACTTTTTTCTCTTCGATCAAAAATTTATTCCCAGATAATGTCTTCAAACTAAGGAAATAATGATTTACCGAAACCGGAACTAAACTTCCGTTTTTTAGCATTTTTATCTCGTCTAGCTATAGACTGAGGGTATTAGTTTTGTAGATTTTCCGAAAATCCAGCTTTTCCTCTTTGCAGAAAATTGCAGGATTCTTTCTTCGGGAATCATTCATAATCCTTTTCTTGTTCTCGACGGAAATCCAAGAAAAACTTCAACTGTTTTCCTGTACTGAATGGAGAGTGAATACAGTTTTTCTTACTTTTTGCACTGGTCGCATCTGAAAATTAATATATTGTTGTCTATTATTCAATCGCTCTTAGCAACAAGCGACACAATGAATTGCAAAGATTCTAATCGGGTGCTCGAGAGTCCATTTACTGTATTTAAATTTCGATTAATCATTTGTGGCAATCTGGACTAGATTTCTGGGGTAAAGCTTTATATTGTGTGCATCGAAAAAAACAAACATGTTCGGGTTTAACTTCCGTAAAGGATAGTTACCTGGGAGACAAACACGGGGTGTAGCTTTGAAAAATATGCATCTAGTTGAAATCAATTTCAGTATTTATTATAATAGTTATTTGGACTTTTTAAAATAAAAATTCGAATGTAAATATTCGATTAATTTTTAAAAAATTTAAAATACATTTTGAATTGATTATTTATAAATATACATAGTGTGTTGCCAGTGGCGCAGCGTGGGGGTGCATGGCCCCGGGTGGCATATGAAAAGGGGCGACGGCAAGCACCGAGATATTTAAATTCAAAAATATTTCAAACTCCAAATCGCGCCCACGCGACGAAACTGACGGAAACGAGTGAAAGCTTTAATACACGCAGATTGTTCTCCCTCAAAATTGGGGTGGAATATAGAAGTCTAACCTGTCTCAGGCTCTGGCAACTTTCATTCCTTCCCGAAGAGAAGGAAACGACAACAGCATAAACTGCATTTGGTAACACGGCCGGATTACATGAATGAGTAATAAATATATGGACACGTCCCTACAGGGACGGCTCTAGGGCCGTACCCTTGCCCGGGTGGCATTTGGATTGAATTTGAAAAAATATTTTTTTTGTTGCAAAAAACAATGTATTTTCTGAGTGTGAATTTGGTATTTCCTTTGTTGTATCTTACTTCCTTATTTTGTACCTTGTATGTTTAATGTCAGTTTTCTTTTATGTTGAAACTTAAGAGTTAGAGGCCTGAGTATATGTTCAATCGTGAAATTTGTTAAGTTTACACATCTCTTTCTCTAGTAACTTTTCCCCATAGCGGAGTAGGATCAGCATGGACATTCGGACGACGCCCGGTGTCAACTATCCAAAAACAAATAAGAGTTTTTTTGTAGATAGAGAGTTACAGGAAGTGTTTTATTGATGTGTAACATCTTTCCTCTCGATTGCCGAATTTGTTGGAGTGATTTCGTCAAAAGGGACGGAAATTCGTAACAGGAAGTGACGTAAGCGCGCTCTGTATGATTTGACGAATGAGCGCTCGTTGTTTTTTCGTTACCCTCGCATCGCGGTCTAACTTACGCGATATAGTGTCTTTTTACTACCCTCACATCGGGTCCAATTCTAGTAGGTAGTTGTTTTATATATATATATATTGTTATAGTTAGCATTTCAAAAGATTTGAACTCTTATTTAGGATAAACTTACGATCCTTATACTCAATTGTCAATGTCTCAGGACTCGTTGTGTAAGAAATCTGAGGTTAATTTATGTGTGAAAATTATATAATAATTATATTTACTGTTAAGTGACTGAAAAAGTTCAACATTCTTAAGAATATACGAGTAATATGGAATTATTCGAATAAATATTTCAGTGCGTATCTCTTTCATACTTTGAGGTTAATTCCTGTCGCTGTCAATAGCAAACAGAACAACTTACATGTTGTGACTCCTCACATGGACATTATTTATCGTCAAACAAGTGGACTGGGTATTGCTAGTCAAGATATTGTGGACATGTGGGGCAGAATGCATATTTGAAAATGGACAAACAGTGATTTCGTTTGCCGTATACGTTTCTCCGAATCAAACGGTTCAAAATTTTTTAGATTTTTTGCATTTTGTTCTTTAACCATATACGGAAGATGGTTCTGCTCTTTTAAAAACAAACTATCACTCGCTTCCCCTGATTTTGAGTGGTGATTTCGACATTAACTTCAGTTTGCCAGAAGTTGAGCCGCTCATAGCTTTTTTGACTGATGAAATAAAGTTAGAAATGAATACAAATCGAAATATTTGGACGCTGTTTTTTTTCAACGGTTTTTAAATACTTTGAAATCACAAGTGTATATGTCATATTTTACTTACCATAAGTCTATTGCAGGGGTACTCAACCTTTTTTTTTCTGCCGGGCTGCACATATACTATGTTAGCTATTTCACGCGGACCGCATATATATGATGGCTATATCACGCGGGCCGCAACATGAAGATTAATGGAGGGGAGGAAGAAATGCTTTACGACCAAGATAACATAGAAAATTTTAAATGTGGAAAATTGATCAAAATATTAAAATTCCAATTTTGCCTCTTTTAATTATTTTTTCTATTTTTTTTTTTTAACTTTGTCACTGAATTTTTCTAAATTGGAAGCATTTAAGAATCTCCTTCACAATTTCTACATCAGTAAACGGTTTCATACAATTATCAATAATGTAACAAATTTCATCGAGTGCCTTTGTTACCGCTGTGACATTTTCACTGACAAAACATTTTTTTTTTGCTGTTGAAAATATTATTCAAGAAAGCCTATTTATCACCTCTTGAAAGAAATCTTCGAGGAAAAGTGTCATTGAGAACGATTCCTGTTTATTTGCATTTTTTAAACACTTTCATGACAAATCAAACAATTACTGATTCCATGCTTGTTTTTCACTACAAAACAGTCAACTTGCCAATCGTCTTGAAGCTCAACCTATTTTCTTCGAATATTTTTCACTTGCAAGATATGAAGGATAGTTAAACAATAGTTTCATTCATAAAATGGTCGTACTCTACAGTTGTCTATTATCACTAATCAGAAAAAATATCAATTCACAACCATACGACATCGACAGCAAAATTAATATATTTGATTTCTTAACGAAGAAAATTTCTAACCAAATTTTCATAAATAAATTAATGTCTCAGAGCAATGGACCATGACCGGTGTCATTTAAAAAGTCCGGTGGGCCACATGCGGCCCGCAGTTTAAGCATCGCTAGTCTATTGTATCCATTCTTCCCCAAATTGAACAAGAATAAATATTTTTGATAAAAAAATTGCATTTTACTCCTAAATAAAATTTT
Organism: Trichonephila clavipes; assembly: GCA_019973935.1. Classification (NCBI taxonomy): domain Eukaryota; kingdom Metazoa; phylum Arthropoda; class Arachnida; order Araneae; family Nephilidae; genus Trichonephila; species Trichonephila clavipes. The sequence goes on along the minus strand of BMAU01018656.1, from coordinate 779,326 downwards.
TGTTAAAGATATAATTATTTCCAATCATACTTGATTCATTTTTTTCAGGATTTAAGTTACTACTGCGTATTTACCACGATAACATGTCAGATGTTACACATGTGCGACTACTGTAAAGATCGTTTTCTTTTTTAAGTCTTGAGAGTAGTTTCTAAAAGGTAAAATAAGTTTTTGTGATTCTCACCATCAGCACTCTTTTTAGAAAAAAATTGCATACTGAGGGAGAGAAATGGGCGATTCCTTCTTTCGCATTTTACTCGTTTGAATTAATAATAGGTAATTATGTCCTTAATTTCGAATTATTTTGTATATATAATGTAATACTGCCCTTTTGTTCACAAGAATTATTCGTTTTAAATGTATCTATGTGAACAATTTTTTGCTTTTGAGAGAGGGGCAGCATTTTCCATTTTTGTCCGGTGCGGCAAAACTAGTACGGCCGGCCCTGGTACCTCATGTAAAGCCGAGCCAATTGCAATGGACGCATAGTACAGAAAATGTGCCACTTTCCATGGAGGCGATGTCCGCACCATACTACCTCTACGAGCATTGATTGAAAGCTGCGAGAAACTGGATCCGTTCGGATAACGAGGCCTAATGCTGGCCAAGAACTCAGTATGCTCACGCCTGAAACTGAAAGACCCGAGTATAACAAAGGTTTGCTGAATCACGGTTGACGAGTCTGACAATCCTTTGGTGTCGACTGTACCTACGTTGCAGCAACTTCGAACAATTCATGTGACAATCATTTGTCATTGCGTTTTTGACGTCGAGCTGCGATTCATTGTTGTAAACATGTTTTTTACGTCTAATAAATGTATTTCTTACCTCTTACTGTTCCTTTTCATTCCACTCGACATCGTACTCGCCATTACTATTTTTGAGAATTACTCCCGACAAAATGTGGTTCGTGATTCCATGTTGATTTTTCGTCCCCATGCTGCCTACCATTCCTCTGAATTTGTCGGTCGAATTTGGCAACACCCTGTTTTTCCTTTTTCTTAATTTATCAGCTTGACCGTATCTAAAAATATTTTATCTTAACAGGGATCGAAAAATAATGCATTGCAAAATATTTTTTCATTCGTTTTGTAGCTTAATCATATTTATTAATTCTTTTCATTATTGATTTTCTCTTCCCAAACAAGTTTTTGTTGAAGGTCGTTATTAAAAATTTCTGTGCAATGACAGCAATTTCTTTTATAACGTGCCTTGGTACCTGAATAGGAAATATGTAAACAGTGTAGGGAAAAATATTTTATACAAAAAGTGGGCTTTTTCAAAATCTAACAATGCACTTCTCAAAACCTACTGAAATTTCTATTTATCTTTCTGAAAACAATGTTTACAAATCTTTTAACGCCATTAAGATAGATTCTAAAGTTAAGTTTTAAATTGATAAAAAATGAAATTAGAAGTCTTCAATTGTTTAAAAGTCCACGAAAATATTTCGGACGAAAGTTCTTAGTAGAGTAATACATAAAATTTACAAAAACATTTTTTGCTCTTCCTTGTTCCAATAGAAAATGTGTACCCTGTTGAAATTTACTTCTTGACGAGACACTTTCCCATCAATTGTGTCATCAACACAAGGCAAGATCGTTTATTATTATTATTTATTAAACATTCTACTTAGGGTACGGTGGATAAAATAATAGAATAGTGTTATGTATTGACAATCTCGATTGGATGTGAAAGCAAAGGCAAACCCTTGAGAGGAGGAACCTTTTTCTATCAATATTCTTCGAAGGGCTGTTGTTGTCGTGTCTTTCCCGAAGGGCAGGAATGAAAGTTAACAGAACCCGAGACAGGTTGGACTTCTACACGATAGATGGCGACACCACCTCCACAATTCAGGCACGGAACTGGAGGAGGGGAAATACTCTCCAGCCCCCGTGGTTTCTGCTGCGACCGCCCACAAGACTTTCGCACCCACTAATTAAACGAGCACGTACTCCGAGGGTATTTGGAGGCATCCAGCCCAGGCCTTCCGGTCTGGATCCGATGCTCTAACCATTAGGCTACCCATGGCCTCCTTGAAGGGATAAAATCTTAATTAAATTAAATAAAAAAAATCTCAAGATATTTTACTTCAAATCTGTTGGTAATCGCCTTGCGTTAAGTTTCTTGATCCCATCTATTATGAAATACCAGTACAAAAAGTCGCAGAGGGCTAATATAATAAAAATGAATATCACAATTCCATTTCTACTACTTGCTTTGCTGTACATGCTGCTCTTCTACAATAAAACAAACTTTACATGAATCCACGGTTTCATGGTGCATTTGACATAAAAAAGTGAACACATTGCCCTTCTCCCATTTTAAATTATAATTCTTTTCTCAGTACAGTTAACGAACTTCAAAATAATCTAGGCCCTCCCCCGATATCGAAAATATCTTATGCAATCACAGAAAATTTGAATGTTAAAGCATTTTCTGTTATTCATGTGTGAAAACCAACCAATTTATTCGAGCTCGCATAGTAACTCATAAGGAACAAATAGTTGGTCAAAACACTTTTGCGCATGCGTAGATGTGATCAGTAAATCGAGCGTTCGATAGATTTCAATTTTGAATTTTAACTTAAGAAAATCGCTTGATGTGAAGTCCATCTGCTGCTAAACAATTGCCATGGAATAAATAAGTTTTCTGGATTTAATGCATGAAGTTTTTGTATATATAGCTTATATCTTTAAAATGTAATGGACAGCTTCAATGAACTATATTTTCAATTTAAACATAGTAATAACTTTAATTTTGCATTTACATTTCTTTAAAATCAATTCTTATTCCCGCATTAAGCTTTTAAACTGATCACTTTCAATAAATTTGTAAATATCACATAGCACCATATTCTTCCATGAAAAATTAAAGTACTGTAGAATTTCAACATATTTTTTTACAAAATTAGATCGATAATATTCTTATATTGATTTTGCTCCTTTTAAGATTTATTATTTCAGAGCATTTTACCCTCAACTTCAAGATACTTTTTTTTTCTTATTCAATGCTTTTGTTACTCCTTGCAGCAACATTGACATAACAAAAGTTCCATATAAAAGATTAAGAAATCCTAATTGTATTTGTTTACTATATCATCTTTTCTTATTTGGATGCTTCAGTAAAATATAAAATTAGGAAATATTCTAAAAAAATTTGTCTTGTGGGAAACTTGCTATTAAACTATTTACTTCTTAAATTTTCTTCACAAAAATTTGACAATTTTCAATAAGAATGCCTGAAAAAAAATCCGATTCACAATTCATGTAAGTGGAATTCAGAAAAGGGAATATCGTGCTTTGCTCTTAAGGCAGGGACACTTTATAATTACTTTTTCCAGGTTTTTTTTCATCATTAAATACAATTATTGTCTTCTTTAAGCAATTATACTAGATCACATACCAGATATTTGGAATGGTCACAAGTGATATACTCTATACCAACTGAGCATTTATTTACTTTAAAAAATCACACTACATATGTTTGATGGAGGACAAAATGGAATTGTCCACAGCAAAGATGATTACTTAATAAATGTCAAATGAGGGAAATATTACACAGTACCATTGATTACTAATTGAAAAGCGTATTTTTCAAAAAAAGAATGGACAAAGAATACTTCCTCAGCTTATAATGTCCGACAATATATTTCTGCTCAATCTATACTTTCCCTATTGTGGAATTGTATAATTGGTAGGAGCTGTAATTACTCTTTTTCAGTTCTTTTTACAATTTCTCATTTTGATCTGAATATAATATATTCTCAGAGGAATACTAATTGTTTTAAACCCCAAGAATAACAATTTGTTTTTTATATTCAATTTTGATTGCATGTGTGTTTCATGTTCAGTAACTATAAGAATGTTTTCCCTAAATTTACAAGGTTTGTAAAATTTTTAATTAGTTTGATAATTATCTTGAAGTTGACTTTGTTCTCCGAATATTACTATAAAAGTAATTTAGGCATTATGTCCAGAGTCAATGTTACTTTTCAAATCCTGCATTTCATTTTCATTACAAAACAAAAGATTAAAAAAATATGTATACAAATTTTTTTTTTCTTCTCAAACTAATCTTTCCTAAGATTTACATTTAATCTCATGTTTATTTTATTTGAAAAATATAGAGTAATAAATATTTAATAAAGATAAATGCAATATAGATAAAAGTATAAATAAATTTTTAAATTCAAAACAATGAAAAAATTTACAATTTCCCAAACATTTTAAATAAAACACAATGCATATTTTTTTTTAAAAAAAGTTACTTAATGATGCCTACAAAATTAACTACATATACTTTTTAAATAGTAATGGAATTATGATTCTATCTCACATTACTAAAGTATATTACACCCCAAAAGAGAAATTTATTCTATTATCACTCTGTTTCAATTCAAACAAAATATCTACTAGGGAATCTTAATATGATCTACCTTAAACATTACCATAAAAGGTAAAAGGATAGCTTGGATGCTTTTTGAATTCACCATTACAAATGAAAGAAATGAACATCTAGACATTCCTGAACAATTTCTTTTAATATGCATCCTCAATAAATATTTTAATGCAATGCTTCCTCTTTTAAAAAGAAGGAACCGAGATCTGATGGACTGATACTTTAACTAGAACAAAATTCTATTGTGTTAGCCATCTTTATGATCCAAGAGGCAATTTAAATACTGGCATTCAGCAACAATAAACACATAATTTATCAATTAGGATTTTAAACGATTGTTTCATGGAAGAAAAATGGTAACACTAAAATAATATGAAGGGATAAAAATATAAGATAATTTCTGAGGATATTTTAAGACTAACATTAAAAAAAAATACCCCCACCCCTAAATTAATAAGCTATAAAAATGAATTTAAGACAAACAATCAAATGTTTAATTCATGGTTAACAGTAAATTTATTTCTGTATATATTTTTTTATTCATATATATTGAAAACTTTGATTTTATTATTTTTAGATTGACAATGATTCAACAGTAATATATAAAAATGTTTACAACCACACTACAATAACGTCTATTCCCATTTTTTTTTTATGCAAAACATCAATCTACACTGAAAATGTCATTTAATGAGCCAAAAATATAACTGTCAGAGAATTGTGATTTTTTTTCATACATAATTCTGAAAAATTAGTCTTTCCCAACTAAGTACAGTTTAGATCAACCTTCAAGTTCCAATCCAAGCCCAATCTTGTGGCCACCTTGGTTGAAACTCTTTCCGTCGATTAGAGCAGAGAGAGTAAGCTGAATTCCTTTCCTCAAACGATGAGTGAACGAGAGACCAATCTGGCTATTGTTGTTTACCTTGGCCTAAAATTAAATTTAAAAAACTATGCATTTAACTTTTCTAAATTTAATACTTATTTTTCTCCTGTTTACCTAATTCAAAAGAAACTAATTTTAGAATTTTTTATACATTCATGTATGTTAACTTTTGAAAATGAAACAGTACAAAATTATTCAAAATAGGGATTTCAAGCAAATTCTTAAAATACACATAAGCATTTTAAATTTATAAAGCAACACATCATACAGAAATATTTTATAAAATAATGCCAAAAAAATTTTACAATATAAGATATTTCAATACAAAAATTACTTATAAAGTTGATTTTAAATTTTTTTTTCTTAGTAAAAACTAATACACTAACAAGGGGAGGGGACGACTAAGGAAATTCATTTGGGGACGATGGTGCTCCCTTAGGGTAATCAAAGCAACAAGTTGTATTATTTCCATTTACTTATTTTCTGGTCAATGAAAAGTATAAAACTGATAAATAATTGCTGTAGGAGAGTAAATAGTCTGTGAATGACAGTAATCTTGAGCAAGGGATAAAAGTGTTGGTAGGTATGTATATTACTCAAGTTTTAAAGTGTTAGGGTAATGTTTTCCAAGAAAGTAAAAGGTAAAGTTAGAATTTTAAATGAACATGTTCAAAGTCTTCAACAAAAATTGATAAAAAATTAATTTTAATATATTAACTCAAATGACTGAACATCTTAAAACACATCAAAAAGAGAATCAAAAAGCTGATTTCATAAATTTTTTTTTTAATTTAATGCCACTAAATTAAAATGTGTAACTGCATATATTAATGGCAAACTAATTCAGAAAACAGTTGAATTCACTACACAACTCGACAAAAACATAATGCAATCCAATATTAAAATTTGCATGTATAGCAACACATATTTTCACTCTAAAATTGGAGAAATCATTAAAATAAAACACAAATTCGACCGTGAGAATATGACCAATTTTATCTAAATATAACAATCAAAGTTTTAGAGAAAAATAACGTGCAATTTAAAGTAATGAAACTAAATTGTCACCAACTGTAAGACAAATACAAAAATGTAATTGAGAGTTTCTTCTAAAACATTTAACTAAAAAGCAGTTATAACTCCCTACTCCATTCAGGAATACAAAGTGCTTCAATACTTACCCGGAGAGAAGTGTGGTCATCAACTTTGTATGCACAGCCAAGACCAAATTTGGTTTCATTAGTTCCAGCTATCCAGGTGAGAGTCATTCCAGATTCAAGTTGGTCATTTACCTTTTGATACATGCAGCCATTAAACTCTTGACCGTCAACACTGAAATATTCAGTCACCATATTTACAACCTCAAACGCATGAAAAATAATGATTTTCTAACATAACGTACTAGCAAAAGTTGAAACTCTTTATCTTATTAATACATTAAAAATGCATACAATATCATTAACCATGAAATACTATATTTATGTTTATTTACATAAATTTGTCTTCTTATAAAGATGTTTTTTTGTCTTAGAAGATATATATATATATATTTGATAAAAGAGACTCTTGATTTTGATGTTATAAAAATGCCATATTGGAATAGTTCCCTTCACATTTCAATTTTTAGAAATATTATTCTAAATTATATAAAAAGAAATAAAGATTTAGTATCTGAAGAAGTGTTAAAAATTAATTATAAAAAATTCTTTCAAAGTTGCCTAGACTATAATTATCCAGCTAATTTTATATATAAATATGTCTTCAAAGTTATAGCTATTTAATTATTATTATTTAATATATTCAGTTCCATTTAGTTTATAGTATATTATTCTTAATTTTCTTATAATAAGTTTAGTTACTAAAAATATATATAGACAGCGCCATTATTTTTAGTTATGCTGTTTTTTTGTGCTTGGCATTAGTGTACTATTGGAATTGGAATACATCGGGTAAGATTTTAGTTTTTTCGCACATTTTCATTATTATTACTTATAGTCATAATCATTATTAACCTCTATTGCAAATATTTTTATACATATTTATATTTGTCTATTTTGTCCGGATTCCTAAAGTAATTTAATTTTCCAATTCTATTCTATTGATGTTATATTCACCCACGTGGGTTTTTAGGCCTTTGCCTTGGTTTATCTCCTATGCTATTATGTCGAAAGTTTCCGCTGAATGAGATCTCACAAAACACTGTTTCACTGTCTTAAGCCAGTGACAGCTCGGGAAACCATAATAGTTTTTTCCACTCTAGCTATATTTCTCTTTTTTGGTTTGTAATGGTTCCATGTTCTTCGTTCTTTCGGTTTGTTCTTAAGATGTTTTAGGATTTATTAGTATTTTTTTAAATTTATTTACTGCTATATATAAACCTACTGCCATTCCTCCTTTTTAGAACAAAGATTAATAAAAGAAATTTTGAAGATACCATGTTTAAAGTTGTCCCTAAAATATTCAAAATTGAAAGAACAATCCTATCCAGATTTAAGATCAATAAAAGCTAACATATAGTAAAATAAAAAAAAAAAATATGGATATTTTAGATGCAAATAAAATATAAAAAAAAATTTACATACTTACACATTTGAATGAAAAACAAAATCACCCAGGGAATAACCTAAACCAATGTTAGTTTTCATTACTTGATTTTTAGAAAGACAACCAACAAGTTTGGCTCCAACCAGCCAATTTTGATAGCTGTAAATAAAAAAAAATATTTTGTCAACAAATACAAATGCTAAAATAGGGGGCGGGGGAATCCATAAATCTACAACAAACATTATATGAAACAGGGAAGGCTGATGGTATAAAATTTAAATTCAATTATTTTTACTTATTCTGACCTTACTTATTTCGAATACTATTAATTTCATATTGGTGACAATCTCTTTACAACTAAAAATACTTACTCTAAAAATATATATTTTTAAAAAAAAGGCCTTTAATGCACTTTTAGTTACCAAGTTTAAATAAATAATACTTAAGTGGATAAACTTGGCTTCATTTTTACACCAGGAGAGAGAGTTATATTAACATCACTCTATGGCCCCGTTTACATGGACGAAAAATGCCGGCAATATGCCGGGACGAATCCGCTTTGTACCCGTTTACACGGCGACCCGGCAAAATCCCGGGTCGAAATGCAGGTCCATTTTTTTGTACCCTCTTTCGACTAGGAACTTTGGGGGTAAAAAGGAGAGTGTTTTCTAATTCTCCCATGATGCATTGCGCCAGAAATTCATTTATTCAAGATGGCTGCTGTTTTGGATTGCTCGCGTTAGACAACAGAATAAATAATAACCCTCATAAACATCTGGGAGACCAAAACGAATTGGATACAACTGTCCGGGATTCGGAAGTTTACAAGTGCCCATTTTCAATAAATATTATATTCCATTCAGGTACAGGGAGAGAGAGAGAGAGAGAGAGAGAGAAGGATGTACATAAATTTATATTTAGTATGCTCTGCATGTATGTGTGTTTCCAATATTTTAATACGATGATACATATATTTTAATACAATTTTTGATATTGACTTGAAAATATTACAATATAATTCTTTTGAATGTACACAAAAAAATTGCATTTTTTTGTTATTTTTCTTGATTTATCTAATTGAGTGTTTTCATATAAGAAGTAAAAAATTAGTAATATCTTGTAACTAAATAACTCCATAAAGGTGTATTGAATTTTTTTTTACTGTGAAAGTTGATATAACCAATAGAATGATCTGTTTTATATTAACATTCCCTTAAATCCATGAGGATAAGAACTTAAAAAGAAAATTTCTTTTTTTTAAAATCTTCAGTTTTGATCCACTTTCACTTAACCATTTAATTTTTGTTATTAAAGCAAACCATGATTTACTCTACCAAAAGAGATCTCTTTATACACACATATACATACAAAATTATTTTATAAAAGTAGGCTAAGTACTACTTTTTTCTCCTGGAAGGATTAAATAATCCCACAATTATAAAACATACTATGAACAAGTTCTTATGAAAACATTGCACATCGAAGAAAATACACACTTTTTTACAAACAAAAATTGTGATTTAGCTTTTTAATTTAAAGTTGGTTAATATGAAAGTTTTTGTTTAACTAGGAATTCTGAGATGGAAATAAAATTGCTTTTATCATTGAAATGTTTTGGGTATCTGAAATAATCTTATAAAAAAACTAACATTTGATATGCTTTATACAGACTTCCTTTGTAATTATTACCCTTCAGAAGGTTTGAATTTTTTTAAAAAAAAATGTCTGTCTTCAACATTCTGAAATAAATTAATTGGATGTTTTTGAATAAATGAAGAAACATGTTTAAAGAAATAGGCTCTTTTTAATAAAATTATAAAGTAGAACAAATTAAATTGTTTTCGTGAAAATTTCTCATATACAGTTTTATTTAATAATCATACTCATTTTAATATACATCATTTATCAACACTTAATTTTAACATTACATGAATGCACTATAAGTAAATAAAGCATTCCATGATCTGCTATATAACACACACATTATACTATAACATTAACTATAGTAACATTATACTATAAGGACAAATCGAGGATCTATCTGCCAATATTCAACATGCATAATATCTTTTACAATTTTTATCTTATTGATGATAACATCTAATAAAATTCTCTGAAAATCTTATGAATGGCTTTTTTGCAATTTATTTACAACAAAAAGTATCAATTTTGAAAAATATTTACAAAAGAGTATTAAATGTCATTAACCCAAACAAATAAAATGAAACAAAAAAAATTAAAGAACATTATCTCTTAAATCAAAGATTTCATAGATAAAAAAGGTCAAATTACGTAGAATTTCTAAAATGTTCACTTTAGGTTTATGACATAAAAACTTAAATTTTTAAACACCTAGTGATTAGGCAATTAATAGTAAACAAAAAAATTATAAAAACATTTTTTTCTTCAAAGTTTCTGCAAATTTTATTTACTCTAATTTTTCAATACTATCAAAACTATTTTAATCAAATTAATGCTTTTTTTTTCATTTTTGGATAAAATAAATTTACAAAAGTAAGATTTAAAATGGTCTTCCCTTGTTTTCAAAGAAATTAATGGCAAAAACTAGTCTTTTAATCAGCCAACTGTGTGAAATATACCAGAAACTAGAAAGCAAAAACCTATAACATTTGTATATAGGTAAGCTACACATAGTATTTTTGAGAAATTGTATATGGTATGGGTCTAGATTAAATGAAATATCACAAGAATTTTGAAATTTCAGATCTTACAAACTGGCAGAATTATAAAATCCACTTCTATACAGTCAACTTTCAGAATTTACATAGAACAAATTAGAATACTGAAATCATGCAACTTATAGAAAGAAGTTGAATAAAAGAAACAAATACATGACATGTTATTTCGTTATCACTGATATGCAACTGAAGTATCATTTTATATATTACAATAATACTTTAAAAAAAATGGAAGATGAAACGACATCAGAAAAAAAAAGATTCAGAATTTTCAATCTGAAATTTAATGTTTGAAAATCAATAACAATCATTATTAATTCGATAAGCTACCAAAGTTTATCATTAATAAATTAAGCACAATGTGCACTAATTGTAAGCAAGATTCTTTTACCAGGGCATTCTTAAATTTCATGAAACTTCTCAGTTTCCCAAATTACACATGAGCAAAATATTAAATTACTTCAAAGTTTCTCTAAGAAATGCTAAATCAGTACTCGTACCATTCCACAAATTTTGGAACATGCATTAAATAGCCGACTAATTTCGCCAAGCAAAAAGAGATAAATTAAAAAAAAAACAATTACATCACTATTATTGTTACTGTGTGCAAACGTGATGAGGGACAATTTCTACTATTGGGGCTGTATATCGCAACATTTGGCGGTTTTTCTATTTTAAGAAATTTGTCAATATTATACAACACAAGCACCCCAAATTTGTCCCGTAAGCATATGTTACACAAAAATATCAGTAATTTTGAATGATGAAACACTTATTTTTGAAAACATTTCTTTGAAATTATCTTTTTTTACTGAATTCTTCATGAATATAGATTATTGTAAACGTCAAGTTATTCATTTAAGGGTAAATAGAGAGTTGAAAAAGGTTGTATTAAAATTCTGAATATTTTCATTGCTTTCAGAAAGTAAACATCCTACAGAAAATATCTATATGTAAAGTCGTATTTGGTTTCATGATCCTTATTTCCCATAAATATCATAGAACTGATTTAAGTACACTTCTTGGGTCAATATTTGTAACTAACTCAATGCGACAAATTTATTTAGGTCTTAAATTTATTAGAGCAGGATAATATCAATATATATTAGCATTTAGACTTTAATACTTATGTAAAAAAATCCAGAGTATTCTTATGCTTAATACATTTCAGCTGGGGTTGCAGATTTTTTTAACACACAATGTTGATATTTCAATAACAAGTGTAAAGTCTTTATATGAAATTTATCAAAATTATTGAATTTTACATTTTAATTGTGCAAATACCAATAAATGCATATTTGTTATCCATAGTAAAAAAAGGTACATCTGTGTGAGAAAAATTTGTATCAGTCAAATTCTGGAAAACAAAAATGTGTTAAGAAATCCTCACATAATAAATAGATACCACACAAATATTTAATAATTATTTTTTTTTAACTAAAAGAATTATGGATTTAAAAATGACTTTATTTTGATCATGTACAAGAGAACAGGAATTTAATATTCAATGTATGCACACAATTTTATATTCTATAATACACACATTTTAATGCCTTAATTTTTTGCCATACTCAGAATGTAATTCTCGATAAATTATATCTTTTTACTAAAATAGTACTGCGAATACAGACTTTCAAAACGTTACATGATTTTTTTTATATATAATTTTACAAATGGTAATTTTCATTTCTAATGTTTGAAAGTGGTATAAATTATATATATATATACTTGTTTTAATATGACAGGTATGATAACATATCAGATTTTTGTGTTCTTATTTTAGATAATTAAATACAGAAATATATCTTTTAACTACTCTAAAGATGTGTAAAACAAATAAAAAAATTTAAGCTAACCTAATATATTTTATCTTTTTATGTATGTTCTCTATATAATTTAATTTAAAATAAACAAAATTTTCCATTCCTGTAGACATCTATCCAAAATCCGATTGGATTGTTCGGCCACATATCCCGCCAAGTTTTTTCTTGCCAAATCGTAGGGTTTCTACTCCAAAACATACCACACAAAATCGCTAGCCGATTCGATCTGTTTAGAAGTTTCTTATGTGAACACAAAAATAGTAGAAATTGAGTTCGGTTTTTGGTGGCGACGGTTTCTAAATGGTTGGTATTGAAAACAAATGTCGTTCTTATCCATGTTTACTAAACACTCGAATTTTTTCCGGGATATTAAAGAGATTTTTTTCCGACAGTCGACTTCTTTTACTATAATTGAGCAATGACGTATAGTCAAATACGAAATTTTAGCGAGTATAGTTTAAATGTGCAAGAGCATAGAAATGTTTGGAGGTAAAAAAACGGAAACATAATCACATGTCCTCTTCATGATAATCGCGCTAAAAATTCTAGTTGTTTCCATGGTCACATTTTATAATCACGTGAATCTATCAACCAATCACCAGATTCTTATGAAAACGCACCCGATTCTCATGTAAACGGGTCGAAAAAAATACCGGTATAATCCCGGCTTTCATCCGCATTTCGAAATTGCCGGTATTATGCCGGGTTCCATGTAAACGGGGCTTATAAAGTAGCATGAGGGCTAATGGCAATGGACTTCATAATTTTGAGTTCCAATTGAGAGATGAGGACAACACCTGAGCTGGCCCCCCCAACCAAACTACAACACAACACCATCAAGAGGTAACTGAGCCTCGACAGATTTAATGTGCATCGGCCCCTCTACCCGTTGGGTCTTCAGTGGCACCAGGACTTGAACCTGTGACATTCCAGCCATGAGTTTGTGACCATAACCTCTAGGCTACTGTGGCCATTTTTGTACTAAATTTAATGTTTTAGAGGCAAATCTTCAAACAAAATATATTTAACATTCTATCAAAAAAGTAATTAATTTTCGTCTTCATATATTATTGATTTGTTAGTTCACAACATTAGCACCATGCAAATAAAACATTTTAAAAGGTTGCTTTCACATGTTACATAGGACTTTTAGATCATTAGAATACAGAAAACTTTTCTGATTGAAAGCTGCTCCAATATTAATATAATGCTAACTTCAAAATTCCATAAAGAGAAGCATATTCTTTATTGGTTCTCATTTGTAAAGAAAGAAGTCCATTCCCCCCCAGGATATAAAATGCATTTCACTATTTGATTTTTTTTATAACACAGTACTCTAAAGCAACATGAGAGCCACTGGTGATTGATCTAGTAATTTTGAACCTTGGTCAAGCGACAAGGTAAACATCTGAGCAAATGCCGCACACTCTGAATTGCCCCACCACATAACCATAAAAGCATTGAGCCCCGACAGATTTAATTTGCATCAGCCTTTCTATACACAGTGAATTTTCCGTGGTACTAGGATCCAGCAATGATGACCACAAGTTTGTGCCCACAAAATATGTTTAATATTTAATAATATTAAATGGGCTATGATGCAAAAGTAAAAAAAAACTATTTATGAAATTTTTCTAAATCTTTAAAGACAGTTCCAAAAATGCATGTATGTGTCATCATAAATTTATATGAAAACTAAGATACTTTTTGAAAATATGCTTTCACAAAGACAACCTTGTGTAGTAGTTTGTAGTTGATAATTCTGAATCTAAGAAAATCTGAAATTATCTTAAGAACTTATTCACTCGGGAAAAAAAGTTATTTTTTATTCCTGCGCAATCAAAAGAAGGTCAAGAGACTGTCTAGCTAATAATATAATTTTTATAAGAGGAACAAACATTTGAAATAAGAGATTTTTTAATTAAGTAAACTTACTTGATTACTCCTGCTAAATGAACTTGAGGAGAGGAAAGATCCAAATCAAGATCACCATTCAAATGTACATAGTCATTTTTATATGCAGAACAAAATGTACCAGATTTTTTTCTACAGAGGAGAAAAGAAAAGTATAGCAAACTTGTTCCACCATACAAAAATAAAAGTTGATTCATATACAAATTTCCAAATATAGAACAGAAATTGAGCAAAACTTTTATAAATCTTAATAAAAGTAATAAGTTATTTCATAAGATATCAGTGTCAATATATGTGTATAATCACTTCAGATTCTTAACAGTATTTCAACTTAAATAATCTATGCATAGCTGATTGTATTCATAAAGATTGCAACAATTTCGATTTCAGAGAAACAGATGTAATGACAAATGAACACACAAATAAAAATCTACATAATATTGATTAAATATTTCAGTATCTTAACTAATTTCTTGTATCATACAAACCACAATGATAGATTCTAACAGTACTTAATAATTAATTTATGAATAAATAAATATTTTTATTCAATTTTATTTCAAATTCTAAGAAGGAAACTATTGTTAAAATAATGAATATGTTCAGTTTTTTTTAAACAATAACAGAAAATTACATCAGGTATTTTTTTTTCTTCTTAAATTGCTTCAATTTATCAAACTTTCTCTTAATTTATGAGATACTGAAAGAAAATCTTCAAAATATTGAAATGTTGCTATTAGATAAAATTTTCATTTTGAATGTTTTTTTCCTTTATAATAGTAAATCTAAATAATGAGAATTTTAAATCCATTTTATTATTCTTTTAAGTTCTAAGAAAGTATTCATTGTTATATAAAATACTGAATGTAAGCTTTTAGCATTTTGTAACACATTACAACGAGAGTTTATTGAAAAACAGAGGACTAAAATACTTAAAAAATTTAAGAGAAAATTGAAACATTTTTATCAGATATTTTCTTTTTGAGTGATTTTATACAGTGAATGTAAATAAATTCTATGATTTTTTTCCATGTCCTTTTTTATATGTATAATTATATATTTTTAATCTAATATGCAAACAGCACAATAAACAAATAAGCAGTCGTTTCAATAGCTAACAGTAAGAATTTTTTGATTCATTTTTCAATGATAATGAATTAAATATATATTTTACAAAGCTTAAGCAATATTGTTCATTACTAGTTCAAGGTTCACCCCTTCTAAAGGGTACCCAAAATCTGCACTCAAGGGAAAAAAGGTGCATCAAATTCTGTTTTATTTTATGTCAAGGTAATTAATACAGTTAAAAAGGCAGGTGTGTAGATTAATATGCCCCTTGGATTTGACGAAATGTTTTCAATTTCGTGGCAAAATAACTATTTCATTCTGGGACAGTTTACTTTGGTAACCAAGACAGAAATGCAAAATTATTCTGATAAGATCTCATGTTCTCAATACTCCATTGTTATTCATTATTTAAAATTGGCATGCATTTTTAAAAAGACAAACAATTCTTTTTTTAGAATAAAATTTTCACTGTTTTTGTTAAAAAACTTTCTCAAAGCTTTGATATAACTGCAAATTTATATCCAATTTTCTTTTTTTGAGCTTGCCTTCAGTTTTCTCTAAATGGTATAATTAAGATGTATTACATTCCTTTTCTTGAATGAGTTTTGGAATGCAAAAGAAAATGTATGATATAAAGATGCATCACTAAAGGTTTGATTTTAGTATTCAATGTTCAGTTTAAGAAAACAGCAAGCATCGAAATTGGAAATTTGAATATACAGCAAAACAGGAATTAATAGGCATTGTATTAGATCTGCGAGACAGAATAGTCAAATAAATTAAATCAGGCCTAATCCAGAATTCATTGAGAATAAATATGTTGATTCTAAAAGACATCAGTGATTTTAATTCTTTTGATATTATATCAAATTACAAGCTTCTTCAGAACAACTAAAACTCAATTCAATTCAATTGCTTCACTCAAGATTCAATTTTATTCTATTCCAATTTTTTTGGTTTCATGTGGAAAGGGATGGACAAAAACAATTTGAGTGGTACTGTATCTTTCTTGGTGATATTAAAAAGGTTTCTTTTCTTGGAAGAATTCTAATTGAAGGCAAGTCTATTTCAGAAATGGTATGATTTTTATTTCTTAGTAAATAATAAAGTAATCCATTAATTCACTACATTCTAATAAATCTCTTATAAATGTTTGAATTTATATTTTACATTGCTATTACTTCATTTGGGGGGGAATTTCTTATGTTACCTGAAAACTATCAATAGTATGGTGAAGCTTATTTGCATTTACCAAAAAAATTACCGATTTTCCAAAGGGCCTACTAATCGAAACTTTAACCAGTTAAAATACATAAAGAGAAACTTCAGTATCAAGTATATTTACCCAGATTGAGGTGCAAAGTTAGTATCAAGGCTTAATTTCAAACCTTTAACAAACTGGTTCTCTACAGAAAGCTCTGTAGCTAAAATATTATCAGTATTCCATTTTTCTTTTATGGTAACACCTAAATAAAAAATTCAAAGATATAAAATACATACAAAAATAGAATAAAATTTAATGCATGAAAACTATATTGGAAATATTCTGTAAAAATGCATACAAAATTATGCTTGTAAGAAAACCTCTATGAAATATCCATACAGAACATGTAGATTAAATATACCTTGATATAACTAATAAAAATTTAGTTTTAAGCATTCTACTTAATTATCTTTTTAAACTTTAAGACTTTAGATGCAATATATTATGAATAAAACCAGTATTTCATTACCAGAATTTATTAAAAATTAGAAAGTGTATTTTGAAATGAAGGAATATAGTACATTCTGTTCGTCAGAGCTGGGTCACTAGTAATATTATGAAAAAATTCGTTTCATGCTTTTAACTCTGTTGATTGCATAAACAACTTAGCAAAGCTAAAAACTGGTGTTTGCAAGTAATCTGGGGAAAAAGAAATTAAAAAATTTTTAAATAAAAAAAAGTCTACAGGATTGTGATCTACCCCCTTAAATCTCGTCTAATTGAATTTACATGATGGCGCAATCAACAGACTAAAAGAAAACCCATTGTTTTGAATCTTTATTCTTAATTTGGATACGAGATTTCAACCTGAAATATATTGAAACTTGTTACAATTATGTATTTACGTACATGTATGTAATAAATATTTGTTTTGTAAAGTCATTCTTCCGAAATAGTTGCCAAACTTTACCAACATTATCACAAAACATAACTTAAATTTTACTGTATAAGGATGCAAGATAAAATTTAAGATAATTTTCAATGGTAAAAAGCAAAATTGTATAAGTTCAGTTCAATAGGATAAAAAAAAAGCAAGATTTTTCTACACATGTAATCAGAAAGTATATTGGTATTTTCAATATAAACATGGAAATTATTGAAATTATTTAGCTTTCTTTGTGAAGCAGAGTATGTAATATAATAGTCATTGAGCAGATAATCTTCATTTAATATGAGCAAGACATTGGAAGTATAAATGAAAACAATGACAAGATAATGAATGAATTATTCAAGGCTGTAAAAAGAAATATAAAAAAGCCAAAAAGGAATTTTTAAATATAAAGTGCATGAAAGTTTTTTTTATATTTATATTAAACTTAAAGGAAAATTTCAAAATCTCTGGCAAAACTGGCATATAAATTAGGTAAATACTATCATTAAATAATTACTGAACATAAATATTAACTAAATTATAACACAAATATACCATAGAAGTAATAAATTATAGCATATATTGAAAGTAATAATTACCATGTTTTTGTACATTGTATTTTGTTTCTAAGAAAGCATTTACTCGTCCAGTATCATTATTGGATGTTCCACTTACTGTGAAATTTACTCCGGTAGCTGTCTTTGTCTTACATTCCAGTTTCACAAAACCGATATCTAGAGGAAAGTGGAAAAATGTTTACATAAAAACTTTTTACATAAGTTAATACTAATCTTTCTCAGTTTTACAAATGTTAATAAAATGAAGTATAGAGTGCCCTTGAAAATCTATAAAATCATCAAACTATCAATATGTATCGAGAATCATCTGAAACTGTAAACACACAAAATAAAATATCCCACCATAAAATATAAAATTTGTCTTCTTTTATTTAAAGGAAAATTGAATTTTAATAGCTTAAGAAAAAATTATCATTGTGAAATAAGAACCATTAAACGAAATAACACCCACGAAACTAAAAAACACACTTATTCTTTTAGAATTTCTATTCTTTGGAATGGAGATTAACCTTTTTCAAAAAAGGAAAGATATAAAACTATACATTCATATTGCTGGTTTCAGTACATCCTTTGCTATATGAACTCTGAAAGGACAGAATAGAACTGATACTCGCATGAAGGGATTTTCTTGGAGAAGGTACAGGATATTTCTTTCAAAAATATTAATCTCAAAAGAAATTGAATCATAATTAACCTCTCAAACCTCTACATTTCTCATTAAAATGTGAATCATGTTTAGTATGTTTTCTTCAAACCAGATATTTTTTTTCCCTCATTCGATCTTTCAATATTCATTCATTTCTCTCCATAGTCATGTTCCCGAATTCATCCAGTTAAATTATTATTCTGAATCAAATACATAATTGCAAATCGCGAATATTCAGTATTATTTGAAATATTGCCATATACACAGCACTGTACCACATATTTTTCACCTTCATTCCACTTTAAAAAAAGAATGCTAATTATATTTGTTGGCTATATTTTCATAAAAATTAAAAAGGAACACTTCCAACAATATTCTTTTTAAAAATTTAAGCGAAAGTTTACAATAATGAAAAAGTTATTACACAAAACTAAATATTGTCAAACTTGAGAGGCACCTTATTCTTCACACCAGCCTGTTAAGCCAGCCTGTAGGACAACACTTCTCACAAATTTTTATCGCATTATGAATTTTTTAGTTCTTGTACTCAAAAATAAAGAATTTTTATGCTACTTACGATAATTTTTGTTGAAGATATCCCTAGATTGTTTTCCAAGGTCAGCAAAGCACGGTGGAGCCATATTAAAGAATTCTATAAGTTATAAAAATACACACATCAGGAACTATAAAATTGTAGTTTAAAAAACACTTTAAAATATATTATAAGCACTTATTCTACGAAAATTACACAAAAGTAGATCATAATATTTGTTTTATTGGAACAAAAAAGAAAAATTATTTTTAGACTGAATAAACCCCATAATGGTTCTTCAAAGCTTCATACATTACATCAACTAACATGGTAATTCTGAAAATATAAAATATACTTAAAATATAACTTTACAATATTCTTTGAAAAATAAGATAAAATACACACCTATATATTTTAGAAGAAAAAAAAAAAAAAAAGCACAATTGTTACATATTTATTCAGAAAATGATTAAATTACATATTTAAACAGATTCCAAATTTTTGTAAACTTCTACAGATTAATTGGTGAAAAATAAGAGTACATAAAAGTAATTAAGAAAGCCATTTTGAGAGAATACAAGGATATTCATAAGATATTTGTTTTTTTTATGAAGGTTGAAATTTATCTTTCCTGAAAATCTACGGATGATGAAAGTCAGCAAAGATTAAATGATATTTTAAAAGGAAAATTTAAAACTATAATTAGAAGAGGAAAAAAAAAAAAAAAAAACTAACATCTCTTATGTTCCAGAATTATTTTTCATACATTCAAACTATATTCATGATAAATATAAAATTAAGAATATTTAATAAGCCATATTTTTTTAAGCAAAATAAAATTCAAAATTATAAAAAAATATATATAAATTTCTTATTCTTATCTATTAATATATGAAGAAAACAAAAAACAAGGAAGTGGTAGATCTAAAGTGAAGAAAGTATAAGTTGACCAAGAAAAAAGTTCAAGGTAAAAGAAGATTAATTGGATATCCTGAAAGTATGTTGGGAGCAGATGTATTAGCTAAGAAATCCATGCAAGATGAAAAGTCATTCTGATGTTTCAAGATTGGAAACTTTTCACAAACATGGACAGAAAAAGGTCGAATTTTATTTTTATAAACAATATTGGTTATATGATTAGGAAGTTAATTTACTATAATTGTTGTGTTTGAAAACATACACTCTTCAGTTCATATTTCAACATTTTACAACAATGACAAACTACAATTAACTAGAAACAGGAAATTCTAGAAAATAAATTCCACATAACTCTCAAATCATAATTTAAGATGTCTATAGATATTAGTTTTATTTCATACAAATAATAAAAAAAATATCGATGGTTATAAAATTTGTAGTTCATAAAAATATTTAACCAATTACATTTAAATTTATCCTTGCAACTTTGCTACATACAGAAAACTGAATGAATGAATTATTTAAAACATTTTCAAACAATATCCAAACAATAATTTATTTAAATTCATGTTTGGGGTGGCTTTTTCCTTCACTAAAATATAGATACTCGCTTAAGGATTTTTTTTTAAAAAAATTTCTCTCCTTATATAATAAACATTGATATACGTGAATACAAATAAATAAAACATTTCAATCGTTTTAAAAATTAAATGTAGAGCAATGAGGAAAATGCAAGACTAGACTTTTTTTCCCTTTAGCGTGTACGAAATGCTTCACCGATTTCTACTATGCAATGCTTTTTTTTTATTGCCAGGTCACCACGCGCGTTTATATAACAAACACTGAAAACTTCAACAGTCAAGTATTTATAACAGACGAAAAATACACAGATATACAAACTAATCGAATGAAACCGAAACAGATTAAAACTGGCCGAATAGTTGTTTCTTACTATTTGATACATTACATTGGGGCAAAACCAGGAAGGATCAACAATTTCCTGCTCATAAAACAAATAAATACGAGCAATAAAATTATATTAATTAACAATAAATTAATCAAGAAATATGTTGGACAAACCTGTAGTTAGAATTAAAATAAACAAATTTTAATAACGAAGAGAAACTAATTCTCACCGGAGGTTAAATGAAGGACTGGAATCGTAGCCTATGCAAATATTTTATCTACGTTACAGTTAAGATCGAATGAGGATGAATTTCTTGTTATCATTTATTTATAATAATGATGCAATCACAATAGCAATCGCAAATAATAGTTTTCTAAAATTTAAAAAAATGAATTAAGAAAGTATGTGTTCTTTATTTCAGGCAATTTATTCCCATTCTTTTATTTAAATAAAAATAGAAATGAAATGAACTACTGTAATCAAATATGAAATTATCAAAACATGGGAAGCGGGTAAACGATTTCTGTAAAATTTAAACGTGTATAGTTATTGTTTTCCAACATTAAAATTGTGAAATTACTTTAGTTATTCATCGCTTATAACAATTCTTATAACCAAATACCAAGTACGTATGACCAATGTAATCTTTCTAAATTTATCAGTGGGATCATTATGAATTTTTAGACTTGGAACACTTGGTGTAATTTTTATTAAAAAAATTCTATTTAAATACAAGCGAACAGAAAATAGTTAGTCATATACAACCACACTGTCTAATTCATTCTATATTCTTTTAGAATATTTAGTGTTTAAGTGTACTACATACTAAAGTGTTAAATATGGCGCCAAACAAGTTATATTCGAATAATTCGTTAAAACAAGACGAATGTGCTTATTTCATTACAATTGTCCTTGTTATTGTGAATAGAGATATTTCTGTTGCTAGGGAAAATAAATCTTCACTAGTATATCTTAATGTTAAGTGGTTTCAACTATTACGAATTTGTATTGGGAGTTCTTATGAATCCTACATCGAACTTATAAATTTTTTAAAAGTGTTCATTTTGTTTATAAATATTTTTACGCAGCCGATATTTCTCATTGATGGGGTAAAAGTAAGTGTTTCTACTTTTTAAGATTTCTTTTTTGAAACATTTACATTGCATGATAACCATGGATCCAAGTATGAAAGTAGACATGTTTTAACGTTTAAATCATTGCAAAAGTTTATTTCTGTATGTTGAGGGATATTCTCTATGATAAAAATTAAAAATATATTGGTTTATGGGAGTGGGGAACCCCAATCCCCTTTTATGCAGAAAAATAAGAGTTGGGTATCGGATCTAGTGATGAAGATGATACTTGATCATTGTTAAAGTCAATATTTCCCTCTTATTTTTTTAAATCACAAAGCGTAGAAGAAAAAAGTATTTTTAAAAAATTTTATGAGTAAGCTTTTGTTCTAGCTGTTTATCTTTAGAAATATAGGAGAAGTAGAATTTTTTTTCATTAAAGTTAACAATTATTTTCTATTTAATTATTTTTTTCTTTGGAAGAAAAGTCATATTAAAAAGAAAATTTAGAACAGGGGTGTCAAACTCGTGGCCCATAATGAACTTTTTTGCAGCCCAGCCAATATATTGCACACAATAATCCTAATATATATTATAAACGTGAAGGTTTGTGAGGATGTTTGGGAGTCTTTCACGCATAAACAACTGAATGGATTGTAATGAAAATTTACAATGGTATAGCTTTTACATCAGAATAACACATAGGCTATAATTTATAGATATTGTGTGAAGTGTCCAAAATATAACAATAATTGTCAAGTAAATAGGAAAAAATTCAGCCATCTGCAAAAAAGCCCGTGACAGGAAATATCTATCTTTTATGTGTGAAGCTAACCTTTGCATTTTGTTTTGTCTATGCCAGGCGCCAGGAACTGCGAAAGCTTGAGCAGGTGGAGTGTGAGGCTGATTACAATTTTAACATAAAATAAATACAACAAAAAGTAATATTAACATATTACACTTCCAGATATAAATTATTTATACTATTTTAATTGAAAAAATAACATTGTTTATTTGCTTATGATTTTAGAAAAGTTCGAGTATGTTACATCCACCAATTTTTAAATCTTAATATTTACAGACTGCACAATATTGATTAAAGTAAAAATTCGCTGAAATTCTAAAGACAAAACACAGACAATTATTCTATAAAATTCCGTGCAAAAACGAATACGTCTCTAATCAGTTGACCTGAAAAATAATGCATTTTGAACCAAGATTGATTTACGCCGTTTTTCAGAAAAAGCTTTTCACTGTTTTTTAAATCGTGCTATATAGTTTTCAGTTATGGTAATTTAAGGTCGCTGACACAGAATTCGAAGATTCGGTGTACTTTTCGATTTTCACAACGTGAGATAAAACGATATTTGATAGTTTGAATGACGTTAGTGAAATTATTTTGTAAGTTAAATATTAACAGAAAGAAAGAGGTCCTCACAATCAATAAATGTCTTTTAAATTCGAAGTAAGATAGATTCTCCCATTTGAATGCAAAGCTGTAATAATAGTTTCCATTAAGCAAGGCGATAATTTAAAATTTAAATACTATTCATAGTGGATAAAAAAATATTAAAACAAATTTGCAGTTCAAAAGATAATATTGAAATACAAAACAAACTTAGTTGAAAAAGGCCAAGTGTAGGACACCCATTTCACTAAACTTAAAGAACGGTGGATAGTTAGGGGGGAATATTATAAACCTATAACAAAACTACAGTAAAATTGATACTGAATGTATATCGAAGGTTTTACAAGTCTGTCAATGCATAATTCTAAACCTTTCAAGAAAGTGTAATAATAAGTATTATAATAATTAGTAAAAAAGGTAGTTTTAATATTAAAAAATAGAAGACATAGTAACATTTTTATTCAACTGAGAATTACTTAAATAAATTTTAATTCTTTAGAGTATTTTATTTTTTAAATATGTTGCATCAGTTACAATATACTCAAATTTTAAATATTTAATAACTAATCAGAATCAAAGTTTTAATAACTTCTTCATTTATAAAAATAATTGCATGAAACTTTTTTTCCGTTTATCGAACATTTCAAAAAATGCTCACAATTTTAATTCAACATTTAATACAGTTGTGAAATTTTGTAATTATAAAAATTTCTACTTTTCAGAACATACAACTATTTTTAAAAAGATATATTTTCGTTTTCGGGTCCTAAAAAGTTGCAAAGTGAGTGAGTGAATATTAAGGTCCCACTGTTCACTTACTCAAGAGATATCATAGCGAGAGGGGAAGAGGAATTTCCATGACAATGTGTTATGCATTTAAAAATGTTCAAACAACGCTGGGGAGAAAATAAACCTGTCTGACAGAAAAGAAGCAAAAAAATTTCGAAACAGCGAATTTTAAGTTATACACTTGGAAAAAGGCAGAGCAACGCCGGGCTAAGCGGAGGAGGGGTGAAAGTCATTTTGAAAAAGCATTAGAAGTGCTGATTTTATGAAGGAAATGGAAAATTTTTATAAAAGAGAAAGCCAGAGTAACGTCGGGCCATGCAGCTAGTATATAATAAAATAACAAACTGAAACAAAAATTTCTCCCAAAATTGGAAAGAAAGTACCAGAGGACAAATATCAAGAGTCTGGATGTAAACATTTAATTTTCCTTGTTTTTTTATATGCGTTTATTACAATGTATTACTTGAAATAAACCTACGTTTCTATGAATATTAATTTTTTTTTTGCGGCCCACCTAAAGTTAAGCCTTCTCTGTTTGGCCCAAGTTAGCCTTTGAGTTTGACACCCTTAGTTTAGAAGATCTTGTGCCAAAAATGGTAATTACTTTCAATTTCAGGTTACATGTAAGTTAAGTAAATACATCATTGTTTATCACACACACACAGTGCAAGTACACTGTGTGTGTGATTAAAAAGTATTCACACACACACACAGTTTTTTATGTTTGGCTTTTAATCCAATAAGAATTTAATTTTTTTTTATTCTGGAGTATCCCTGTCTGACTAAAGGCGGACCAATCCCCATTGTACAAATTATACAACTATTCATTCTTATTGCTCAAGTTGAAAAACTTTAATTTACATGTATTATGTAGTTCTGTTTTGTCTGAAGGAAAAAGTAAAGGAAACAGCAACCAATCTGCACAAGGAGAGTTAAAATTCACAAATTGAGAGTTGTGTTCACACCCTTTGGATAAACTCTAACATTAACCTTTTTGTCTATAGAATCACTTCTGTCAGTAGCTAACAGTTTATTAAGAACTCTAGGCTAATCTTTATGGCTTGTATAAAAACACAGGCTATACGCTTGATCTTGGTTTTTACTTTGAGCTTTATTCAAAGTTTTATGATTTTCTGCTTATGAAAAATTATACTGTACTCAAATAGTGGAGGTGGAAATGGATAAGATAGCCTTTGTTCTAAATTTCAGTAACTAGCTCCATAGATATTTGAAGAATTTATCCTATGCTGCAGATGAGTGTAGGATTAAAAAAAAAAGATCAATGTATGAAATTATGTGTAGAGAATTCATAGATTTTTTTTCCTGTTTGAACTGTGATAAGTACATAAAAAATTACTTTTAATTGATATATAGCTCTTTAAGATTCTGTAATTTTAGACTTAATATGTGGCTTGAATATATAGGTATATGCTATAAAATCTGGCATATAACACTGACGTATACTTTCCAGCTAATAATTTTTAATTTTCAGGTATATTCGCCATATAACGTGCGCTCCTCTTTTTTTTTACAAAGAAACCTGAAACGTATGTGCGCAATGCTGTTGTTTTGAAGTCATTTATTCAAAACTTAAGAAATACCTATTATTCCAAACTTAAGAAAAAAATGGTGTATTTCAAAGACCACAACTCTTAAAGTTCACAAGAATGTCATTTCTTTTAAATAAAAAGTATTTCAATATGTGTAGAAGTCTACTTTTATCTATGTGTGCTTATCTTTTTTTTTATTTTTAAAGCGCTCACTTTTATACCCGACGTATAACATGCACCCTTAAATTTCGATCGTATTTTTTGTGTTAAAAATGCACGTTATATGCCCAAATTTTACAGTATGTAGTTAATATTCTCTACTATAGAAACATGAATCATTACATATAAATAAGGGTATATAAGGCATATATATATATATATATATATATATATATATATATATATATATATATGTAATAAACTCATTCATATAATTTAGTTCCTTTTGAGCCATTAACTTTGATATGAATTTTGTCATGCTGCATTTAGATTTGTTAAAGTATTTAAGAATTTTGTTTTTTTGACAATTGGACATTATATTTCAGCATAATAAAAATATTTTAGCACTTCTCAAAACATGAAATTAGCATGAATGTTATTACTTTGTGCATAATTATGACTAACTCATTAACATAAGAAAAATTACTGTTTTTTATGCATATTGAATATTGTTATTCACATCTTGCTATTTCAGTTTAGTTTTCAGTAATATTCAGATATTTTATTTCTTTGTCTTTAGAAAAAAAAATGAGTGCTTGAAAGTCTATTGTTTATTTATTTACATGATTCAATTGCAGAGATGAACATAAAATGCAAGATATGAGTTAAATAATTTTTTAAATGTCTACAGTTTAAGGAGAAATACAAACATATTATCTACTTTTTTATTTTCATATATTTCGAGAATTAGATTTCAACTTTGATACTGCATAATCTTATTGATGTAATAATGTTTGCTTCTTAAAAAAATATTTTGATTCAACTTCATGTGAGGGTTAATAAAAACATTCATAATATTCTTTTTATTAAAGAAGAAATTACCGTTTTTTTTTAAATAAAAAAAATTGTTATAATTTGTGCATGTAACTTTTAACTACCAATAAAATATTAAAGCTTTAATTTTTTAGTCTTTTTCTTTATATCTCTTATACTTGGTTGATTAGTATATAATTTATATAACTGTTTGTGTGAAAAAATATTAAAAATAAGTCAAAGATTTTTTTTTAACAGAGCAAGCTTCATAAAAATTTATGGTATTTTTATTCAATATAATAGTATTTCATTTTGAACCAATACCAAGCTTTAAGTGTAAATCTGGACTAAGATTCTTTCAGTATATGTCTATAAATTTATAAACTGTTATTGTTATTATATTTCTTTTTAATTTTTGTGGTATTAAAAAAATATTGAATGATAAAAGTATTTGTTTTGTTATATTTTAAAAAATTACAACTTTCATAATGTAATACTAATGTGAATGTATATATTTGTTTATAAAAAAAATTATTCTTTTAATGAATTTTCAGATTATTTAACAAATTTTTCTTTATTCTGCAGTAATGGGGAGACGAAGAAGTAAAAGGAAGCCACCACCAAAACAGAAAGCTATTATGCCTTTGGAAACTCAGTTCAATTGTCCGTTTTGTAATCATGAAAAATCCTGTGAAGTCAAGATGTAAGAACTTATTTGAATTTTACCTTATCTTAAATCTTGCCTAATAAATAAAGTTTGAATGCTTGACCTTGGAATTCAATGTTGCAGATAAGATAACTCAGTTATTTAAGAAAATAGAATGCTTTTAAGGGACATGGGACATTCCACTGTAAGGAACGAAGAAAAAATGTTGATAAGGCAACACC
Source organism: Trichonephila clavipes (assembly GCA_019973935.1). Taxonomy (NCBI): domain Eukaryota; kingdom Metazoa; phylum Arthropoda; class Arachnida; order Araneae; family Nephilidae; genus Trichonephila; species Trichonephila clavipes. Next base: position 751,595 of record BMAU01018656.1, on the reverse strand, counting down.
ACTGCTTAAATTGCTCAACTTAATGATATATTTTATCTTTAAAATATTTGTGTTAATGCTTTTAACATTTATTTAATGCTCATGGGTCTGTAAAAAATACTGATTATACAGCTGTTCTAAATAATTGTGATAAGCATATTTAATTTTTTTAAAAAAGGATAAAAGGATATATTTTTATTTGCAGTTTTAATACACTTTTCACAAATTAGTTGTATTCAAACATTCCAGAAAACATTGAGTAAAATTTTAAGTATGAAATTATTTTCAAGAAATGTCTGTTACATACAATTTACTTGCAGTTATTGTATTTTTCAAAACAGTATTATTTTTAAAAAATATTTTCTAATTGATAATGATCTATGTCCATGGTTTTTGTTAGAATGATTCTGTAAATGGAATTTTGTTTAGTTATTTGACCCAGTGGAAACATAAAATATACCTTTGAATATACATGTATATTAAATTTAATACAAATAATAATTTATCAACTATTGAAGAATGCTTTTTTTAAATAATTAGTCTACTCTATAAAAGTAGAACTATTTTTTTCTTTATATTTCAGGTATGTTTGAGATGTGTACAAAAGGTTTATTTGATACTAACAGTTAACTGAATTACCCTTTAACAATTCTTCACATGTATGTGTCAAATAAATGCAGTTATAGCCAGAAACTTAAAAATGTACTTTTATTCATACCACACTAAGAAAACTTTAATTTTGTCCTAACCTAAATAGACTTACTAATGATACTATTTTCCTTTTAGAATAATTGTGTTTGATTTGTACCTGGCAAAATTTTTTAATGTTAATAACTGTGCATATTTTTAAATATGTATTCAATATGATTTATGTGTATGTAAGATTAAAAATTTCTATTTATCATTGCATTTTTCATCTAACTCAGGGGTAGCCAACCCAAATGACCTTGCTGGCTTCTTCGGGAGAACATTATAATCTCGCGGGCCGCACATAAAAGTATATACCTTTATATCAGATTTGGAAACAAAAAACATTTATTGGAGTGAAAATTTGAAACAGAATGAATTATTATCGTTTTCATTATTTTTCATGTATACAGACATAGATAATATAATAATGCAATGATCAAATAATGTTTAAAATATTACAGTTGCCATTTTCTTGAAAATTATGTTCCTTTTGAATTGATCTTTCGTTACTCATTATTTAAATTTTATTGTGATGTCATTCTCAAACGATTTAGTGTACATTACCCTTTATCTTAACCATCCTGAATATATTTTTTTAAACTCTAAAAAACATCTCTGACTGCCTCTTGCTTTTTGGGCACTCCAAACAGAAAAGGAGAACTGAAAGTCGCACACGTAGAGAATCATGTACCATCCATAGTAAAGGATATGCATAATGCAATTCAGAATTTATAAAAAAAAGTAATTTATTATGGTAAAATCAAATGTAACAGTTTGATAAAATATAAATCTATTTTAATCTAAAGGACATTTCTACTATCGAAAAGGATTTATTTTAAAACAAGAACAGGTAACAGGCAAGTACATTATAGATTTATATATATATATATTCCTCAAATAAATTTCAAAATGAAAAATCTTGAAAAACCTGATATTTAAAATTTTTTTAAAAAGAGTCGACGGGCCACAACTTACGTACTGACGGGTTGTGTGTTGGACACCCCTGATCTAACTTATAAACAATGTTTCTATGATTGAGTAGATGTACTAATGGAATCGAAATAATTAAAAGCTTTTTGAAGTGTTCTAAAAAATTAGATTTCTTTAAAATTAGTTTGTAGTTGACTGGTTGAAAAGTAATGCAAAAAATTACTTTTTCAATGTTCATTTTTTGACAAAATCACATCATTTTAAGAATATTCTAACTTTTTAAAGAGATAAAAAAGAAGCAATTTTTAAATATAAAGGGCTGAATTACTTTATTTTGTTATAAAATTATTTGCAATGTATTTTTATCTATAGATAGTGGAGATCACTTTACATGAAAGACAAAATGCATTGTGGAAATAATTGGTTTAAAATATAATATTCATAATCTTTTTTTAAAGAATAATGCCACAGACAGGTGCTAGTGAAGCTTAATGTGATTGAACTCTCTGAAGCTTTAAAACACTGTAATATTAAGTTGATTTATTAAGCAATATATGTGTTTAGTCTATCAATTATAAATCTTAGTTATTTCATTACAGGGATCGACAAAGGAATACCGGTAGAATTACATGTCGAGTGTGTCTTGAAGATTTTCAGACTTCTATCAACTGTATCCTTTTATGCATATTTTAACTGTTGAATATACAAAATTATCTTGAATTATGAAATTGCTTAACATATTTGTTTAATCTGCTTCAATCCTTCTTTTCCCTGAGGAGATTCATTTCCTTTAGATGTCTCTAGATTATCCTGAGGTTCTTTAAAAGGTCCTTTCCTGACATCCTTTCTCATAGGTTTTAATGACTATGATAAACAGTTCTCATGCTTCTAGGATACTCTAGTGATCCTTCTGTATTATCAGCCCTCCTTCTCAATTAATTTCCTGTATCTGCCTAAATCATAGATACAAATTGCTTAATCTTTTCTTTTCAAGTGTTACCGTATGTTATTCCCATTATACTAAATTCAATTTATTTTTTTGCTATGTACAGCTTCTTTAAAAAATTTTTTTATATAATTTACTTTTTATTTACCAACCTGCATGCTTCGCTGTTAACTTACCAGTCTGCTTGTTTGGGGTGTCTGGTAAGAATAGAAATATCTTTGCATTTCCTATGGGTCATATTTCACTGTGGAAGGGTAAAGAAGTAGAAGGGGTTTGCAGGATTGATACTATACTTCTAGCAATCGATTGAGGACAAGTCTTGGGAGTGCAGTCGATAAGGGGTGCTTTGGGTTTTCCCATGAGATCTTTCTGATACTGAAGTACTATATCTTGGGTGAACTGTAAGTAAGCTCAGAGCTTAGCTTCTGCCAGATGACTGGCACACTGCCTCTCTCTTGTTGGGCTCTATGGTAGATGGAGGCACTCTAGGATAAATACCTCCTCTTTTTTTATGGACCTATCAATTTTATATCTGAGTAAAAGCCTTATTTTACCCAAATAAACCTGATCATATTGCAGCTTGTTCAGGATTTTTAATTATTTCTTTGGAAAACAATGCAGTGTGTAAAAGATCATTTGCTATACATAAAGCTCTTATTGGAGTAGGTGGTGAACTAAAATTTGTCAAAAATTTACAATATAGGGATCTATTTGTTGAATCCATGTCTACTTTACCAACAAAAGCATTTTATACCAGCAAAAACTTTTCTATATTCTCCTGTTGTATTAAGTCTTCCCAAAATCACTAAATTTCTTCTGAGGTGTCTTGGAAACTAACTAGTGGTACACTTCTAAGGTGGAAACTTGAGTGGATTTTTCTACCAGGATGTAATTCAGATCAGAAGAATCACAATCAAAAATGCTTTAAGTATTCTTGCTAAACATTTATTTTAACTTTTTCAATAGCTTGAAACTACTTATCCACAATAATTAAAGCAGAATACTTAAATTGTAAAATACATCCTTATATACTGAATCCTTTGCACTGTTTCAAGTGTCAGAGATTCAAACAGACTTCATGCTGTGGGCAAGTAATAGGACTATAAAAAGTCCTAAAAAATGTGTACTTAAGGAAAAAAATTCTGTTTCTACAATAGAAAATACAAATGGCACTATACCCAGAAAGAGCACTTTTTACAAGACATATCAAATGAGAACATGATCCTTTATGGTGTTGATGAATCTAAAGGAATAATATGCTGAAGACTAGCTTCGTGCATTATTTAACACTAACCAAACATCAAAATTGATAATTTTTTTTCACTATCACACTTGATATAATTCATTGTTTTATCTTCATGAGGATGATTATTTAAATGCTTATGCATCACTGCATTTTTAATTAGATTTTATTGAATTATCCCTTTTTAATATAACTTCCCATATCACATTGTTTTGTATCTGTTTTTAAAAAATTTATGATTGTTTGGTGCAGTGTAGCCTAATTTGGCTCTTGTGTCATAAAACTCAATCATCACTTGCTCTGTTTCCATCCTTAGATATGTACCGTAAAATCCGGCGTATAATGCACACCCATACTTTCAAGCTACACTTTTTAATTTTTAGGCATATTCGCCGTACAACGCGCACCCCCTTTTTTTACGAAGGAACCTGAAATGTTTGTGCCTAATGCTCTTATGTTTTGAAGTCATTTCGAGGTATTATACCAGACTTTAAAAAAAATATATACAGTATACTTCTAGAATAACCCTTTCTGTTCATTAGGTATGTCATTTCTTTTAAATAAACAATATTCTGGTCTGTATAGAAGTGTAATTTTTTTTATGCTCCTTTACTTTTTTTATTTTTGAAGCTATCATTTTTATACACGCACCCCTAAATTTCGATTATATTTTTTCTGCTCAAAGTGCACATTATACACCGGATTTTATGGTACTTATTTTTTAAATTATTTGTAATGCTTTCCTAATGCTGTATATTAACAATATAATAACATTTGTCATTGTGTGTTGGTCCATGTTTTTTTTTCTTTTTTTCAGAATATTCTGTAAAATATTTGTCTTAAAAGGTGAAGAAAATACACATTTTTTAGAAGTATAATTCCTAATTCATTTCTATATGATATGGAGGGAATTTGAAAAATTGTGCTAGGAACATAATTTGTGTCCAAGCTCATCATAGGTATGATGCAATAACCAAGAAAACCTCTTTGTAAAGAATTGAATATGGCATAAGAATTATATTTCATGTCATCTTACAAAATGTGCATGTAAAATTATCAAAGATAGGAAAATTTTACAACCATTTAGATTAATAATGTGCATTTAAGAGTTGAGTAGGGGTAAGTATTTTGAATCTGGTAACAGATAGATTTTCTACCAATTACATCAAAATCCAGTTTTCTGTTTTATGAACAAATTGATTTTGCCAGTCACAGTACTCCACTCTTTTTTTAAAATTATAAATAAAACTAAAGAATATTTTGATATAAATCTTAAGTTTATTACATAATTTTTCAGTTTTACTTTTATAAAACATGTGAATGTGTAATTTTAATATACTTTTATGAAGTAATTTATAGGCAATGTTTTTTTTTTAACTTTTTATGCACATCTATATTTCCATGTACATACTAAAGCTGTATAACAATGCCTAAAACTTTTTTTAATATTGCATTAATGTTAATGATTAATGTAATTTATTTTTGAATAAAACAACCTCAATGAAAAGAAAAATGTTCTTTTACTTAACATTTCATGTTATAAATTCTGTATTCATTTTAAATAAAAAAACTGCAATTATTTTTTAATAGTTGTATAAAAATAATTAGAGGTGAAATTTTCTTTTTGTTATGCTAGGTGATGTCTTTATTTTTCTCAAACAATTTTTCAAATATTTGATTTAATTGTAATTTCTATTTTGATAGAAGTTGTATGGTTAATTTTATGTTATGCACATCTGATATCTTACAGTAATATTGTATTAAGTTTAGTACAGTTAATAGAAAAAAAGTTTGCAATTATATACTTAAAAGATTTAAAAACAACTAAAATATTGAGAAATTTTCTTATCTAATTCCAAGACCTTTCAGAACCTGTTGATGTCTACAGTGATTGGATTGATGCCTGTGAAAGTGCAAATCAATAACATTGACTGGGAAGAGGAGTCTTTGTAAATATGGATTGGAATCATTTTGTATATTTTCATTATTTTTGTTTGCTTTTTGCATCATGACAGTTAAAAACAACTTTATTTGTTAAAAGTTCATTCTGCATATATTTTGTTCTGAAGCAATGTATTTGGAAGTTTTATTCTTGCAAACAAATAATGGAATTATGTGAGTTTTTTTGTACAATTGTGATTTTTTTTTAATAAAAGGATTGGGACTTTGTTTTTTAATGACATTTGTACATTTATTGAGTCAATATATTTTAATGTTTGACAATTCAGTGACAAAATATGTAATGTATTATGGCATCTAGATTTTCCTCTTTTTTTGGACAGTGAAACGCTACTGATCATAGACCTAAATTCGTGGCTGGTGTCATTAAAGGTACACTGTTGAGAGGGGTTGATAAATGTTGAATCTTTTAAGACTCAAAGTCTTCACATTGGTATGATGCATAAATTTAGAGTGCCAGCACCGGTGTCATCCTCATATTTTTAATCATGGTTCCAAATTATGAGACCCAACATCAAAAGGCTTTCATGTTTTGAAGTACGACCTTGCAATATTTCATTTTAGTTTTGGCATTTATGATTTTAAGTTAAACTTTTTTTTGCTGTAATAAACATGTTTATACAGATTGCTTTCATTCTAGAGTATAAGGTTTTTTTTTAATGCTTCTAGATCCAAATTTATTATTTGTTTAAAATTTTTCATCAAAACAATTTGTATTGTTTGGAAATAGATATAATTTAAGAAGCTAGCAAAATCATTTTTAATTTTACTTTCAATCTACTCAGTTGCATGAAAATCATCTGTATGTATATTTTTTGAAGTAAAAACTTTTAATATTCTTTATTTTTAATAAAAATTACAAAACATGCATAATATTCATTATATTTACTCATTCCCTGGATAAGTTAATGGAATGTTAAGTAGAGCGTTAACTGTAACTAGCATCCTTTAGATCAGGGGTATCCAACCCAAATGACTTTGCAGGCCACTTTGGAAAAACATAATAATCGCGCTGGCGGCACGTAAAAATATGTACCTTGAATATCAAATTTGGAAACAAAACATTTATTGCAGTGAAAACTTAAAACAGAATGAATTATTGTTTTCATTATTTTTCATGTATACAGACATAGATAATATAATAACGTTTACATAATATAATAATGCAATGATCAAATAATGTTTAAAATATTAGTTGCCATTTTCTTGAAAAATACGGTGTTCCTTTCGAATTGATCTTTCGTTATTGTTGAAATTTGATTTTGCTGTCATTCGCAAGTGATTAAGTATACATTGTCCTTTATCTTAACTCTCCTGAATATTTTCTTTAAACTTTAAAAAACATCTGACTGCCTCTTTCTTTTTGGACACTCCAAACAGAAAACGAGGAGGAGAAATGAAAGTCGCACACATAGACAATTATGTTCTATCCATAGTAAAGGATATGCATAAAATGCAATTCAGAATTTATTAAAAAAGTAATTTATTATAGTAAAATCAAATGTATTGTTTGATAAAATATAAATCTATTTTAATCTAAAGGATTTATTTTAAAACAAGAACAGACTACAGGCAAATACATTGTAGATTTATCTATATACATTTCATCTCAAATTTCAAAATGAAAAAAACTGATATTTTAAATTTTTTTTTGAGCCGGTGGATCGCAACTTACATACTGGCAGGCCACATGCGGCCTGTGTGTTGGACACCCTTGCTTTAGATCATGGGTTCCCAAGGACCTTTGGGACTGCTGAGAAAGTTGTGGAAAATTAAAATTAGTTTGGAGGTGCGTGAAGAACATCAGAGAGTCTGAAAGGTTTAATATAAAGTAGAATATTTGTAATCCATTTCCATTATAAAAATATAAATAAATTAATAATTTTTGTTCTAAATTTTTTTAACATGAAAATTTTAGATGGATACATATAGAGTACAAGTAATGAAAATCATCGCACAGTGAAAATTGGACCATCGGGAGATCAGTTTTAAACACGAACAAAATTTCGCTGCTACACGCACTATCTTGTCAGAAAAATATGGCAGTATAAAAGAGTCATACTTCTAATTAACAGTTTTGTGCATAATTCCGATATTTAAAGTGAAAATATAACAAATTGTTCTTAGTTTTGAACAGAAAAAGCAATATTCTTTGTATTTACAAAGATAACCATCTGATTGAAAAAAAAGTTTCTATATATTAATACAAAAGTTATTTGAATAACTACTGCAGATATGACAATGTTTTATGCCTTATTTTTATGTCAACATTTACCATTCAGGACATCAAAGCCAAATTAATAATTTTCTATTATATACATTGACTAGCCGTTACCCACCCGCTTCATTGGGTATTTCACGATGTTGTATATATGTATACTGTTTACATATATATTAATTATTGATATCTAGCATTAAGAATTCGATTGTATTGAAAAATATATTTATAGCAGTTACACTCTCGCCCTTTGATATTAAAAGAACATAAATTATAATATCTAATTTCTATTTATATCTAAAATAGAAGTAGAAAGATTTTTTTCGCTCACTTAACCTAATAATCAAGTGGATTTCCACCAAAGCAACTTTCAGTGGATCTCTACTCCATAAAATAAACATGCGTGCTAAATTTCAAGTCTAAATCTAACAGAGCAAAAACGGAATTTTTATCATCAATACCTCGTTGACGGCACTCTTAGCGGATTCCAATTCAACAAAAGAAGCATGCAAACCAAATTTTATTATTATAGTCTTAGCAGTTAAAAAACGGGAGTTTTGTCTATCAATACGCCCCAATAACTCTCCCCGCTTCCCCCTGTAGTTGATTTCCGTAAAATCCATTCTTAGTGGAACTCTATTCAACTAAAGAAAAGTGTTCAACAAATTTCAAGTAAATGAGTTAAATTCAAAAAATGGGATTTTTCTATATCACGCCTTAATCCCTCGCAACCCCACTCCTTTGGGGGTCCGTTTTCGCAAAAATCTTTGTAAAAGGAACTTTATTCCATGAACGGAACTACTGCTTCTAATTTTCAAGCAGGTGGTTCTATTAGTTGAAAAGCAGAAATATTTATTACGCCCCTTAATCCCCCTCAGTGACACTTGGGATCAATTTCCCCCAAAACTATTTCGTAGCGGATCTCTACACCATGAAAGGAATTCGCTTACCAAATTTCAAGACTGCGTCTAATAGTTTAAAAATGAATATAATTATCTATAACGCCCCCGCAATGCCACTTAGGAAACGATTTTCACAAAGCCCATCTTATGACAGATCTCTACTCAGTGAATGGAATCTGCTTACTCAATTTCAACTAACTAAAACTAAAATTAGATGATCGCGGGCGCCTTTTCCTAGAAGGATGGGAGAAAAAGGAAAACCATAATGTGATATCGGATGTAATCAAGAGATCTCCCCGACAGAACGGGGAGGGAGGACGTACCCCAAAACACTATAGCAGAGCGCCGGCGGGGGGGACTCAATTTCAAGATTTTACGTCTAATAGTTTAAAAAGGACTTAATTGCCTATAACGCCACTTAATTCTCTACAACGCCACTTGGGAGACGATTTCCACAAAACCCATTCTTTAGGGGATCTGTACTTTATGAAAGGAATCCGCTTACCAAATTTCTAAAGACTATACGTCTAATAGTTTAAAAATGAAATAATTATGTATAACACTCCTGAAGTGCCCTCAAGGCCCCTTGGAGGTCGATTTTTGTAAAAATCATTATGTAGGGAATCTCTACTTTACGAAAGAAATCTGTGTACCAAGTTTCACGACTGTACATCCAATAGTTTAGTAACGGAAATAATTATCTATAACGCATCTTAAACCCCCGTAACGCCCCTTGGGGTTCGAACTTTGCAAAATCCGTTCTTAGCTGACGTCTACTCCATGAAGGGAACCTACCTAGCAAATTTCCAAGTCTGTAGGTTTAATAGTTCCGGAGATATCGTGATTAGTCAGCGAGTGAGTCGCTTTTCTCCTTTATATATATCGATATACCGTATTTAATTTGAAGCTGCACCTCAAGTTTTTGTGAAAAATAGAGAGTGTACAATGGTTTATCGATATATCAAATTTTATGAAACTAAAATTTAAAATGAGAATATGAAGTTAATAACTAGTTATTTTATCAGTATTACACTTTTTACAAACATGGAATTGTATATATATATATAATTGCTCTAAATTCTCTATCAAACCATTCTCCCCCTCAATTCTAAGCCACAACCGCTTTTCAGTAATATTAACATCAGAAAAAGTGCAGCTTGGATTCAAGTAAATAAAGTTATTTTTTTATACCAAAAACTTGGCCAAGTACTCCCAAGTGAAATGAGTCCATGGATTTAGTAAGTTTGGAAATCACTGCTTTAGATGAAAGCATATGTATGCTAACCTCAAAAATACAAGAGTGCTCTTGTTTGTAATTTTACAACAATGCAAATGAAACTTTACAACAAATTATATCCAAAAGTTTTTCCTGTTTTATTTTTAAGAATCTAAATATTTTGTACGTAAGTATCATGTTACTAATGCCACCTGATCAGCAAGGCCCACAAAATTCATCATGGCAAAGTGACGCCTGTCATTAGCCGTAGCTTTGAGCACCATGCAGGTGACAGAACAATTGGGCTTGGTAGTAACTAAAGTATCAAAAACTAAATACACAAAAAAACTCTCGGATGTGCTCGTTATATCAATTTTTAAGCTGGACTTTTTCTGAAGTTAGGAAATTAATAGTTACAAATTTTATAACAGGAAGAGCAAATGTAAAGGAAAATTAATATGTGCACATTACTTTCATAAAATTTCTTACTTTAATGCACAAACTGTACATTAACATAACAGTTTTGTATTTTCTAATTCTTTAGATAATAGATACTCCCCCCCTCCATTAAAAAATTGATTGGTTGAAGATATTGGAACCATGGAACGTTTCAGGATTCCAAAGTTAAAAGCAAATATTTACCAATTCTATGATATTACAAAATCAATATTTACACCGATATACTATGAATTTTATTGCAGCTGCACAAATACAACAATCCTCGAGATATCTCCCAATTGACAGTCAATGTGTTAGATTTCAATTTGTTATGTAATAATGCATAATTTAATTACTAAAGTACTGCAGTCCTCCAGGAAAATGAATTTTTAAAATTTTTTCCTATTTATATACAATTATTACCCTTTCCAATATACAATTAAAATTCATACTCAGATTTACTAGATATACCACTTCCATCTGAAAATAACAAACAGGAAATATTTGTTTGGTTTTATCATGATCTTTATTTACAAAATGTCAAATCACATTTCTATTTCATTTACCATTCATATAGAAAAAATATTATCTGTATTTCCTTAAATATGATTATTCCTTATTTTTTATTTTATTTAACATTTCTCCCCCCCCAATACTTCAAGTTGGTTAATTTTTTTTTTTTGCATTGTAACTACAATTTATTAATACTAGTATTACACTTGTACTTTTGAAGCAATTATTACGGCGAGTTCTTATTTTATTACAGCTACACTATATAAAAATTTTAAGATTAAAAAATTACGATAGTATAATAAAATTTTAGGATTACATAAACTCCAGTAATTTAATTGGAATTAAAAAAACTACCAGCCTAAAATTAAGATCAAAATTAGACTCTTGTGATACTTCAACCATGTTGATAAAAATTACCAAAAAAAAAAAAAAAATAATAATAATAATAAGACAAACTTTCGTAAAGAAATGTCATGGTAACTATGTACAGTTTCCAATTTTGCTATTGTTCCGATAATCTCAGCCATTTTCATGTTTTGATATTTTTATAATGAGAAAATTTTTTGATTTATGAACTTTATAATATTTTAAATGTAATAAAAATGCTTTAAGAGTACAGCATATCACCTTGGAATACCTACAGTTCAAAATTTGTATGCTTTGAATTTACATACTGAAAAGTGGGGATTTTCGAAAAATTAATGTTTTCCCAACCCAAGAGTACTAAACACAGTTAAATTTTTTTTTTTAAAAAAAAACCCTTATAAAGTAATGGAAAATTTTTGTCAAGATTTCAATAGAAAGTCAAACAAGAAATCCCTAAATTTACAAAGTAACACATTCAAACATTTCTCTAACAAGACTGAAGAAAGCTATATTACCCATATACATGATGGTTGAATTATCAAAACAGTATCAACATGCAATGTTACAAAGAAAATTTTCATGCATTTTCCACATTAAAGTAATGGAAGATGCAAGTAGATCTATAACTGCAGAGATTTCTTTAGAAAGTTTTTTTAATAAAATAGAAGACTCCTCAGACTTAAACTTTATGAGTAAAGAATAATAAAGTAAATAAACTTCATTGAATTTCTCAGTTTCCAATATATCATCACAGGAGCACACTCTTAAAACTAAAATATCTAACTTTATTTTAACCTAAACTAATTTTAATTAACTTGTATTATAACTATTTAATTAATATTAAGTGCCCTTGTTCTCAGGAATTACAAGTACTATAGAATCTCAGATTGAAAACTTATCAACATTTATAATTTTCAGGGCTTTTTGTCTTCACTAATTCTTTGAAGTTCTCGTAACTCAACTGAAAACAAGAACGTTATAAAATATAATCTATATACAAAATTAAATTAATTATAAAATTATGAAAATGCTTCAAAATTTTCGGGAATTTTCCACTTATAGTAAGGTAAAAAACTCGACCAAAAAATCTCAAAAAGCATTTTCTTTTCAAGAACTACATTAACTTAAATAGTACGCTAAAATTAACCGTGGGAATAATTAACAATAACTAAAATATATACAAAAATTGAGGAATAAAGTTACAGTGAAGCTTTTATGTGGATAGCGGTTATCTAACTTATCGTTTTTTAAGTGTTAAAACTGAAATAACATTTTCTTTTTGTAATATAAATCAACATAAAATTATTATAATTTTGGCTGATGGTGCTTCAATATTTTTATTAATATTCTGAAAAGTAATTTCAATGGGAATAAAGAATAGTTAGAACTAATGCTTTGAAGGTCGTGGTATCTAGGCAACGGAGTTGTTGCTTGGTGGATCAAGAATTCAACAGTTGTGTGGAAATGTTCCGCGTTGGATAGGAAATATGTAAATAATTGGGTCGCTGTCTTGTAAATCTGTTTGACAGGTTTAATCCAAAGCGGCTTTTCTTGCATTTTTTCCCCGTCTACGTGTTATGATAATGCGAAAGTTTGAGGTTTTTTGAATAGACACTTTGATTTCTTCGAATTAACTCCAACATTTTCAAAATGAGAGAGGATTTTACATTAGCTGCATCTTTAGGTGTGCAAAAATATCAAAAAATATCTCCAAAAACTCTACAGTATGGTACATCTGGATTTCGTGATAAGTAAGTTCTTTTTTTAAAAAAATTTCTTATATATAACCCATTTCTTTTTAAAATTGATCTATTAGAAATGTTGGATTGAGTTTTGGATATTTAATAGTTTATAATTGTTTTTTACTGTTTTCTTATCGCAATTGATAAATTTAAATTATTTTACTAGCCCATCTTTTATGTCTAAATAGCTTTTTGATTTATATTTTAAGCCAGTGTATTAAAATATTCTTGTCTCATTGGTAACAAACTCTGATTATTGTAAATTGGCCGTAATTTATGTCAACATGTTAATCATAAATTCAGGTGAACTTCCGTAAATCTTTACTCAAAGAATTTTTTAAAAAATGGATCAATAAGTGAACTTACTTATGTATTAATTTATGAAGATGTTTTATTTTCTTGCATAAAATTTATGTTTAAAAAATCTTACTGAGTACAAAAAGTACAAACCAAAATACAGGGAAATTTTTTTATAATATCATTTAAAATACATGAATTTATTGGTGAACCAATTTATTTTCTAATAATTTACTCTAATTTTGTCCTAAAAATGAGTAACTGACATTTATTTATTTCTTGTTATTGTAAAGCTAACTGGAAAAAGGCAATATCTCCTCTCTCTTTTCTCAGTATGTTTGGAAGTTTTCTGAAATTGCATTATTTTTAATTCTTTTGTGAGACATATGAAATTCTAGTCCTAATTGAGTAGTTACTATGGCTTGTGATATAATTTTGCAACGAGTGTTTTATTTATAATTACATGTTTTCAGACATTGTGATACATTTTTGCACTTCAGGGAAGTTTTGAAGTTTGAAACAAATTTTAAACTCATTGTAACAAATATAAGCCTGAAAATTTGAGAAAAAAAATTAAACTAATACAATGAAATAGAAAATCTACACTGTCTACCACTTGGTAATCAATTAAAAATTATTAAATTAATGCAAAGATAGTATTAAATGTTATAATTCAGCTGGTCAACTTTATATATATTATAAAATCTAATAATGAGCTTTGAGGGGTATATCTTTTTAATTGTAATATTAAAAAATTGAAATTTTGAAAAATAGATTTATAAATATATATTCAAAAGTCCTGTTGTACATTGAATAACTTCATAATTTTTTTGTAAGGTAACTATAATGATGAGATTATTTTTGCATACTTATACATTTCAATATAAGAATGTTTACAGTTTAATGTTTGAAAACAATATTGTCAGACTTATGTTATCTAAGATTTTATCAACTATTGTATGTTTATCAAACTGAAAAAGTTGTTTTATTTTTATTGACATGTAATAAGAATTTTATATTATAACATATTTTATTTAAGTAATACGCAATTCAAAGAAAAGTAAGCTGTTGATTAAATATAACTTAAGTTTGCATTAGATACTTTTAAGTTATTTTTCTTTTGTATCATATAAAAGCACATGCAGTTAAAAACCAAGGGACTTTTTACAGTCAAAGAGGGCAATTATAACAAGTATTGGTACTTACATATTATCACAACCATATTAGTGATGTTATATGGAATGAAGCAGTGGGTATGAGGCATGCGAAATTGGGGTTGCCAATTTGGCAATTATCTTGAATGTTGGCATTGTTATGATAGTACATAAGTACCCAAGTATTTTATATATTTTAATACTGTTTCTTAAATTAGAACATTTTTTTAAATCTAGTTTTTGCATCTCCTTATCTACCTTTTCTTGCTTTCTCAAGTATATTAATGTACCTATTTAGTCCATACATTTCTTTTAGCTCTTTTGTGTGAATATTGATATTTTAAATAAAGATATTTCTGTTAATTTTTTAAAATTTTTTTTTGTTAAGTATAACTTATAAGGCAATTTTTTTTCAGAGCCTCAGAATTGACCCATGTGATGTATCGTATGGGACTTCTATCTGTTTTATTGTCAAAGGCAAAGAATGGTACATCCTTTTAATTAGTAAATGACTAATAAAAAATTGTGTTTAGGATGCAATTTCTGTTACTGAACATAAGTTTTATTTATTTTTATTAGCATCTCTCAAGTTATTGCTTTGACCACAGTTGTTTTGCTAAAATTAATGATTTAATGAAAGCTAATTAAAATGTTTTTAAGGTTATTGTAATTAGACATTATTTAGATTTCTTTTAAATCTTTCTAATTTTGTAACGTTTTCCTTAAAAACCTACATATTGCATTCTTTTTATTTGAACAAATTTAAAAGATTACAATGGAATTTCATTGTTGAAAAAGCTTGTATACCATATTTTTTTTTCCTTTGAAATGTAACATTGAATTGTATGTGCAATCTTGGTTACCTTTATTATTATCATGTATTTCCAGAGATTCAAAAGTGGATTTATAATGCTTTTTGTTGCAATAAGTTCTTAAATATTATTTCTATTCTAGTGTATTATCTTTGCAAATATATATGGGTCATAATGATTTTTTTGCAGTAATAATTACTTAGATGCCATTTTTATACTAGTTAGATTTTTTTGACAAAATATATTTTTTTTTAGGAAAAATTCATGTACATTTCATGTTTTAACAAAAATAGTGATTAAATTAGCTGCTGCTTTTATTATTTAAAAATATTGTGGAACTTTAAAACAGATACATCTAGTAAAATTCAAAATTCTACTGTTAGATACAAATTTTTTGAGTAATTGGTATTATTAAGATAAAATTGTTATAAAATAAGGATAAATTTTTGCTATTAAAAATGAATTTGACACTTTTTACTTGGTCAGCGAACATTATTCCAATGAAATTATATTCATTATAAATAAAATTGCATCATAAGTTTTCAATAATTAATTTGATTGTCTATATGAATATTTACTTTTTGTGTTATTTATAACTAAGTATATTCTTGTTTTTAAACTAAATGATATATTATCAATGATTTTTAAAGCGCTTTTTTTGTTTATCATTGGTACTAAATGAATCATTTTTTATAATTTTAGGAAGTACAATTGGAATAATGATTACTGCTTCTCATAATCCTGAGGAGGATAATGGAATTAAATTATGTGATCCTTCCGGAGAAATGATTGATAAAGAATGGGAAAATTATGCAACTGATTTAGTAAATGTTAGGTTAGTTATATAGTAATAAAGTATGATATTTTAAAAATTATTTTTTTCACACCATTCAGAGTAAACATTATTTAGATGGAAAAATATAAATAATAATAATAAAACACATTTTTACTGTATATCTTTTTTTCCTAACTTTTTTCATGCATTTTTTAAATTTATAATTGTTGCTGTTGTCCTGTATGACAAGTGCAGAGATTTGCACTTGTCACAATTGAGGGTTGCCAGAGCCTTGACATATTGGACTTCTGATCATTTTAGTCACCTTTACAACATGCATGAGCTTACATTGGGACTATTCTACTCTGGTCACCACACACAAAACTATAATTATATCTTTTTAATACCTGATACTGATGATGAGTTAATTTTGGCAAGATTGTATTTGGTGTTCTTGGCGAAGATTGTCCAAAGAATCTGTTAGGCTTAACATATGATGCCTCCAATTAGGCTTAATGCAGCTGCATTCAAAGAAAAAAAATTTTGAAGCTTGAAGTATTTTGCACTTTTCAATTTTTTTGGTTTGCAGCATAAAATATATGCTTAGAGATTATCACTGGAAGAATGATAACGTTATAAACAAACATTTAACATTTTATAATAGCTCATTACAATTTTACGATATAATACAATTACTGATATGCTTATTAATTTACATCTGTAATGGATCCAACAATATCCACTGTTGGACTTAGTGATAGACTCTCAATCTAAATCTAATCCTAAGGCTGTTTTGTAATAGTCATGTAACACATTATCCATTCTCTTTTTTTCATATATTTTCTGTGCTGTGATGTCTGTAAATAAATGTAAAATATATAATGTTATCACTGTTACACATAATTGATTTAATATACATTTTTATTTTTCAGATATTTTGTTCATTTTATTGAATTTTAATTCTAAATAGTTATTCTATATTTAAACATATTATTGAATATTCAGGATAATTCCTTTAGAATTTTATGATCTTAAATTGAAATGTTTGTTAATTTTTTGCTGAAATTTTAAAAAATGTTAGTTTTGTTTATTAATTCATTTTTTTATAAATATAGTGATGATTCTCTCCCTGATTCTTTGAGTATGATTACCTGTTCAAGTGGTATTAACTATGATGTACCTGCAAATGTGTACTTAGCAAGAGATACTAGGTAGAAATTTGTAATCTTTATATTGAATTTGTAATGCCTTTTTTTATTATATATGCATTATATTGAATTATTTAATACCTTGTTCTTTTTACACATCACACCCAACTATATTTTTCCTTCTAAATTTTAATTGACCCATGTATTACTTCCTTTTTCTCTTGTTTCTGTTTAATATACAATGCTACATATATATAACATTAATGGTGTATGGAGGAGGAAATCCACATGACTTAGATTTCTCCAATCTTATTAAATATATTTTTTTAAGTCTCATTTCTGTCTACAATTCAACAAATCATCAAAATTTAAACCATTTTCCTAAATAAAAATTTTGCTCAAAACTCTGTTGTTTTGAGATTTAGGAAATTTGATAAATAAAGAAATACTTGCTGTTTTATATATAAATATCAGTGTTCATTGGGCATTTTTTTAAAAAATCTCTTAAACTTTGTATTGTTAATTATATTACACTACAAAAACATTTTAAAAATTCTTATACTCTACCTACTTAAGCTTTTTTTACAAAATGATTATAAAATTTTAGATTACTACAGATCATTATAATCAATTTAAATATTTAGTTTGATGACTCCATTAAACTCATTCAATGCAACACCCCACTCCCATGAATAAAACTTGTCTACTTTTACCTCACTGATCGAAATTTTTCTGTATAAATAAATAACACACTATCAAATTTAAAATCCATTCAAACAGGTGTGCCTCAGGGCTTGCATCTTACATCCACTTTCTTTAATATTTACATTAATAGTATTCCTACCACAAACAAGTGATATGGCGGCTCTCCGCCAACATAAAGATAAATTGCACATATGTTAAACTGATGCCTCACTTGTCTGGAAAATCAGTTTTCTGAGTGAAAAATTAAATTAAATGAAACTAGCAATTTGAGGATATGTAGCTTTAACTCATGTAATTGATTAAGAAGGAGTACAAAATATAATTATTAAACATGTCCTCAATACTCGAAGTTTTACGAGAAATGTTCGAATTGAAAACTCCACAAATTTTGTCCATAAATGAAATTGAAAAATACACTTTCACATTAAATTATCATAGGCCACACCAAATATGATTTGTCCTGACCAATTTATTTAATCTTTCCATCTATTTTTAAAAATTATTTAAAAAGGAAATACTAAGGTAAAAAATTTAAAACAAAGTTCTTTCTCATGTGATAACATTCTAAAACTGATTTTAAATTAACACTGGGTAATCGAGAATTTTTTACAACCAGCTAAAATGTAATGAAGGGAGATTAGAGCCCAACACACCTAAGTGTTCCAATTGTTTACATTTTAGAAATTTTAAATCATTTTAAATTTACTATGGAAGCTATTTAAATTAATATATGATGCTCTGTTTTACAGGATTTTTTATGCATGGTTATAAAAAAGTTATTACCCAAATTAATTTATAAACCTGGACTTCATTTATCATATGATCCAGAGTAGCTGCAGTTCAGATTCATATTGTTAAAAGTACATTTCATTTTGAAAATGTTAATCTTCCAGTTTGGAAAATCATAAAGAAATCCAAAAGATGAAGAAAAAAAAACAACTTACCTTCTATAAATAGAACTAGAGAGTGCTTGTTTTGGTGTAGAAGCACTTACCCTAGAATAATATGATATACTTTGTAAAAATAAAATACTGTATTTTCAAAAATGTTCTTTTAATATGTTTAAAACTATAAAAATATTCTTGGAAATCATCCTTCTAAAATGCCAAAAGTGTTCTTCTTGAATTCTAATGTAGAATATACTAATTATAATACATTAAAAAGTATCACTAATTGATTTTAGACATAAATTAACAGAGAAATATGAGCAAGTCCTGTAACCTCCCCTGTATATTAGATGTGCATATACAAAACTCTTTCAGAGCATCTAGTTACATCTATATTGTTAAAATTTGCAAAGCGAGTTTCATATTTTATTTCAAATATGATGTATTTAAAAATATTTTCATGAAATTATTTATTTCTTAGGAAGAGTAGTGAATTTTTAGCAAAAGCTGCTATAGATGGTGTAAAAGCTTTGAATGGAGAAGTCAAAGATTTTGGTATGTTTTAAATAATTGCTAATGGATATTTTCTCTTGCCTTGATATTAATAAACTATTAAAACAAAATTTTAACAGTGATTTTTAAATTGATAAATCATCAAAGAAACGGTCCCTTTAAGGTATTGAATCATTTAAAAGAATTCATTATAGTTATTTATGGGAGGATATTTATAAAATATTATTTTGTTTTGGTGAAAAATATGCTCTAATAAACTGTATTGCTCACAGTATTAACTTTATGCTTTTTATAAAAGAAAAATTAGTTTTAAATTGATTTTTTAAAAGAGATTGTCAATCTTTATTAGATTAAAGTTGATATATATAAATGCCTGGTCCATATTTAACATGAAATTATTTAAAGCAAAATGGAATATCTATATCCTTTTAACAAGATTTCAATTTTTGTGGGTTTGTTTCCTTACATTATGTTGAAACAATTGCAGTTATTCATGGAAACAGTAGTTTTAATGTTTAATCTCTTTCATTTAGGAATTATATTTATAAAAAATAACTTATAAATGCTATTTATGCATATATTTATATCAAACTTTAAATCTTTTTATTTTTTCAGAAGTATTTTTTAAATGAATTCAATTTATACTTTTAAAAGTAATTGATTTTATTTCAGGAACTATTTTGTCAAGTAACAAAAAATAATTTAAAGAAGTAAATTTAAAATATTCGATCTCTCATTTTAAACATGGTTTTAATTTGAAGAAAGTATACTTGATAAATAATTATATGAAAGTGGTAGAAAAATTTTTATTTAGGGAAACTAAAAACTTTATTAGAAAGGATACATTTTGTCATGGATTTTGGTACTTGTATAATGCTTTATAAGCAAAACCTTTTTAATATAGCGTATGTGTATGCATTTTAACTTGATACATGCTATAATATTTGTGTTTAAGAAATAATTTTAACATTGGTTTAATCAGAAATTCTACAAAATATGGTATTGTACTAAATCGGCTTATTCTTTTATTTATTTTCGTTTTATGTATTTAAAAAAAAGTATTTTATTTGCATAAAAGGAGGTTGAGAGCATTTTTCTCATTTAAGAATGTTTTCAATCATCATATTTTTCAATAATCTTGAATGGAAAATCTACATTCTTGTGAAGTTTTCATTGATTGCTGTTTTTCATCTTTCATATATATATATATTTTATTTAAATTGATTATATTAATGCTTAAATTGCTTTCCATGAATTTGTTGCTAACCTTTTTGTGGCACTTTCGTGTTTTACTGTCAATCACAGTTTTGTCAAATCTAAAGACATTGCCGAATACCCCAATATGCAGGCAATAGTGGAAATTTGTTCCTACACTATAATATAATAAAATGATTCAAATGTAATAAAAATAAGAATAAAATCATGAAAGCATTTTATGATGTCTTTTGAATGGGTAGCATATTTGATGCTTTGTATTCATGAATCAATTGTCATATATTATACTTGGCTGCTTTTTGCAAAATGTTATGCTTCTAATTGTCCATGTACAACCAAAGTAGTAGCAGTTAAAAATGTATTATTTAATTTTCTTTCTTATTTAGGCTTATTAACTACACCACAATTGCATTTTGTTGTCTATTGTAAATCTCATCCAGAATATGGAACACCATCTCCAGAAGGCTATTATAAGAAACTCTCAAATGCCTTTAATTCATTGATAGTTGAAAGAAAGGTTTGAGGATTTTCTAAATTGATTCCTAAAGCAGATTTGCATAAGTAGTAATTTCACCTTGTGTATATCATGAATTATTTTTAAAAATCTCTCCTTTTTTTTTCATTTCAGAATAAAGCTAAAAATTATATTCCTGAAGTATATGTAGATGGTGCCAATGGCATTGGAGCTTTGAAACTAAAAGAGCTTCAAACTTATATAGATAAGCTTCAATTTAAGATATTTAATGACGGGTCAACAGGTGTGCTGAATTATAAAGTAGGTGTAAATGAATATCTCTCATATTCAGTTTTTCATTCATTCTGGCAAGTAAGATATTACTTGTTTGTTATTTGTATATTTTTCTGAAAATTTGAAACTAGCAGTAACTCTAAAGATGTTATTATTTCTAAATTTTTTCTGTTTCTTCCCTTGTTAATTCAGTTTTTCCATATAGTAATTGAATGTTTTAAAGTAAAATTTATAGGAGATAATTTAAAGTCATTGTTTGCATATATTTCAAACACTTTAGTATTTGGCTTTACATATGTGCCAGAATGTCTCCTTTCTCTCAAGAATGTTTTTAAATTATATCCTTTTTACACTCAATGTATTCAGTATTTAAAGCTATATGAACTGTTACAATTTGCATGATTTGCAGATGAGGAAACTAAATTGTAAAGCTAGATTTTTATTTTACATTGTTGCAGTTTTAAATTTCTCATTATGATTATTTTATTTTCATTTTAATTCTTAGGAATTGATCCGTATTTCAAAATTTAATCGTTATTAATACCATGATTTTTTTTATTTCAAATAGATTATACCCTATGTAGCCAAGTGGTCATGGTTGCAAACTTGTGGTCAGCGTTATTTTTTTTTTTTTTTTAGTTCTAGTGCCACTAAAGGCCTGCTGTGTATAGAGGATGATTTACATTAAATTTATTGAGTCTCAAAGTTCTCATGTAGGCATGATGTGGAAGTTTGGTGAAGGGCTACCATCTCAGGTGTCGTCCATGTCACTTGACCACAGTTCAAAGTTACGAAGTCAATTGCCAATAGCCCTTGTGTTGTCTAGAAATGCGATATTAGGAAATAATCAAATCAATACTAGATATTTAAGATATGTAATTTAAACTACACATTTTTCCTAAATAGTAATGTTAATGCAAAAAGTAAGCATAATATATTAATTTTTGTAAGAATTGTGAAATAAGGCTTATTATGTATTCCTTTTCCCCCCATCAGATGCATTACTGTATTTAAGTGTGAATGAGTATCTTGGTAACAAAAAAGTGTTAAACAAGAATATTTTGTTAATTCTGAAAAAGCATTAAAATTTTTTTAACTTATTAAAGATTTTTGAGTCTTTTATTTTATTAGATTTCTATATTTCTATATTAACTTATTATTAAGAATAATCTTTGTCATATATAAATGTATATTTTTATTAACTTTTATATTTATTTCAATAATATGGGTTTATAGAATCTGTTAGTATCTTTGCAATCTGATGTTATATGAGTATCTTTTTCAAAAATGTTTGCTGTTTAAAACTAATTTGTAGAGTGCTGCATATTTAAAATATTTCTAAAGAAAAAAATATATATATATTTTTTTCTATTATGTATCCTTTCAACTACCCAGAGATCCAAAGGAATAATAACAATCTCATTGAATATCTATTGAGTTATTTTAAATTTCTAAAGTAACTAATTATGTTTTGCTTTATAGAATATAAAATTTAAATTATCTATTTTCTATATTTGTTAACTATTATCTCTTTTGCTGAATTTGTTTTATAATGTAACCTTTTTTTTTCAGTGTGGTGCTGATTTTGTAAATATTAGTCAGCAGCCTCCTGAAGGTATTTTTTTTCAAATATTATTTTAAATATATTTTGTGCATGTTTTTTTTAAAAAATAATATAGTTTACTATACATACAAATTAATAACATAATGAGTCTGATAAATATGACAACTGCAGAAATGTTTTGTGTATGAAAGTAAACTTGATCACCGTAAAATACAGCATATAACGTGCACCGTTGTATAACGCACACCTATAACAACCCCCCTTTTTTGCCAAGAGACCTGAAATATATGTGTGCAATGCTCTTATGTTTTGAAGTCATTTATTCGAGTTATTATTTCAAGCATTTGTAAAATAGAATGCTTCTAGAACTACAACCCTTTAACTTCATAAGGAATGTTATTTCTTTTAAATAAACAGTATTTATATAAATGTATGTAGAAGTCTAATTTTTTTATGGTAACTAATGACATATTTGCTAGATTGGGATTCTACAATCATAATATTTTAAACTATTTTTTTTAATATTGGTTGGTTCCACGTAAGGTTACTACAAGATATGTAGATATGACTCCAATAGTCTGAAGGAATTATGATCCTTATTAATTATACTTTATTTTTATGAAGACAAATTTAGAAAGAAGTGTTGTTTTCATATACTTGCAAATATTTCTTTAATGATTCATTCATACAGTCTATTCATCTACAAAACCCTCTATCTTACCGCAGTTCTTGCTTCTTTTATAAAAATGTTTCATTTAATTTTTGAAGATATTTTTCACTAATAGAAGTAAGTTTTAAGTCTTTTTTAGTTATAATGAAATTTTATTTTTAAAAATGGTAGTAATGTTTTTGAGAAAATTATGGAAATGTTATGAGATTATTATATTAAAAAATATTATGAGAAATTTGACAAAATGCTTTAATGCATACTTTGTAGGAACTTAATTTATTAAAGATATTTAAAATATATTTAGGTTTAAAATGGGGTAACTGTTCTTAATCATTTTCTTTTTGGTTGAATGTAGTTAGCATATTTTGTGCAAAAAAAAAAATGTGTAGGGAGATGCTTCTTTTTTAAACAAGCAAAATTAGTAGAAACTCTTTTTTTACATAAAAATTTTTCACTCTTGTTTGTCTTTTATTTTTTTGCTACTACTTTTTTAACTGACGGTTACCCTTTTTTTACCCATTGTTTATATAGCATTACAAAATTAAGTCATTTTTTTTGTGAGAAACAATGAATTAATATTCAAAATTAAAATATCTGGTTTGGTAGTTCAATATATTTTTTAGTTTGAAAGGCACTTTTCTTTTTCATTTCATAGAATTGTTGATTAGTAGAGAGCTTAAATGAATGAGAGGAAACTATTGTTTAAATCAAATTTAAACCAATTCATTTCTTCTGCTAGGTTGTGAAGTAATCAGTGGAAAGAGGTATGCTTCATTTGATGGAGATGCTGATCGTGTAGTTTACTTCTATAAGTCTGGAAATGGCAATTTCCATTTATTAGATGGTGGCAAAATTGCAGCATTGGTTAATATACAAAATCTCTTTACTATTTTCATTTTTATTTAAAAGACAAATCTTTCAAATAGTTTTAATTTAGTAATACTTTGCAATTCATTATTTAATGTAATTTTAATTTCCCTAGAAAACTAATGGATTGGGATTTAAAACAGTTATCAATCAGATAAAAATGTATAACATATATAAATAACATAGGGAAACTTTTTCTTAAAAACTATTAAAAATAACTTAAATGTTAAAAAAGTTTTTTTTAAAAAAAATCTAAAAATGGCATACATTTAAAGTTTTTTTGGGAACATGAATGGTTTTACAAACAAAAAAGGTAAATAAAATCTGATATAAATCTATATATAATTAAGTTTTATTTCTTTCCAGTTAATTATAGAGACATGGTATGGTTTATAAAAAAAAATCTTGGATTTAATGGTTTTTACAATTTTTTTGCTCGTAATCTATGTATATGTATTATGTAAAACAGTTTGAATGCTCAAAATGCTATAAAAAAACATATTTATACGGAAAAATTTAAAACTTTATGAAGTGCTTTTAAAATCTTCCTCCTACAATAATTGATGCACACATGAAATTTGATTTATAAAACAAAAGTTTGTCATATTATGTAAAAAAAAAATGTTGCCATAACATGATTAATATTCGTAAAATGAATGCTTATTGAAAATTCCATATATAAGAAATGTATAAATTCTTAATTCAGCTAATTTTTTTTAAAAAGTCTTTCTGTGATTTAAAAATGGATATCAACTTTTGTTACTTGTACTAACAGCAATAGGTAGAAAAACATCGAAGGATTTGACACAGTTGAAAAAAAGCCTTAGCATTTTAAATGTATAAAAACTAGTTATTATTTTCTTTTTGAGATAAATTAGTTTAAAGTTTTTATTTGCTGTTGGAATGTGTATAAAAGCAATCATAAAATCTATCATAACTGAATTTTTCTACTTAGGGCTTTCAGATTTTATGAGATAATAGAAAAATATATAAGGAAGAGTTTAAGCCAAAAACATTTTATTTGAATTTTTGAATGATTTTTGTCGATTGAATCGTACTGTGTCCCCTTTAGTCATAAATCTTTTTTACCAGTGGCGTAGCTAGTCTTGAGTGGATCCTGTATCAAAGTTTCTTGGGTGTCCGTCCCTGCTAGTGGCCCCTCAACATTTAACGATTTTTTGTTTATGTGTCTTAAGGCCCCCAGAGCTTGGGGGCCCTGTATCATTGATGCGGCTGATACAGCAGTAGCTACACCCCTGTTTTTTACTAAAATAAATAACCAACAATTATGGAAGATATTGTAAGGCATTGGATAACTCAAATTCTAATTTCTAATTAATTTTTGCACAGAAATGACATTAATTTATTGAACTAAAAAGATGGCTTGAGTATTTTTGGAAGCTGAAGTTATTTGATTAAAAAAACCAATTTTATAGTTGTAAACTTTTAAATCTCATCACAAAAATGTCAAAAGTACAAACTGTTATTTTTTTTAAAAAAATTTCCCTTCAAGTTAGAAAATAAGCTGAAATAAAAAAAAATGTTTGTCTTTTTAATACTTTTTATAAATACTTTGAATAATTGTTTTATGCTAAAAATACTTAATATATAAAAATAGAATATATTTGATTGTTACATTAGTCAGTAAAGAAAGCACTCAGTCCCTTGTAATTCATAGACAATTTATATTTTCACACACACACACAGGTGTTTTTTCTAAATACTTTTTTTCCCTAATTTGTTTATTTTATTCTTAAAATCATGTTATTATTACAGGTTGCAAAATTTCTTAAAGATCTTGTTCAGGTTACTGGATTGAATCTTAATATGAGAGTTATACAGACAGCTTATGCAAATGGTAGTTCAACAAAGTATACAGAAAATGAACTGGTATAATCTTTATTTAAAAAATTAGAACTTTTCAACTATATACTCCATTTCATATACTGTTTTGAATACTTAAAAAATCGATATTTTTATTTCACAGAACATACCTGTTGTTTGTGTCCCTACTGGTGTCAAATATTTGCATCATGAAGCCTTAAAGTATGATGTGGGGATTTATTTTGAAGCAAATGGACATGGAACTGTAAGTGCTATTTAAATTTCGGATTTCTTTTCATGTATTGATTATATATTCCTTTTAATTTAATGAAGTATCAATATATACTTTTTAGTTTAAAACATTTTTCAGCATCAAAATACTGTATTTATTCGAATCTAAGCTGCACTTTCCCCCCAAATTTAATGCTTCTTAAAATCGAAGTGGGAAAATTCGTTGGATGAAAACGTTGAACATGATGAAATTTAGATGCAATTACAGGCTTAAGAATGTATTTAAAATTAATTATTCACTTCTCATTCTTTTCTATTAAAAATTTATTTTTTTAATATGTAAATATCAGATATTAATAAACTTTTTTGCATGATTTTTTATTATTTTTTCACAAAAACTTGTTGAGAATTTGAGGTGCAGCTTAGATTCCATGGTGGCTTAGATTCGAATAAATATGGTATTTAAAATGTGTATAAATATTTCCATGGGTTTAATTAATTACATAATTTATTGATAATTCAGTTTTTAAAATTTAAACTACATTTATTGAAAATGAGGTGTATGAATTCTTCATTCTTATACATGAGCAATGATTATTGAAAAACAATACAAATAATTAGAAATGTAATAAGGCAGAGGGAAATAAATTATGAAGTTCCTGTAGCAATTCTTTCTCTTTTCATCTAAAATAGTTTAATTAACTCACCGTAAAATCTGGCATATAATGTGCACCTATACTTCCAAACTGCAATTTTTAATTTTTAGGTATATTCACCATATAACATACACTCCCTTTTTCACGAAGAAACCTGAATTGCCATGTGTATAGTGCTCTTATGTTTTGAAGTCATTTATTCGAGGTATTATTCTAAGCTTTAAGAAAAAAAATAGTATACTTCTAGAACTGCAACACTCTAAGTTCATAAGGAATATCATTTCCTTTAATTAAAAAGTATTTTGATATATTTAGAAGTCTAATTCTTTTCTATGCTCATCTTTTTTTTACTTTTAAAGCTCTCATTTTTATACCCGGTGTATAACGCGCACCCGTAAATTTCGATTAAAATCGGATTTTTTGTATTAAAAGCTTATGTTATATGCTGGATTTTATGATAATTGTTTGTTTTTCCACAGTTAAAAATTTAAAATAGATAAATTGAGAAATCAAGGAGATTAAATTTTCTAGGAAACAGTTGTTGGTGAATAAAAACTGTTTTATTATAGAGAGTAGATAATTACTGGCTTAATATTAGTTCATTCCATTTAAAATAGGTTGGATTTAGCTGGACATTGTGCCAGCTAAATCCAACCTATTTAACCCAACCTGTCCAATTTAGTATTGCCAGCAAATACTAAATTGGATAAGTTTTTATTTAAAGAAACCAAACAATACAAACAATTAAAATGTTTAATTCTGAGAAATAATTTGGAGAATTACCATCTTAATTATATTTTTGATTTTCACCATTTTAAAAAAAGGGATTCAAATGAGAGAAAAAAAATTAGGATTTTTCCTGTACAATTAAGAGTTGCTTTATTTTATTTTCTATTACATTACCCCCACCAGCTTTTTTTATGGCATATATTTTCTTTAAAATACAAATAAAAATTCATGTTTTTCTTAAAAATAGAAAATAAACTAACATTTTTAGAATTTTTTTCAATTGTTTCCATAATACAAATGATTATCTTTAGCTTTATTTTACATTTGTAAAATCATTTTTATTGCCGTATATTTTCAGGTCGTCTTTAGTGAAGATGCTAAACTGCAAATAAGAGATATTGCATCGAGCCCCAAGTATGATTAAAAATAGTGTTTTTATGTTTAATGGCAGATTTAAAAAAAAAATTTTTTTTGAATGTGTTGAATGGATTTAACTAAACAATTAAATAACAAAAGCGGTAATGTGACAAAATATCTATCTTACTTGAAAAAGAAATTATCTGATACCTGGATTTATTCCTCTTCTTATTTTTTAATAATTTTCTGATATTCATCCGGGTAAAACATAATGTAATTGATTTATCTAAAGATTTTGAAAAAGTAGTTGTAAAATTTTGTTTCTTAGTTTTTTTAAAAAAATTTTCTAGTTGAATCTATATTTAAATATTTTTATTTTGTACATTCAATTAGACTAATTAAATTGCCAATGAAAATCTCTTATTTTAATATTAATATTCAATTAACATGCAAACAATCACATTTTTTTTTATCTTAAATGAACTGCCACATGTTTTGAAAGAATATAAAATTTTGGTTTCTTTTTTTTTTCTTTCTCATAAATAAATTTCAATTATTTTAAGTAACATATTTTTCAAACTTAAAAAAATTATTTTGTGTTCAATTGAAATAAAATTTCTCTCAGTTTTGAAATTATTTAGATTAATGTATGGTATATAGTTGTCATTTTTGTCTGATTTAGAATTTTAAAGTGTCATATTTTATATGATTTTATGTTTAAATTAAATTATTTGTTACTGACTTTTTATCAATTACTCGTACATTTTTTTTTAGCTCTAGTTTAGCTCAGAAAGCTGCTGCCCAAAAGTTACTTTCAACAATGGATGTTATAAATGAGGTAAAGTATAAATTATTCAATGCATTTTTAGTATGATTTTTTTATTTAAGCAAAAATAAAATTAAGCACTTGTTATTTTGAAGTACACATTTCAAGAGATATTTATATTATTTAAAATTAATTTAAATGTTAATAAGTGAAAATGCTTCTTTGCCCAGGCATAAAAGCAGATTTATAAATTTAAAATATTGAAGTCTTTTTAAAAAGTTAATTTAACAAATATTATTTTTAGATAAAACTTATTTTGCTTTTTATATCTTTCATCAAATTTTAGTCATGTTATAGACATAATTACAAGTCTCATAGACAATTTGTAATATGTGCATGTAATTAAAAATGCATTTAATTGTTTATTTGTTAAAAGATAACAAAAAATGCAAATTTCGGGTTTTATGTTCTATTTCTGCATCAATAAAAATATGATACATCTATTTTAATTTCCAGTGATTTTTTATGAAATGACAAGATATAAAAGTGTTTCAACTGGTATATTTTTAAAATTGGATAAAATTTGATGCAGTAAAAAGCAATTAAATAACTATAAAAATATAGAATTTATTTAAAAAAATTATAAACTGCATTATTTAACCAAATAAGCTATATTAAATGACATTGCTTCTTCAAAATATTTAATGGATATGCATAGAATACTAACACTAAATCTACTGGCATTTTAGGCATACTTCTTTCTATCAGTGGTATTCAAATGACAGCTTTTCCAAATAAATGTTATATTCTTTTCCAGTTGACGATAAATAATACATAATTTATAATAACAATAAAACACAAAATAATTGTCATGTAATAATTAGAAAACTTTTATTTTATTTCATTTTATTTTTGGATTTTAGGCATATACATTTTTTTGAAGAAAGAAACTGAAAAATTGCATTTTACTTCAATAATTTACATACATACTGTAATTCAAATTAAATTTATTCCTCGTAACAGTTTTTACATTTTATCAATATTGCTCTCCTCTATGGCCTTTACAAAATTTTATTTTACATATCCAGTTGGCCTGATATGTCTGAAAATAGTATGAAGCAGGGATCTTCCAGGTTCAGAACCTTCTTGAACTTTTTGCCAAATAGTTCTGTCAATTAATGTTTCAATATTCTGATCATTCTCTTTCTCTTCACATTTGTCTTCAGATTGAGAGAACAATCTCATTCTTTTTCATCTGTTATGTGGATTCACATTGTTCTCTTCCTCATTATCTGCATTCCATTGCTCCATATACAATGCATCATTTATATCATCCTCACTATCACAATGTTCTTTTTCTGTTTCAGAGCATAGCTTGCTTTTATTTATTTCTTCAAGCAATTTCCTTTGAATAGACATTTTAGATAGATTTAGATTTTTTTTTTGAATAGACATTTCTGATTTTGTGTTTGAATATTCCACTAATAATGAAATATAATATTTATTTCTTTGTGAACCAAAGTTTGTAGCCTATTACTATTACAAATAAAACTGACCATCAAAAATATTTGTAATTATCATTATTTTATGTTAGATGTTACCATCAATTGCCTCTCTATACCCAGCTTAAAACAAACTACATAAGCATATAAAACAAACTGTACAAAAACGTGATCAAATGACATTCTCTTGGAAAATGTTTGAAAAAGAAATATAACAAAATGAATTTTAAAACTTCAGTTTATGCATTTGCAGCTTTATATTCAATACTAAATATTTTCATTAGTGTTGCAGAAATATTCATATATTAAACTGAACTCAGTGGAGCAACAACCCATGTGGTCAAGGCCTACTGTGTTTATCTCAGTTTATGTGACCATAGGTGTTGGAGAGCATACACAGATGTTTTATTCAATTGGTCAATCTGACACAAAACTCCCAGTGGTACTCATTTATCGACCCACTGAAGGGATGAAAGGCTGAGTCGACCTTGTATACCCTGGGATTTGAACCCTCGATCTGTGGCGGGGAAGCACAACGCACTACCACTCAGCCACTGGGCTTCATTCATATATTACTATTACTAAAAATTACAAAAGTATTTTACGTTTAATTTTTGTCAAAATGAGATCACATATATTCAAAAATATGTTTATAAATCATAATATAAGTATTTTTTGTAAATGAATAGTAGTAAAAACTGGTCTTAAAAATAATATTTTAATGGAATAACTTTCTGGAATTTAAAAAGGATTAGGCTGTGTGTGTGTGTGTGCATAGATTTAAAAAGAGAAAAAATAATTACTGCATTAGCTAACACAAGTTTAAAATTCAATTTGATAATTTGAAAAAAAAAAGATTGAAAAATTTAAAATTATTAAAAATTGAAATCAAAATCATGATTTTATATTTTTTAAAAGTTTGATTAAATTAATTTGAATTATGCTTGTTTAGCTAATTCTTATACTCTACTCAAGGAACAAATTTTATAAACAAAAATAATATTATATGCAATTGTTGTCTGTATAAGTATTTCTATATACAAAAGAGTATCTATTACATTTTTTGAAAAAATTAAATTCTGATTTTTTTCCTCTTTTTCTCAGGCTATTGGAGATGCTATTTCAGATATGCTTCTTACTGAAATCATACTTCATGATTTTGATTGGGATATTAGTGATTGGGATTCTATCTACACAGATTTTCCTAACAGACAGCTCAAAATGAAGGTATTTAAATGTAATTAGGTTTTTGTATCCTTTTTTAAAAATTTGTACATCATGTGAACATTTGATTTCTTAATAGTTTTTTAAATTAAATTATGTTTATTTTTAAATGGTTTGTAAATTTTTTTGCTTATTTTTAAAAAAAGTATTTGTTTATTATTTGAAATTCTTGTAAAATTTTTTTATAAGAAATGTATTTATACAAATGTGTAATAAGTGTTGCATATAAAATTAAGTGTCACATACAAGATGAACAGTTTTTAGCCATTTTTTAGGTGACTGTGTGCACTGCTTACCAAATGAACCCTTTTAGAAATGCGATGCAAAATATGCTCAGCTAAATGCAGTTTATTGTTAATTGTTACTAATTTTACTAAATTACTACTGAAAGCCATGTGGAAAGTGACGGGACTGAAGTAGATGAGTTGTCCTGGTTGCAAGCTTATTTCCAGTATTGTTTCAGTAAAGTCACTGGTTTGTGTCCTTAAATTGCTAAAAACCTGTCATATATTGGAACTTGTACATTAAGTCTGTTTAAACCAAAGATATTCATGTTTGAGTGGTGTGGAAGTTTTCGTAGGAGGATGCAAGGCTGGTGTTGTCTTCATCACGGCCTTAGTTTAAAAATTTTAAGACCAATCTGTGTTATAACCCTTATGTTGTATCCAAGTGTAATGTTGGTAAAACAGCAACAGAGTATGTTGGAAAAAGTTTGCAGCTGATGATATTTCATCTGGGGCTGTTTGCAAAATTTGAGGATTTACTGCTGAATTTGGCTAATGGGAAAAGTACAATTTTTTTCTGTTTTATTTGAGCATTTTTTTTGACAGTTTTATTTTTATAAAGAGTATTCCAATTAATCTCATTTAGTAGAAAAGTGTTAAATTCATATAGTTAAAATGCAATTACTGATTTCATCTTGTTTTCTGCAATAATTTTCTGTATTTCACAGTTTATGTTAAAATTTTTCAGGTACCTGATCGCAATGTTTTGCAAACAACAGATGCTGCAAGAAAATGTGTAAAACCTGAAGGATTGCAAGAGGAAATCGACAAAGCTGTTGCGAAATATGAGCAAGCCAGATCATTTGTTCGGTATTGCATTATGAATTTCTGTAATCAGGTTTACAGTCTTTTGGTAAAATAATATTTAAATTATGTTTCTGAATGTGTTATAATTATAAACAGCTTTTTCAGCATCCATTCACGGATATGTACCAAGAGTGTTCTTATTTAAATTTTTTTTGAGAATGTATGTAACACAGAAGTTATTGACGAAAAAGTTTTTAAAAAATGTTTTTATATGGTGTTCAGAAACAGTTTTAATCACAATTGTAAAGTAATATTTTTTTCAAATCATAAATATTTTAATTGGGTTTCATTTAGAAAATGTCTTAGCCTTAAAATTTACTTTTACTTTTTCTTCCTTCAATTTTACTTAATTTATATTTTTTAGGTTGTTAGCCCTATGAAATTAATGATTATTTTGAGATTTTGCATTTAAATAAAATGTACGTGACTTGATGATTTTGTATTTTATATCTATTATTATCAGCAAAATGAAATACTATTTATTGAAAAATGTGCTAAACAATAATTTTTAGCTTGCTTAAATTTTTTTTATTATTTTAGACCCTCTGGTACCGAAGATATTGTTAGAGTATATGCTGAAGCTCATACACAGGTAATTTAATTATTCCTTTTCCTGTTGTGAATAATGTGAAATAAATGTTTTCTGCATACCTTTGTTATTGTACTATCTATAATATATTACTATTTATCTTTTGAATGATGTATTTTATACTAGAGTGTAATATATTTTATTTAATTTTTTAATCCAGTGCTATCATTTCTCTGTGTAATAAAGTTACTCGGCTAATTAGTTAAAGCATAAATATTCAAATGTATAATTATCTTATGTTATTAATATTAGGAAACAAATTGTTATCAAATTTTTTTTTAAATTGTAATGTTTTTAGGGGGGGGGAGCAGGGGAAATGTGTTAATGAGATTTCAAATAGAAATTTATGTTTTTAAATGTCACTGTTGATATTGTTATTTAATAAAATAATTGTAAATTTAATTCAACTAAGCATAATCCTTCCTTTAAATTTGTTAAGACTTCTAATAGTTTCTGTAAAATATAAATAAGAAACTTCTCCATACATTTTTAAATGTATTTTTTAAGTATTGAATGAATTATTCTTTTTCATACTAGCTGACTCCTTCCCTTCACTCCTTGGTAATGCTCTTAGAAATGTTCTTGAATCAATTTCAAAATAGAATGGGGGAGTGGAGACACTATATCTAGATAACTCATGCTACTATTTACTGATTTATTAAGCAATAAGATGACATATGAATTGCAGGAAACTTATGTAATCTAAATTTCAGATTGTGAAATAAATCTAAAAAATAAGAGTAATTTTTAAATAGTCTACTTTTTCAAAAATTTTCTTTAATGTGTGTGTTCTGAATTTATATAGAATGTGAAACTTTTTAAGAGCCCAGTTTTTTTAAACAAGTAATACATAAAAATTTTTTAAGTCAATTCCTAATTAGGTCAACAATGGAAATTTTTTATTTTAGTTGCTTTGTATGGAATGATTACAATTAATATAAATATGTATATACATATGACAGAATCACAATATTAAGTAATGAAACATCTTTTAAATTAACATTAAAAACTTTTTAACTGCCTTAAATTTGTAATTACGTTTTTTAATAAGAGTTGAATACATTAGTTCAGAATTTATCTTAAAACCAGTATAAAAGGAATGCTGACATCTAACTGGCATATGATTATTCAGGTTAAATAAAATCTTCACAAATTTAACAAAAGCTGTTTTATCCAATGGTGCTGCCATCTAGATGAACAGCACGGCTGAAATACATCTCTTAAGCTACAATTAATATATTAAATTTAATTAACGAATTAATATTTGAAAAAAACTGTATTAACATCAAGTGTCATCCACTACAAGTTTAAAAAAACGAATTCGAACTTGAGTGGATGAATAGAAAGTATTTTATTAATGATTGAAAATTTTATAAATATATATAAGGAGAGTGTGAACTAATAGTAGGAATTAAAAAAGGGAATAATGGAAGTTATTTTAGAATGTCAAGTACTTGATTTTTAAATTAATCTTTTACTCTCTGTAGAAAAGTTGCAAGTGCCACTGTTTTTAATCAGATGCAAGTAGTTATGTAATATATTGGGAGAAAAGAAAATGCATGCACACACACACTTTGCCATATGCACAGCAGGGACAGTTGTTGCACAATTTATAAAGGTATATATATATGCCCACACTGCAGTTAAGGGGTTAAAAATTTACTAGATTTGTAGTGGATGACACTTCATGTGTTAATACTGTTTTTTCAAATATTAATTCATTAATTAAATAAAAAATGAATAAATAGTAAAAAACAAAAAATAATATTCCAGGAGCATATATAGAAAGGAAAATTGTTTGTTGTGTCCCTGTAGCACAATGGATAGTGCATTGGACTTCTAATCCATAGGTCGTGCGTTCGAATCCCACCTAGGATGGCCTGATTTCTGAGAATGGGATTTCTTTTTTACTATACTGTTTTATTATAATAATTAAATTTAATTAATGAATAAATAGTAACAAACAAAAAATAGTTCAACACCCTATATAGAAAGGAAAAAGCTTTCTATTTTGTCACTTAATATTGTGATTTTGTCATATGCATAAGTTTTTTACATTGTTGCCAATTTTGTATTTCAAAATTATACTGTTGTTTCTAATTTCAGGAGGCTGCTGATAAACTAGCTGAAGAAGTTGTCTCATTAGTTAAAAAGTTTACTGAAAATGTGTGAAAATTAGAAGATGAGGGGAACGATTAATGAACAATGAAAGATTTGTTATTTTTCTCCTAGTTTTTTCCCAAATTATATGATTTTGAAGCACTATTTAAATAGTTTGATTTTTTTTCTGTAATAGGGGTGAATTTTATCAAATATCTTTATTTGTTGGACTGTTTAAGAGTTGATTGTCCATTGTTTTTAATCAATATATATTAGTTTCAGAAATTCTCTATTTTTATACCTGGTGAATAAATCTATATTTTTTCTTTGTTTTGCATTCTTTTCAATAAAATTCTCACATAAAATGGTACAAAATAATATCCATAAAAATATTCACCACAGAGATGTACATTACTTTTGAAGCAAAATCCCCTCCCTCCCCCCTTCCAAAAAAAGAAATATTAAAAGAAAGTAGCAGAGACAGAGAGAGTCATAGGATTGTTGAGGAACATTTAAATCACTCAAGCATGTGTTGGGAGTCAAGGAAGAGTGTGTGAAATCTTGGACATGTGTGATATAAGCCTGAGGTATGTAAAGGGGGTGGGCGCTGTGATCGAAAGTTTAAGGATTGCTGCCTTAAGGCATATGACAGAATTGACAATGAATTGATTACTTTAGATCAGCGGTTCTTAAACTTTTGATTACACAGAGTCCCCCCCTCCTCGTGTGTCTGTGAAGGCCTCTCATTTAGTGTTGTGGAAAACTGAAAGACAGGGGCGTAGCTACCACCGTATCAATGATACGGTGTCCCCAAGCTATAGGGGCCCCAACATGTGTAACTGCAGTCCCACTAACAGGGTCCCCATATCTAAAAAAGGGCCCCGGAGGAATTTTGATACAGGGCCCCCTCAGAGCTAGCTACGCCAGTGCTGAAAGATGTGCCATTTTAGACTAGATTACTAAATTGCATCAGTGAAAAAACTAAATATAACATATATTTCGCGATCAAGAATAGTAATCCAGTTTTTTTTTGTTTTCACCTATATAGCCATTACTGCAACGTAATATTTAAAAAAAACTGTAGAAACACACGTACAAGGTTAAGAACTTTATGATTTGAAATTATTTAAATTACTGATTTGCTTGGGAAAGTAGTGCTTTATAATATTTTTAATTAGATGTTTACTGTTTTCTTAAAGGAAAAAAAAGTGTTATATAAGTCTGTACAAGTAGAAGAGTCTTAAGTTATCAAGGACTCTTTAAATCATTCAACCATGTGTTCGGAGTCTAGGAGAGTATTCAAAATCTTGGGGGTGTGCGATGCCGGGTTGATTCATAAAGGGGGGTGATCGAAAGTTTAAGAACCGCTAATCTGGCCTAACGCGTCAGACTGTACACCTGACCGGAACATCTGCTCACGCACCTCAAGGTCCAAGGTCACATATACTGAGTTGGGCACAAGAGGCCTTGGCCCTCATGGGCTGTCACATCACTGAGCTAAGTTAATCTAGCTTAAATGAAGTTTTTTGCTTTGTGACAGTGGCACACGCAAGAATTTTTCAAGGATGGGAGGGGGGAGGGGTCTGGGTTGAAAGTCCAGCATTCTCGTGTCATACTCCAATACGACGCCAGACATATTCTTTAAACTGTTTCGATTATCGAGAACAAAAAGCAGTTAACAATAAATTATTAATAATAAATAATTAAAGTTTACTTAATATATACATAGGATTATAATCAATCGGAAAAAGAACCCAAGAGCTATGGGGGGGTGCGGACCCGTGGACCCCCCCACCCCCCTTTTGTGTGACACTGCTTTGTGGCAATATTAAATTTTGACATTAATTTTTTAATTTATTTTTTTTTCTTATCTTCATACTGTAGAATATGTTTTTCAAATAGGTAGGTTACGATTAATAATTTTTATCTTATAATCATGACCCACTCCAGTAGACAGGTTTCTCAGAATCTTTGCAAATGCCTTCTTTTGGATCCTGAACTATCACTTTATAAAAGAGAGAGAGAGAGCTTTCCTTTTATTGTTCGTTAACCAAAATCTATACTTAATACGGGGAGAGACTGAAACATTTTATTATAGACTTATGATTGTGCTTTGACTCCTTCAGATTTCGTTCTCAGTGGAACAAAAGTATTGAGTAAACTTAAGTCTTTCCGTGATAATAATAATAAAAAAAATTCATTACAAAATAACCATTTAATATAATGTGACTTTGATATTATTAGGTGAGTGAGTGAGTGAGTGAATATTAACGTTGCACTGTTCAGCTACACGAGGGCTTTAGGCGACGGACCACGTAATTTTGAACCATGGTAGAGTGATGCGGACGACACCCGAGCTGGCACCCTCCTCTCCTAACTACCACACCACATCAATGGGAGGACGATTGAGCTCTCGACAGATTTAACGTGTATCGCTGCCCTACACTCCGGGTCTTTAGTGGTACTGAGCTCGAACTCATGATATGCCTGCCATGATCCCCATACCTTGACCACTCGGCTACTGCGGCTTTGGTATCATTGGATAGGTCTGTTTTAGTAGTTTTATTATGCAGTATATGGTGCGAATGCTCCTTCAAGAAGGGTTCGAGGGAACATTTGAAGGAAAGCTATCATTTTTGGCTGAAACAACCTCGATTCAAGAGAAAGCGCAACATGCACTTTGGTTTCACGAAACGAAATCACCCATTAATATTCCGTGTAAGTTACGACGTTCTTATGAAAACAAACCTCCTGGTACAAAATCAGTAAAGCGATAATTA
Organism: Trichonephila clavipes; assembly: GCA_019973935.1. Taxonomy (NCBI): domain Eukaryota; kingdom Metazoa; phylum Arthropoda; class Arachnida; order Araneae; family Nephilidae; genus Trichonephila; species Trichonephila clavipes. The sequence continues at coordinate 713,249 of BMAU01018656.1, read as the reverse complement.
AGGATGTTCCTAGAAGTAGCAAGCCAAATGCGAGGGAAGCAACTGTTATACTTAACACTTGGCGGGAACTGGAATACTGTTTAGACATTCTCAGAGCTACCAAGGGGGCAGTGGTGTAACGGAGAATATTAGGGCCTCCCTGCAAAGTCAGGTTTGGGGCCCTTAATCGGATCTTACAAAGGACTGCGTACTTGCCGTGAGTAAGGCTTTGGACCCCTAGAATCCTGCCCTTCCACCCGTGATGTGGGGGTCGCCGGGATGTACGTTACGCCACTGCAAGGGCGGCACACGCCGAAATTTACTGAGGTAACTGCTCTCATTAAAAAATTCTTAATAATACAGTAATACCCTGACTTACAGGAACCCGGATTTGCGCGACTTTAAAATCTTGTCGATTCGTCTTTTGTTTAAGGAGTGTGGGGGGGGGGTTAGTAAAATTGGTGAAATTGGTAATGCGATTGAAGCAGTTGTTGATTTTGCCAGGCAAATAAATTTAGAAGTGGATACTAATCACGCTCAAGAACTGCTGGATTCCCAAAATAAGGAGCTAGAAAAAAGATGAACTCATAGAAATGCATGAGCAAGAGCAAGATACTGAATAGCTTGAGTCTTTAGACCCAGTTCAATTAGAAGTTCAAATGACAGCTGGGAATTTGACAGAAGGCTTCAGTTTAATTGAAAAAGAGCTACACGTTTTAGAAAATATAGATTCCAATATGATCAGCTTTTTTTTCAATTCCTACTATTAGCACTCACTTTCTATTTATTTATTTATTTATCTTGGTGGAGTTTTCAATCGTTAATAAAATACATTTTAAAGCACCCAATTGAGCTGAAATTTTATATACATGATTATTATACATTATTATTATAATTAATAAAAAATAATTGATTAAAACTAATTATTTAAAGAATTACAAATACAGCCACGTTGGCGTAATTTTTGGCGACTTGTGAAAAACTCGAAAATGTTTTTTTCTCACGTTTTAAAGCATTCAGTTGTAGTGAAATTTTATATACACGATTGTTTTGGATGACAATACGATACTTTAATGATAATTAATAAAAATTAATTACCACGTAATATTGTAATTATGTCATATGTATATACATATGTATATTAATTGTAACTATTTAATAAAAAAGTAGCTAAAATAAAATTTTTCTTTGTTGATCTAAGTAGGAATTGACTTAAAATTTTTTTATAACTGGTTTTTTTTTTTTTTAACGAAATTAGAAGAAAGCAGAATGCGAAGAAAAAAATTTGCTGGAGGAAAAAAAAAAGTCTGAGCCTGCAGACTACTTTGTTAGATTTTATGAAGCCTTCTACATTAAAATAATTTAAATTTGTCATTCTGTATTTGTGTTTTGTAAGATTTTATTAAACATTTTTTTCTATATTATTATTTTCTTTCATCTCCGGTCCTAAATAAAAATAATTTATATGTATTGACTATATGCGAAATTATACCCTGACTTACGCGGTTATCACTCAGCCCTGCCTATCGAGTAAGTTCGGGGTATTACTGCTACTGAAAGAAAAAAACATATATCTAATTGTAATAGTTTGAGAGAACATTAAATATTAATAATCCGGGCATGACTTTTGGTTCACCCTGAATTTTCTAAAAATAAAAATATGTTTTTTTCCGTTCTCGAACTCTGACTGAACTACTTGAATACACACGCAAAAATAATATCAATTAGATGTTGCGGAGATTAAAAACTCGGTTTTTTGATCCAGGATTGGGTTCATTCGAATAGTCAGTGGCAGGTGGTGATCTTATTTGAAGTGAACCAAGTATCAGTCGTTGGGTCCCTATGTGTGGAAGTTGCCGACGCTTCTGCTGTTTCCAAGATAAGTAAGGCTGACGTGTTTGAATGAGAAGTAGATAAATAATATTCAGAGTAATTTCAGATGGTTCTTTGGTGATCTTTTCCCACCAATTCATTTTCACAAAAGAAAAGACACGTTGAGTTTAGTTTGTTCCAGAATGGCGATTCGAAACGGTAAGGATTTTTTCCCCCTCTTGCCTATCATTTAATTTTTTTGTTAATGTTATAACTAAAATGATTTAATTGTATTTTGGATAATTAAATAAGGACTCATATACCTCACTAAACGAAAAATAAAATAAAATTTTTATAATTAATGAATTGAAAGAATTAATCGCGCGATATGTGTTAAAATACTTTAAGTTTTTTTTTTTTTTTTTTTTTTGAAAAAAATGGGGCACCCACTTTTAATTTCCACAGAAAAATATCTTGGAAAATTGTTTTTTTTCCAAACTATAATTCCAATAAAAATATTCAAATGTATAAAAATTTGTTTATGTAAAAGAAATGTTATTTCTTATGCAAGAAATTGCATGAAAATTTCAAATGGTGCATATATTTTTATAAGTTTGTTAGATGTTGTCTGAGATTTGTCATTATAGTTTTAATGGGTCTCTAAAAACTTTAAATCAATATTTATGTTTCATTTGTGGGATTAACATCTCTATATTCTTGTGATCGTAAATTATTTCTATATGATAAAAATAGGGTTTTTTTTATAAATACATTCTGTGCTATATGTTAGTGTAATAACCTTTGAGAATCTTAATTCTCTTTAGCATTCTTTTGTACCTTTCAACTGTGTTTTATCAGTGGCGTAATGTACACCCCGCATCGCGGGGGGCCCAAGGCTTTTGTTATGGATTTGGAATCTTTTGTGAGATCCATCTTGGAGCCCAAAACCTGACTTTGCAGGGGGTCCTTAACTTTCTCCGTTACACCATCATGTTTTATTTGAGAAAAAAATATGGAGAAAACTCTGAAACACTCATTGGATCTGGATATTTTATTTTCAATTATTATCCAACATTTTTATAATCAACTAATTTTTAAATCATACTTTTTTAAGTTAGTGAAGAAATTAATTGATTTAATTCATTGAAGAAAGTGAAAAACGTATTCAGAAATCCTGAAATAAAATTGGTTATATTTCAAGAAATTATGAGTTACTTTTATACATTTTATTGTCCCTTTGGGTAGCATACCAAACAGTTCATATCCAATAATAACTGTCTAAGCATTTACATCAATATTTAAAAGCTTTCCCTTTTGGATGTTAAAATACTTATAGAAAAGTGTACGTGTATATTTCATAAATTCAAATTTTTTTTTTCTAATGGCCAATATTTTTGTCGCAATAATATACGTTTTATTTTGCATAATTTAAAATTATTAAAATTAAAAATGTTTTAAATTTCATGTAAATTTAATCCAAAATTATAACTTTTTTTTAACTCCACTTAGAGCGTTATTGATCCACAATTCAATGTTACAAAAACCTATGTAGTTTTAAATTTGTAAATTAATTCAATAATAAATTTTCTACACTAGATGGCGCCAGATTTAATATAGATGAAAATATTTGATGTATGTTGCTCACAGTATTAAATATGTATATTATAAAACACGATTGGAGACAAGAATAAATGTAATAAAATTATGCGTAGTTAGTTTATTTTACATTTGTATTTACTTATTTATTTCCACTTTATTATATTCTTTTACCTTTATTATTATATTCACTACATTAGACCTAGAGGAACATGTGATAACTATTTTCATATTGTAATTTAGCTACTGTAGAATGGCAACACTTGTTATTCGTCTTTTTATTTTTTTTTATCTAATGTAGAATGCATGTTCCATATTCAACTCATCTCATTCCATAAATATTTGTCTTTAATGAAATCTACCGAGTGTCTATATATATCATAAGGAATTACCTCCATCGCAACATCGATAGGATTTTATAGTGGTGACCCAGTGCCGGTTTATCCATTGGGTGCGGGGGTTGACGCCCAGGGGCCCTGGACATAATCAGACCTTTACCAGAAAATTTGGACATAACCAAATTTTTTGGTTATAAATTTCGATCCATTAGGGTCAAGGGGGATGTAAATCTTCTGCGCCCAGGGCCCGAAATGAGATTAAATCAGCACTGGGCGACACGAACGTGATCTGAAAACGCAACCTTCTGATCTGGAGTCAAATTTTTTGACCGTATGCATGGAAAACTAGTTTTTATTCACGCTGTATATGTCAGTAAATAGTTCGGATTCTACCGTTGAAATTGCAAGAGTTTCTGTGAAAGTACCACCTTTTTGGCGTGGTAACCCAGCGATATGGTTTGCTCAGTTGGAATTCCTGTTCATTAACAGTGGAATAACTCAGTCCAGCTCCTATGGATCGTTAACTACAGGCCACAAGGCGCACCTACCAGGGTCAATGAACGCTGATGCAGCTCCTTTGACCTCCTCGTCTCGTACTCGTACTGGACGTTCCGTGTGTTTTCCAGAACAATATAACAACAATGTACTTTTTCCTTAATTTTACTTTTTTTCAGGGATGGTGGAGCAACTATCTTCATATTGTAATTTGGCTATTGTAAAATGACAACATTTGTTATTCGTTTTTTTTTTTTTTTTTTTTGCTTTAATGTAGAATACATGTTCCATAGTCAACTCATGTCATTCCATTAAATATTTATTTTTGATGAAATCTACTGAGTTGCTATCACAAGGAATTACCTCCACATCGCAACATCAATAGAATTTTATAAACATGTATTCAAGTAACTTACTAGTTTTTTTAGACCATTTTCAATCCATGTAATCTTTTACGAGACCAAAAGTTAATAGTAATGTCTTTCTTAAAAAGCTATTTTTTTATGGTCCTCTCATTATCCGTGCCAATTTGATGGTTGATTTTAATAACAGTAGCATTTACAATATTTTATGTTCTATCTTGAGTGACGAAGTGATTTTGTGGAGGACTGGTCCAGTGGCGTAGTGTAGAGGGTGCAGAGGGGGCCAGACCCCTGGGAGCACCGCGATATTTAAATTCAGAAAATGTTTCAAACTCCAAATCGATCCCACGCGACGAAATTGACGGAAACGAGTGGAAGCTTTAAGGGCTCCTGGCAACCGGCACCGTGTAAAGTCAAAGATGATCAAAATTATTTGCAAACTGAGGGACTAAATATCCATCAATGTGCTAAGAAAATACGTGCTTTACAGACCGTATTAGTAGGAAAACGAAAGGAATTCGTGGATGACGCTTTAATACATGCTAAAAGTTTATGCGAAGAGCTTGAAATTTCTTTTGAACTCCAAGACGAATCAGGAGGATGCATATATTTGGCGACGGAAGTAAAGATGTTCAGAGTTATCGTACGAAGATGACTTAAGGCAAACAATGTTTTCTTCAAGAGACAGAGTAACTGCTGAAATTCGAGAAAGGTTCCAACAGTTGCTGAATCTAGCGCAAAAATATGCTTTTTTAAGGTGTCAAGTGATATTAAGCATGGACGAACTTAACTTAGATCAAACTCCTCAAGACATTAATAAAGAAGAATTCCAACTTGAGCGCTTACGTCTGCAAGTTTTCGTTGCTGCAACAGACCCAAAATGTAAAAAAGAACTCATTAGGTCCGGCTCCCTGGGGTTATTAAAATATATTATTATTGTGAGTCCAAAGTTGAAGATGGCTTACTAAATTTTGTCATAATGTTGAGAATTTTTTAACATCTGCCATCAGTAATGCCAGTTGCGAGAGAAGCTTCTCTAAGCTAAAATTAATCAAAAATTATCTCAGATAGACTATTCCCACGTTAAGGCTAAAAAACTTAGCTATTCTGGCAATTTAACATGATATACACATTGATATTGACAATTATATAAAAGATTTTACTATAAAAAAAAACCCCCACGAAAAGTGATTTTTAATCAATAAAAAAATTTAAAGCTGCATTTTTTTTACTTCTACTAATTTTCTTGACTAATAATTAAAATACAGAGGTGACAAATTTCCGGTCAGCCCCAGTTGGCGAAAGCCCACGCTACACCACTGGACTGGTCCACATGCTTAGTAAATGGAAACTAAACTGAGCAGACTAAGCAAATTTGGAGTTTATATCAACATACATACAATACTGTATTATTTACTGTACTATTACTGTAATTATTTGTAGATTATATACAGTATATAAATTAATCCTTTATACAAAGTTAGTGGCAAATGAATGGTGGTGTCAATCTTATTGGTCCAGAGTGCGCGCGTATTACTTATTTATCCACTCTCTTCGAAAATTTTACTTTTTTTTATACTAAGAAACGCTATTTAATACTTGAGGAATCTAAATTAAGTTCCTTTAATTTTATGTGCTTACCTCCAAAGATTTAGTTTTTAATTGAAACGTAGACAGAGCAGTTGAAAATACGGTCTAAGATAAGTGTGAACAATTCAGATCATTCAAATGTATAATTTTAATATGCAACAAGAAGTTAAAACATCATATTTTGGCAAAGTTTAGATAGAAGAAAGTTTAATTAAATTTTGTTTAAAAAATACTTAAGTTGGTTTTATTATGTACCAAAAGATTACAAAATTAATGTTGAAATATGAGATTGATATTTTGATGAAATAAATTATCACAGTTGACTTTTGATAATATTGATGTTTCAAAATATCTTTTAAAATTTTTAGATATTACATTCAGTGTAAGTTGCTATTTTTTTTGAAAATAAGAATTTAACTTCATGTCTATTTAGTTTGTAGTTTTGTGCATTTTACATCTAGTTAAACTTAAGCGGTCTTAATTTAAATTGGTTTATTACCACCGCAGAAACAAAATAGGTAGTTAAATAAAAAAAAAACTTTTTGTTTTTCTTCAAAGCTAAAGAATAACGAGGATTTTTTTACCCTTAACATTTAACTGTCAAGATTATTTTACAGCTGTGGCTTTATATATTAAATATATGGAACTGTCTAAAGTATAATAAAAATATTTCCAATAAATCTTTTAAAGCTTTAAATGCACAGATTTAAACAAAAGCTCAACTGGAAATTCAAGCAAAAGAACCTAATTAAATACACATTTCACCCTCCCCAAATAATTTTATTTCAATTTTTTTTTTATTTATTATGATTTTATTTTTCGTAAATTGGAAAAGGATACATGTAATACTTGAAGTTACTTGATTCATTTTATTTTTACTACTACTTATTATTATACCGTGAATTGATAAAATCTATAATGATTAACCACTTTATTTCTTCCCAATATGTGAATCAGAAATTGAGAAGCCCTTCTTTTTATCATGGATATATATCCACTAATTAACAACTTAAGCTTTTGTTGCAATATTTCAGTTCGACACCGCGGACTGGCTGAGATTTGTCAGCAAGTTTTCTGGATTTGCATTTTTGTACATATTGCATCTGCTGCGCAGAAGATTCGCTACGCCAGCGAAAAGGAATGTGACAGGTACTCACTGGATGCCGTTTACTATGAGAGGTTCAAACCCATCACGGAAAATATTTTTAAAGGTAAGTACCCACGTGAAGAGCAAATCAATATAGAAAAGATTTCAAAACTCCAGTATTAAAGGACAGTAATAGGTTGTTAAGTGGGAATATTTCAGCTTTTGGTAAAAAGAGTGAATAAGAAATACATCTTTTATGTGACCCAGTGGCGTACAAAAGGGAAAGGGGCTCAAAAAGTGACGTAATGGAGAATATTAGGGCTTCCCTGTGAAGTCAGGGTTTGGGTCCCAAGCCGAATCTAACAAAGGATACGTACTTGGCGTCAGTCAAGCTTTGGGCCCTGTAACGTCACGTCTCGAAAACAACAACAACATCTGGTGTCGGTTTCTTTGTAGATTCGACGCCCACACGTGCAACTTCCGATCCAGCGCAACCCCTGTTTGACCCCCCCGAGGAATCTAGCGACCCGACCGGAAGATGAGGAGAGAGATGCTTTGAACTTGCACGGGAGCGGTAACCAACGAAACCTCCTCTCACAAAATAGTGGACTCTAACAATCTAATTAATTTTAATAACTTTAATGTATCATTTTGTAAATAATTTTCAATAGTTGTGACGTAAATAAATTCTCTATTTTAATTCACCAAGAATACGCTACCGTTATTCTTTCAAACGTTACAGCTTAGAGTTTTGGTGGCAGCGCTTTGGGATAAAAAGTTAGCATTCAGGACCCGTGAGAGGAGGAAAATTTTGGATTTTTACGGACGGACCGCAACGCAGGGAGAAAAAGAGATCTTCGGAAGAGCCGTGCTGCGATTCAAGTGTCAGCTTCGGAGAAAGAGAGCGTCCTGCTCATAGAAGATCAAACTGATCTATAGTGTTAACGGCGAGAGTGTCCGAAGGAAAAGCGATTTTCGGAAGCCGTACCACTAGTGCACATAATTTGCTTCTGACAGCAAGCTGAGTACTTCAAATGGGTGAGTACTGTTATATTTTTGAGTTGCAAACTGCATATTGTATTAGGAATTTTGGTTAAAGTGTTCTTTAGAAATTTTGAAATACTTAGTGTTTTTTCTTGCATGGGAACAGTGTTATTTTGTTTCTAGAGAATTGTAATTGTATTTCAAGCATTGTGTGCAATTTTAGCTTAAGATTTATTGTGTTTTAAGTCTCTTGAATGATTTTGATTATTTTTAGTGTTAAGTTTTTCTTTGTGTATTTCTGTGTATGCATGGGACCAGTGTTATTGTATTAATAGAGAATAGTAACAATAGTGCAAAATTTAGCGTGACATTTATTTGATATTGTTTAAAAAATGGCTTTCCTTGGTAAAGGGAAAAAGCAAGACATGTTGCAACTTGCTGAGGAATTAGGAATAAATGCCACTTTAAATATGACTGTCCCTAGCATAAAATTGCAATCACTAACAGTGAAGGTTATGAAGAGGAATTTGTTAAAAATCTGTATGAGACTATCATTGCAAACGGAAAAAGATTGGAAGAGTTAGAAAGAGCTGAAAAAATGAGATTAGAAGAGTTAGAAAGGGCTGAAAAAATGAGATTAGAGGAGTTAGAAAGGGCTGAAAAAATGAGATTGGAGGAGTTAGTAAAGGAGCAGGCATTAAAAGAGAAAGAATTACAGCTGAAATTTGATTTAGAAAGGTTTAAAAATAGAATCCGGATTTAGGGTAAACGATGAATCAAACGATTCTACAAATGCATGTTCTGTAACCTCTAATTTAAACTTAAAAAATTGATCCCAGATTTCGATCCTAAGCAGTCAGATATTAGTTTATATCTAGTGATCTTTGAACGCCAGGCTAAAAGGGCGTCAATAGAAAAGAAAGAGTGGGTGGGGCAATTATTGGGTTTGTTACCCTAGAGATCGTGCAATTTATTGCTCGCGAACCGGAGGAACAAGCCGAAAATTACGATTATGTAAAGAAATTATTACTTAAAAGATTCAAGTTAAGTCCGGAGGTCTTTCGGCAAAAATTTGTCCAACACCAGAAAAATCCGATAGCACCTGGAAGGATTTCACTTTTGAAATTACGAATTATCTAGATGAGTGGCTGATTGGCTTAGAAATAAATACCTTTCAAGATCTTAAAGATCTAATGGTGGTAGATCAATTAAAAAAACGCGCCAATGCTAGTATGAAAGATCATTTTTTAGATAATTGGGCAAACCTTAAATCAGCTACTCAAATAGCAGAACTCTTTGATAATTATGAGGACGTCCGAAAGGTAAATTCGAAACCCATGGATAGGTGGGGCAGAAATGATAAAATTTTGACATACTCAGGGATCAAGGAAAAAGAAAATAGATTTGGGAAAACTTCCCCCAGATTAGGAGCTTCTGTTCCGGAGAGTACTAGAGAGAGAACTTTTGAAAAACGCGTGATACAAAGATGTTATCATTGCAATATGCCTGGACATATAAAAGCCGGTTGCCCTAAATTAATAAAAAACAAAAACGACGGAAATTCTCAATAATATTGAAGAAAATGAAAACCCGGATTTTCTTAATTCATATACAACAAAGGGCTCTGTGAATGGTCACGAGATAGACATTCTTAGAGATACGGGAGCGACAATAGATTTAGTATGTGCAAAATACATAAATCCTTCTTCTTTCTCTGGTGAAAATGTTTGGGTAAAACAACCGTTAAGCCCAGAATTAGTTTGTTTACCTTTGGCGGTCGTGGAAATTTCCGGAAACTTTGGAACGGTGCAGACTAAGGCAGCGGTTTGTGGAAATCACTTAAATCAACACGGTCGATATTTGCTTGGAAATAAAACGGCCGAGCTAATAAAAGGAAATTTAGGCTATAATTTCCTGCCAGTCGAAATATTGAATGCTGTCCAAACAAGGTCTCAAGTCAAAGCGGCTAGAGAAGAAAGGGGAATAGATAGTGGTGATGCTAAAAAAGGGGAAGATGAGGTTATAATTGTTTCTTCGGATGCAGAGGATGAAATTTTAATACTTGCACTCCAGGAATATGTTCCGGAATTAGCGCTGCTAAGGGTTACGCGAGAAAATTTAATCAATGCTCAAAAAATAGCGAGGAGATTAAACCCCTTATACGAACAGGCAGCCAGTCAAGTGCAGGTTACCAATCAGGTTTATTCGCTAGAGAAGGAATTATTGGTCAAAAATCGTGAAGATAAGTTAGGTAACGTGGTGAAGTTAATAGTAGTGCCGGAAGGGTTGCGCGACCCTATTAAATCATTGTGTCATGAGGGAACATCTGCACACCTGGGAATTACGAAATCCAAAGACAAATTAAACCGATATTTTTACTGGCCGAATTGCTATAGAGATATGGAACAGTTTGTAAAAACTTGCGATCAGTGTCAGAGGGCTGGGAAGCCCAATGATAAAAAAGAAAGCTCCACTAAAATTGGTCCCTGTTATTCAGGAGGTTTTTACTAAGCTAAATATTGATGCATGTGGGCCTCTCCCGATCACATCTAAAGGGAATCGATATCTTATCACGGCCATTTGCATGTCTTCAAAATTCCCTGAAGCTATTCCGGTGTCTGATATTAGTTCCGTTAGTGTCACAGATGCGCTGTTAAACATCTTTAGTCGGATGGGGTTTCCCCGTGAAATACAATGTGACCAGGGTACTTCTTTTACTAGTGCTCTGACTACCGAGTTTTTGAAAGATTCGGAATACTTGTCAGGCATAGTTCTGTGTATCATCCACAGAGTAACCCTGTTGAGCGATTTCATCGAACGTTGAAACGACTCTTACGAGTCTTATGTTTAGAGGCAGGCTCCGAATGGGACAAACATCTTCCGTCAATTCTTTTAGCGTTACGAACTGTATCGCACGAAAGTACAGGGTATACACCGTCAGAGTTGGTGTATGGGAAAATTTGCGAACCCCAGAGACGTTAGTAATGGAACATTGGATGGAACCGGAAGAAGAGGGTGATCTCGTCACTGAATATATGTTTAAGTTAATAAATAGATTAAAAGATGTCAAGAAGTAGCTATAAATAAAATGGAGGAAATGCAAGTTAAGCGGAAAACTTGGTATGACAAAAACGCAGTAAAACGTGAATTTAAGGATGGAGATTTAGTCTAGTGTTAGCTACATCCAGAGCAAATAAATTAGCAGTGCAGTGGATAGGTCCTGGGACAATTTTAAATAAAATTTCGGAAACGAACTATTTAGTCGAAATCCCCGGCAGACGCGAAACATCTCAAATCTATCATATAAATATGCTAAAACCATATTACAAAAGGCCAGAACACGTTAACGTAATTATTAATGATGAAACAAAAAACTCTCTCGCAGACCAGGGAGTTAGAAATCCCATACTTAGAAAACAATTCTCTCATTTATGATTTCGAGGACGTAATCCAGGCTAGCGAGTTGAACAAACACCTTCACGACAAACAAATGGATCGACTGCGCGAATTATTAAATAAATACTCTAAATGTTTTCAAACAATCCCGGTTTAACTAATCTGGTTGAACACGAAATCCAGTTAGTTAGCGATCAACCAATTAGGACGAAGCCCTATCGAATGTCGCACCGACAAAATGAAATCTTAAAAACGAAATTAACCGAATGTTAAAATTAGGAATCATTGAGGTAGGAGAATCGGATTACATGTCTCCTATGATTTTAGTTGAGATAGCTGGGGAAAGAACCTCGTCCATGTATAGATTACAGGAAATTAAACGGGATCATTAGAACGGAATATTTTCCTCTTCCGAATATCGAAGAACGCGTAGAAAAGTATCGGCGGCTAAATTTATTACCGTCTTTGACTTATCTAAGGGATATTGGCAAATACCTTTGAGTAAAACAGCACAGCGATACGCAGCCTTCTGTACTAGCTTTGGTACATACCGACCCCTAAGGATGAGTTTCGGATTAAAGAATGCTCCATATTTCTTTAGTAAACTCATGGCTGAATTACTTAACGGACTCGAGGATTTCGTTGTCCCGTATCTAGACGATATCGCAATTTTCTCAGATACTTGGGAGTCGCATATTAAACATATGGAAACGGTTCTGCAGAGAATAAAGAGAGCTAAGTTAACGATAAAACCTTCAAAGTGTAAGTTTGCGCAACAAAATGTCAAATTTTTTGGGTCACATTGTGGGTCAGGGTTTTCGCACTCCTTCCGAGATCAAAGTTCAGGCTGTTCTAGAGTTCCCTACCCCTCGCACGAAAACCCAAATACGTGCTTTCTTAGGTATAGCGGGTTATTACCAAAAATATATAAATCTGTTCTCGGTAATTGCTGCTCCGTTGACGGATGCGTTGAAGGGAAGAGCAAAGAAGGGGAGAAATTAAGTGGACGACCGAGTGTGAAAACGCATTTCGAGAACTAAAAGGGAAACTAATTGATAAGCCCGTCTTGTACGCGCCAAATTTTGAACGAGAATTCATTGTTCAAACGGACGCTTCGAACGCAGGTATGGGAGCAGTTTTAACCCAATTAACTGAACAAGGTGAGGAGCATCCAATCCTTTACCTGAGTAAGAAATTTTCAGAGGTAGAGAAGCGTTATTGTACGACGGAGAAGGAATGTGCTAGTATTGTTTTCGCAATTAAAAGGTTACATTATTACTTAGATGGAAATTCATTTTTAGTTATGACCGATCACAACCCGTTGGTGTGGTTGAATAGAAATGTTAGTTCTAACCCTAGATTGATGCGATGGTCTTTGGCTTTGCAACCATATAATTTTAGAATTGTACATCGGTCGGGTAAAAGTCACAAAAATGCAGATAGTCTCAGCAGATCGGGGATAGATAATTAGGGATTGTTAACAATGTTCTCTTGCTCATGAATAATAATTGTTGCTTATGTTTTTAGTTAAAGGTTAATAATTGTATTAAATTTTATTTATTTACTAGTACTGTATATCATATCGAATGGCGATGCGTGTCAAAAGATAAAGCCATGAAAAGCAAATGTATTAATATGCTTAATTTTGTGTACAGGGTTTTAAAATATACATGAGTATTTAGTTTACGCAAGAGGCATATGGTGAAAAATATTTTGTGTGTAAGGTTGTACACTTCGCATATCATATCAACACATGTCGTTAGTATAATTTTATTTAAGTATTGTGGCGAAAAATATTTTATGTGCAAGGTCTTACACTAGGCATTTGATATAACATGTTGTTAGTATAATTGATACTAGGCATTGTGATAGGAGTGTTTGTATTTTTATTTAATGTATAGTATGTTTTCTTACATTGCTATTTCGTAATATGGATTTGTGTAAGTTCCCTAGCAAGAACACTCACTCACTAGAAATAAGTAATTCCAAATTTAGTTCAGCGTTTTCTTTAGTAATTAAAATTGCAGCTCAGAAATATAGTGGTGCTTGATGAAGGGATGTGTCGGTAATCTGTCAGTTGTCTCATCGTCATCCCATTAAACTTTTCTCAACGGAAAAGTTCCATAAGAGAGGGCGAGAGCTGTAACGTCACGTCTCGAAAACAACAACAACATCTGGTGTCGGTTTCTTTGTAGATTCGACGCCCACACGTGCAACTTCCGATCCAGCGCAACCCCTGTTTGACCCCCGAGGAATCTAGCGACCCGACCGGAAGATGAGGAGAGAGATGCTTTGAACTTGCACGGGAGCGGTAACCAACGAAACCTCCTCTCACAAAATAGTGGACTCTAACAATCTAATTAATTTTAATAACTTTAATGTATCATTTTGTAAATAATTTTCAATAGTTGTGACGTAAATAAATTCTCTATTTTAATTCACCAAGAATACGCTACCGTTATTCTTTCAAACGTTACAGGCCCCCCTAGAATCCTGGGATTTCCTGCAATGCGAGGGTGTACGTAACGCCACTGGGTTCAAACCCTCTTACACCAACAGGTTCTTAAATTTTACCGCAGAGATTCCTACCAGCTCTTTCTGCTACGAGTTTTTTAAAATGTAAACCCCTCATAAGTGAGATCTGTGTGTACGCCTCTTTTGCTACCACCACCTACCTGCAAGACGAACAAATTTTAATTGTCCTGCCCCCTCATCATAATAAATTCTCTCTGGTAAGTAGTTTAATACTTTTGGTAAAAGTAGAAATTAGTGATAAAGGTTTCTATAGGTGAGTTCATGAAATATTTTATCTAATGCTTGAAAATAGGACACATTTTTGTCTCTTTGTAAAAGAATGTCTTTTAGTCAAATGCTCTTGTAGTCTAGTGGATTTCATTGCTTCAATGAAAATATTTAAGGTGTCAGGCACTGACGTAGCCAGCTCTGACGGGGCCCTGTATCAAAATTCCTTCGGGACTCTTTTATAGATATGGGAGCCCTGTTAGTGGAGCTGTATTTACTCATTTTGGGGCTCCTGAAGCTTGGGGGCCCCGTATCACTGATACGGCGGTAGCTACGCCCCTGGTGTCAGGTAATAATTGGTTTACAGAAGACTGAAAAAAGTCATTTTTTTAACTAATCGGTTCTGTACTGTTAATATGTGTTCTTGATTGCGAGCATGATGGAGTAATGCAATTTGCCGAAATACTTTTTTTTTATATTTCCAATGGCCAGGGTTACAAATGACCACAAGGGGATAGGAACAAAAACAGACAAAACAAACAAAGTAGGATATAAAAACGTAGCGAGAAAAGTCTATGAGCCCAAAAAGTCCCTAACTTGCCAATAAAGATCGCACAAAGAGGAGCCCTTTAGTGTTGTACAGCGGCCAGCATCCATGCCCTCCCAAATATCACAGAGAGTACAGAAAGGGGCTTGTGAAACATGTGAATTCCATTGAAGATGTTTGAGGAGACAGTCGTGTCCAATAGCGAGACGAAACTTGGCAACTGCTTTACGTCTTTGCCCCATGAGAAGATCTTTAAGACTATTCCGCCAGATTTTATTGGAATTTCTCTCCGTATATTGAATATTTGCCCCAATACTCACAAAATAAAATAAAAAGTTGCTCATTTTATATGACTTCTACTCCTTGCTTATGCACTCTCGACAGATAATTCTTGGTACATCTCTCAAACCCTTATGAGACTTATTCCTAGCTCTTTACAGATTTGCAATCCAACTCCCCTCAATTTGTTAGCGATATCATCATACACTTGCAGTAAACATGTCACTGCAAGCACTTATATAACCGTCAAATGTACTGAACTGCATGAATTGCGTAACAGCTGTTCATTTGCTGAACATACTAATTGCCCAGTGACGATCCGCATTGTGGAGGGGGACAGGACTCTAGGGGGCACAAAGCCTGATGGACGACAAGTATGTGAGATTCAAAACCTGACTGGAGGGGGACTCTAATACTCTTTGTTACGCCACTGTAATTACCTTTCAGTCCACTACTTCCTCTTAAAAAGACTTCAGTG
This sequence comes from Trichonephila clavipes, assembly GCA_019973935.1. NCBI lineage: Eukaryota > Metazoa > Arthropoda > Arachnida > Araneae > Nephilidae > Trichonephila > Trichonephila clavipes. Next base: position 697,564 of record BMAU01018656.1, on the reverse strand, counting down.
TCCATTGATGCGCATAACCACCAACTTTGGGAAAGCGTGATATAGAAGAGCAGTAATTTTCTCAATAATAAAAAACAAGAATGAAAAAAAAAATGGTTGCTTATACACTGTTGAGACATTCATGACTGTAAGAACACATGATCACATCCTTAAGTTCTGAAATATTTCTTATCCCTTATATCTACATGCGCTATCGTTATTAGCGCGAATACGCGTTAACTGATATTTTACCTTAAAGTTCGGTGTATTGTTAAGAAACCATTTTGAAAACTTAGATTCGAGGGATTTATGAACAGATTAATCTAGTTTCTATTGTTCTGCAAGACATAAACTGTCCTGGTACTCGAGTGATTTGGAAATCAAATCGAGTTCTGGCAGTACACAAGAGGGTTGGGGGTTGAGCCTCCCTCTTAGGTTGTAAGGATGCCCCCCTCGGGTGCCCTTCTCTTGATTATCAGCGTGAGCTAGAGGTGTAGGAATAAATGAAGAACTAGAAGTTGCCATGATCTTAAAATGACTTTATTAAGATCTTAGCTTAAACCTTTAACAGATTAGCTAATAATATTATATGTGAGAGAATCTACGGTGGCTAAACACACAATATATAATACCGAAATAACGTAACTCGGACCACTATCAATAATTAACTCGCCTAAACTTAATTCCTATGTGATCACAGATCCGAATATTTAAATAGTCACTCCTACCTTAATGTCGAATGAAGTAATGATCAATCTGATCCTAGTTGAAGTTGCGATTCACTGGCGTGCAATGGTATGCACCTTGACTTAGGGACTCTCTGTCACGGGTAACTTCTGTTGGCTATCACTTAACCTCTCAAAATCTCTTCACACTTGAAATACGAACTATCATCACATTCCCCAAAATGCCACACGACTTAATCTAAACTTCTGATATTTAAAAGCTTCCTAATTTGCATCTTTCATTCACGCTTTACTTCTTGGGTTGGTTGGAAAAGAGTTGCCATTCATTCTGGCCCCAAAGAGCCCAAAAAGACATGTTAATGAAAAAACGCATGAGCCCGTCACTAGGTCAACAGATTTTTACCATGGATATCACCCCTCGGCGCTTTCGTCTACGTGTTTTTTAAACTGTAACCTACATACGAAAGGTATGTGTATGCTCCTGAATTCTGGAACGGATTTTTAGGTACTTTTTAGGAAAAAATATTCGTGAATCCCACACAAAAGGGGGGGATATTTCATTGTTCTTTCACTTGTACTTAATTGATAAAAGTGATCTGTCGGAGAAACAAGTTTGAAAATGTGCATATTAAAGGAAAAGTAACGATATCTCTCACTGAAATTTAGCGATGGTAGAAAAAGATTCGAATGGCAAAGATCACGATTCTCTTAACACTTATAAACATCCAAACTTGTTGTTTTCTTCGTGGCTGTGACCGGTATCATTTCTGTCGAGTCGTAAGCTTGAATGCTGATGCCACTAAAAACCTTTTGTAAGGAAGAACTAATGCATAATTAATCTGTCAAGACCCAAAGGCTTCATGTCAGCGTGGTGTAGTCAGTGGTTCAAAATTGCGAGGTTTGTCGCCAGTAGTCTTTACAATGCTTTGAAGTGCAATGCCAAAAAGCAATCAATCGAGGGTTTCTTTTTGCATATTTGACCAATTATGTAGGCCAAGCCAATGGGCCCAATTCATTACGGTCACATGATAACGACAAACACATGTTCTCCATTAAACTCAGAATAGACATTAAACTAATTGTACACAAGATGCTTTATTAATAAAATTTCAAATTTTATAATTGGGTAAAGATGTTTAAATGTTATGAAAAAAACAACAATCCCCCCCCCTCAAAACATTTTAGAATTATTAAAAAAAAGTTTTATTTTAGGCATCCATTTTTAAATATAATGCATTTTGTATATTATTTATGTAATTATTGTTGATAATTTAAGATAAAGTTTCAGCAAAGAGAAAAAGTTGGAAGCAAGAAATTGGAAGAGCTGATTAACTGGAAACACATGATTTTCCTTAGCTTATGTTTATGACGTCACATGAATTTTTGAATTGATTGGCTAGAAAAGCAGTTGTCATTATCATGCGATTATGAATTGAGCCCATTAGGAAATAGTTTTGAAAATTTTGTACTTTTTTAGGGGAGAAACTGAATGGACCCATTAAAATATTTAGCTTGGAGTTTCAACTTTTGGCACTTTGGGGGCAATTGATTTGTACTAATCTAATATATATTAATATATACATTAATAATATATATCTAAATATATACATTTGCCAACTTGACTCTATCGTTAACATTTCGCTATGTTTTTCATTGAATCGCCATTATAATTTAAGAAACCGCGTTGCTCGCGAATATTACAATTTTAAAATAAAATAAATACAACAGAAAGTAATATTAATGTATTACACTTTCAGATATAAATTATTTACACTACTTTAAGCGTTCATTACGCAAAACTTTTAACAATGTGTTACTTTTGGTGAGCAGAGATCAGCTTAGGGAGGTATTTTGAAAAATCGACCCTCAAGAAATAAAAAAAAATACTTTTTATCAGCTATTAGATATACATACTTAAAATTTAACAAAGGTTTTTTTACTTTCTCTTTTGTTTAGCTGAGATATGCAAAAAGCTTTTTTTGTTTAATTTGCAATTCACATAAAATTAACTCATTAAAAACTTCTTTTCCTTCAATCTGTGTTTAATTTTTCAGTTCACCCGTGCGAAGAACGGGTATACCAGCTAGTTGTTTATATTGACAAAAACATAGCACATTTCAAATAACTTTCTAAAATAAGTTCTAACAAATATACTCATAATATTCTAAGCAGATTTTATTCAAAACTGAGATTTAAAAAAATGAAGTACACTTAGCTTTTGTTAAGGGTTCCGAGGTTTAAAGTCTAATCTCCTCTTGAGTAAATGGATGTGAAGAAACTGTAAAGAACAATCTAAGAATAAAGAATGTGTACATGAGAATTACATAAAATGCTGTCTTCGAACTTTTGGAAATATGAAAATGGATTGTTGGAAGTTTGTGCAAGTAAATTTTTCAAATTAAAATTCGACAATCTCAGATTTAAAAAAAATTGAACAAAAATATCATACACTTAGTATTTTCAAACCACTACCTATTCTTCGAAATCTTGCCAATTATATTACCAAAAGAATAATTTTTTGATCTTAGTTTTTGTTATTGATAACTACAACTGACTTAAGAAAAATTCATATGATATGTAAATCTTCTGTCTTTTTTTATCTATGTTTACAGCAATAAATTAATCTTCTTAAACAGAAAAAAAATTTGGTTGAAAATTGAATCGAACAATATCGAAAACTTGGCCGAATAATATTCTAAATGTAGTGGAAATGGTAGCGAGAGTTAACGTTTTTCATATTGATTTGAAATAAAGAGCAAAGCTAAGGTATTCAAAGTAATATTTTTGTCCAATATTTATGATTAAAAAAAGAGTTCTTGTGTCACATGTTGTCTGTAATTAAAAATAACTCATACGATAACAACAATTATTCGAATTCGGCAACGCAAAATGGAAAATTTCAACTCGACGCTGGGAAAGAGTTGAAAATTGATTCGTAGGATGTGTGTTACGAACAAGCACGCAAATGGAAGTAATGAAAACATGAATAATTAAAAGAAAAAAATTCCTGACATTCATGAATGGAGTGTTCTGATAGAGTTAATGATATGTTTGATGCAAACACAGTGTAATACAAATTCTGTTTTAGCTGTTTGGAGCTGTAGATTGATTTTATGCTAAGTTCAAAATGTTTTTGTTTTGTTTCAGTGCTTGGTCAAGAGTAGTAATAATATGAAAACAATCCTAATTTTTAAAAATATGAATTTCAAATAATTTTTCAAAAATATGCATTTCAAATAATTTTTCGAAGTTAACGAATATTTTTATTAGGGAATTCTTATTCCAAAAACATAATATATATTTGAAAACCATTTTTCTTAAAAGGAGAATTTTCTTGGCTAAGATAGCACAGGTTGTATGAATCACTAGTCGAAGGTAATAGATTGCTTTTGCTGAATTCGTACGCTATTTTATAAGTAAAATAAGTAAAGGAAAACAATGCCTTCTGAATTCTGTGTAATTGTGGTTATAAAGAATTGAAAAATGATTTGTATGAAAGTCAAGAACAACAACAAAAAAAAACTTCTGATATCAAATGTGTTTAAATATGTTCTTCTAAGCCTGGTGCTTCAGTAAGATGTAAAGTATAAAAACTATTTCATAATTACATCATTCAATACTGTCATGTTTAAGGAAATGCATCGAATATTGGAAAATATTTAGTTTTTAGAACGCGCGTTTCTTCTTTTTTTTTTTCTTGTTGAATGTATTATTATTTTAGGTTCACATTATGTGTGTACCAATTTCAAAAAAAAAAAAAAAAAAAAAAAAAATGTTTACTTTATTTCTTCACAGCCAATTAAAAATATGTGTTTTTTCTTTTCTTCTATTACACAGATAGCCAAGAATTCGTCAACAGAGTATCGGATTTGATGGCCGAAAGTTTAACGTCCATTATGGCTAATCTACCTGATAGAGATTCATCAGACGAGTAAGACTTGCTTGTATTTCTAAAAGAAATTTTGACCTAAACTTTTCTTATGTTTTTGAAATCTCATAATCATAATTCAATCTCCAGATAGTTTCTGATTGTTATTTGAGTAAATGGTATAATATAATAGATTAAATTGTAGAGAAAATAATTATTGTATCAACAATAATAATTAATTAATAATTAATATATTCCAAGATCTACCATCAAATCAATACTGCGAGAAGTATTAAATTATTGAATTACTCACAAAGGTTTTTTCCCTTGCCTTTGATGCCCGAAGACAGCCAGCCATGAAGATAATTTCTTTTGAAACTACGCTCATGTTTTAAGGCGCCCTGATTAAATTACAACGTATATACCAGCGGTGGCGAACCTTTATAAATTAACGTGCCATTTTATCTAAAGAAATGCTTAATGAGGTATAGAAATGCCACCAAATGTTTTTGACTTGTGATTATTGGAAAAATAATAAAGCCAAATACTAACAACTCAAAACTTTTTATTTACTACGAAAAAAAAATTTGCACTGTAAGTGGTAAATGTTTTAGTTATACATGTAGTTTAAATTAATGTAACATTAGTGTGACTTCTGTTGTTGCAGATTAGATGACAAATAACTTATTGTAAGATGTTACTTTTAGCAGACTAGGCGAGTCCTCAATGTTATTCATCTCTGAAAATAATGATTCTCTTGCATAGGTAGATGAAAATATATGGTTAAAATAGCATGAGCCAGCTTTTTTAAACAGTTAAAAGTATCTGGAATCGAACCCCATGTTTCCAAAATTTCGCTTCAGGCATTTTTAATTATATTACTTGCTAATCTTTCCGTTTCAATCAATTCAAAATTTTCCCTTGTTTTCAAAAATTTGAATCCATATTGAACTAGACTGGAAATTAATCAGTTGCATTTTAAATTCTTCAATTTTCATCCAATCCAATTGGGACAAGTTCGGTTTAACAAATGAAGTCTATTATGGCCCACCAAGTTTGAAATTCTCTGTTACACTTACTATCTTGCACTTTTTGTTTTTTTGCGGATCTAGCCATGTAAAATAACAATTAAAAATCGTAAATATAACAAAAATAAATTTTTAAATACAGTGATGTCAAAGCAATAGATTATGCTATGCATAGATGAACTTTGTATCATTAGCAATAATAGTCAACAATGTAACTAAGGTACGACAATATATAACAAATGCAGCGGTGTAACATACCACTGCATGGGGGGGCATGATTATAGGAGGCCCCAAACCTATGTTGTCTTATGGGTTTTACAGTCATTTGTATGATCCAACTTGGGGCCCCAAACCTGAATTTGCCGGGGGTAGGGGTTGCTACCTATTATTCTTCGTTACGCCACTGAACAAACGAGTGTGCTCGTAATACTTTTTAGTGAACATTGTTGCTTTGAACTAAAATGCAAACCATTTTGATTGGTTGGGTGCCCAAAATATTGTGTCGTGTGCCATTGGTTCGCCATCCCTGATACATAATATGTTCATTTTATTAGTATTTTTTTCCAAAAACATGCAAATATTCTTGTCTTGGGCTACTGTAAAATCATTTGCTACGTAATACTCGAACTTAAGGATCAAGAAATAAAAATAAACTTAATTATTACCACAATATCATTCACATATGGCCCTTAAAAATACCTCTAAAATATTTGATTTATCTTTACTTTGTTGTAATGTTGTAGAATGCTTGGAAAATATTTTTAATTGGAGTACATTATAAATTTGAAAAGATCACGTAATTCATTTATCTGGAATCAATGCTTTATAAAAACAATATATGATATCCTACCAGAAAAAAAGAGTGACGAATTGTTGCAACTAATAATGTTTTTAATGAACTGAGGCAGAAATGTACTTTTATCTGGAAAGACGAACCTATTTCTCTAAAAGATCCCCATCTGCTTGATACTGATTTACGCTCCTGAGACCTGGACTATACCATGATATAGGAATGGAATTTGGTTACTTTTGAATGAAAGGTCATCAAAAGTGTTTTGGAAACACTCAATAAAATGATATCGCAGAAGACTTATTGGACGTAGAAGACGCAACTCGAATTATATCGAATGTTCAGTGAGCCAGTTGTTGTTCAATACATTGAAATAAGTCATTTCAATTGAAAGGGGTATGTTATTCTTACGAACAGCAGCAAAATTCTAAAAGAAACGTTTTCGTCTACAACAGGGACGGACATACTTTTCCAGTGTACTGGCTACTTTTAATTTTTTCATGGTGTTATGTTCCTCCCAGGGGCTTAGGTGTAGTAAGGTAAGAAAAAGGTCCACAATATTTATTTTAGCTTAATAATATATACGGAATATGTATTTACCTACATATCTAAAATAATAAAACTTACATTTTTAAAACCGTGTTTATAAAGCAAAACACAAGATACAAACATAATAAGAATAGCCACAAATATAATTGTTTGTACCTTGTACACTTCCACCCCCTACAATTCTCTTTTCCTCAACTTAACCCAGACCAAGCAGACCTACAATACCAGTCGTCCTGTCGTACGGAAGTGCCTCTTGTTGTAAAATATTTTAATTATGAAATATATTGTTGATACTGATTACCTCATGTTGAGGATAATATATCTGTGTTTGTGTTGGATTAAAGTTAGTTTATCTCTCATTTGAGCTCAATCGACGTTGAATTTAATGTTGGCATTCCGCTGCATTTATGTCAACCACCCACTATTTACAACTATAATATCAAAAGATGCACTTATTACGAAATAATTCAAAATACATAAAAGATAAAACATTTTCATCTAAAGTTAGTTATCCTATTTAAAGTCAGTTGAAGAATTAGTCTACATTCTGTCACTCGATCTTGAGTATTTCGGTATAAACAGTCGGACCTCTTTATAACGAAGTCCCTAAATCCTGGAAAAAAGTTCCTTATATGGAAAATTTGTTATATGGAGGTTCATCTTTTTATATACTTTAAAACCACATAAAACAAATTTTAAATTCATAAACACTATATATTAAAAGTAATCCTTATCACCTGTTTTTGAATTAATCTCTCTCTCTATATATATATATATGTGTATTTTATATATCTTACCCATCAAAAAAGAAAGAAAAACTGCAAGAAAAAAAGAATGTCGAAGAATTCACTGTATTTTCAATATTAAGAAAATAATTTTATACTAAAATTAATGAATTTTAAGGACATTTTATAATTTAAAGCATACAAGTAATATTAAACATACATTATTTTATAATTAGAACACACGAGAAAACTTCACTGAGGGTGAAAGAGGATATTGAAGATGTTACTTGTGAACTGAGCAGTGGGGGGTTAACGGTTGCACTTTGTGGGTGAAACGTCCAGAACTCTATTGTTCTTGGCGAGTTAGGATCTATTAAAGCCAATTCAAGATTTATGACTCCCATAAATTGTGATTTAAAGAGAGAACAACTTGAAATTTTTTCAGAAATACTTTAAAAAAAAAGGGAGAACAAAAATTGAATCGCAAAAAAAAGTTCGTTATATAGAAAATGCACTTCGCTATAGAGATGTTATTTTACGAAGAAAATCGTGAAATGTTCAAGGTTCCAGGAAAAAGTTCGCAGTATAGAGGTTTGTTATATAGAGGTTAGACTGTAATTATACTAACTGCTAATCTTCAGACTGTCATCGCAAAATGTCTTGGCCGTCCACCAGTTGATCGCGATCGACTTAATTTCCACCCCTAGGCTAAACCATACAACACTAAAAGAAGAGTAAGACCTAGACTTCGATGGATAGATGCAGTAGTGGAGGATTGTTTGATCATTAAGACTAAAAATTGGAGGAGTTAGCCAGCAAAAGTGGTTGGAAACATCTGGATCAGAAGGGGTTGAACCTCATCATGCATGATGATGGCACTTCACTGTTCTACAATTAATCAAAGCTATGGAAATTAAAAATTGCTTTATTTTCCAACTGTTTTCATTGTTTTTGCGGAAATTTACATTAACAATTCATTTATTTCTTTTTAGTACAGAAAAGAAATTGTTCAATCAATTTAAAGCCTTAAAAAGCGCTTTTTCAAGCCGGATGAAGAAAACTCAAAAGAAGATATCGATGGCTTGGGAGGCACTGGTAGCCAACCATTTTGATTTGATGTACGACAATGGAAAGACAACACTCAAGGAATATTTAAACAAGACCCAGAATATGACAGGTGAGTTTTTCTAACAATAACATATGAAGTTTTGTTTATTTTTTCGTTGTGCTTCTCATATACCTCAATACAGCACAGTCTTGAAGACTCTACCTAACGGGGACCGAAGGGTGGTCGAGTTTGTGAAAATGCCAGATTATCAAGAATGGGATTAAAAAAGAAAACGTACGATGTTTCCTCAGAAAAATATCGTACTGCTCTTGTATGCATTCTTTACTTGAGAACACAAGAGTAAATAAACTGCCCAAATGCAAAAATAAAAAAAATAAATAAAAGATTCCACTTCAAACACTCATTAGCTGTCGTTGTCTTATAACCAAATAAAAAAAGACATTTTGTTTGCTTTGCTGTAATCCCACGATGAGAGATTTTTTTTATTACGTTTCTTTTAACCCCTAAAATATTACTTTTGATTATCATATATTTGACCTTCAAACTTACTGGTATGCTTCACTCCGTCTCATTTTCTTTTAGGAAAGTTGTAAATAATATTTTTCTGTTGCTTTTTATTCCATGTGAATGAGTTTTATGATAAATGGACATGCATATCGAGAACTTTGAAGGATTATTTGGCCAAGATGTATTTTTATGAGTATTCGGAAACACATAATGCATGACGAAAAACGTTTTACACAATTATATTTTAGAAGTGACATCGATATGTTTATATTGAAACATGGGAGCGGTTACATGAGGTGCAGAGTCAACCCAGGCTCACGAAATCGTTAATTCTGGGAAAACTGTTTATTCGTTAACAGTGACCTTGACAGTATCCTCCTATTAGACAGTCTTAATGGGAATTAAAATGAATTTGTCACAAATATGCCTCTTTTTTGAGAGTGGCAAAAGTTTTTTTTTTACAATTAAGGTACTTGTTTTGATCGGGTTCCCTGCACGACTACTTTTGTTTAAAAATATTTCTATGAATATGCTACACTTTCTCCTATGAACAGCTTTGTGGTTTTAATTGCTGTGTTGTACGACTTATTATGGTTTATAAATGAAAATGAGCAGAATATTAACAAAAAATGGGCATCTGTGATCTCTATTGAAGGAAGTTGAAACTGATCAAGCAATTGAAGAACCTGTTGAAAATATGCATATTAATCAAGATAGTGATAGTAAATATGAGAAAAGCTATAGACATGAAACGTTTGAGTTGAATTGAAATTTTCAAATGCTGCCTAAAGAACTCTATGAAGAAAACTATGAAGCCATAAATGTAGCACTTCGCCTTGTCAAAAAGACACAAGCAAGAAAAGGTTCAACATGATATTTGTAGATCATCAAAGAACAGCAAAATTACAATAACGTGAGCAAAATATGACAGTTTTGATTGCAAATAGCTTTCTTGTATTGTTAGCGAAAAGTGTCTGTGATTTATGTCCTTTATTAAGGTCACGCACATTTGGAACATTAGTTTCATTGGATTTTTTTCTCAAATTATCAAAGAAAAACTGAAAAGTCCTTGAAAGTAGTAAGTATATTTTCTCTTAGTTAAATTATTTACTGGAATTGTGATTTTTATCGTGTATAGTAAAAATAATTATAAAATAAATAATAATTTAAAAGCAAACTAAAAAATATGCTTTTATAGTGAATCGAACTAAAAAGTACAATATATATATATATATATATATATATATATATATATATATATATATATATATATATATATTTTTTAAAAGTAACATATACAAAATTTAATACTTATCTTGTCAATTTGTACGGTTTATAATTATGGTCCTATTGTAGCTTTAGCATCTCTCAAAGTGCATTATTATTGCATTCAATACATTATTATTTGGGGGCGATAAAAATTATGTTTGTAAATTGGGTCACCAGTAGTGAAAGTTTGAGAACCACTGATTTAAACAAAGGAAAAGTAAGTACTTTATTAAGGCATAGAGCATTTACATGAAAATGGAAATTAGGAATACATAGTATACAGTAATTTTTACCTGATCAGACACCTCAGAATAATACTTTATGAAGGGATAAAGCTGTCTATAATGAAAATTAACCCCTTCCCCTTGCCAGTGTCACCTGAATACAGCTCGGGCAACTACTACGTGCAGGATTGTGATGCCTGAACTGACTTTGGGCTGGAGAAAAATGAACGTTTCTATTTTGTGAAGCCCGAGCTGAGTGCGTTTCTATTTTAGGATACTATTTTCCTAAGTACTTAGAATACTATTTTCTGACCTGTACTATTTACCTATTCACTATTTTCCTAAAGATGACATTAGTGGTAAGACGTGAGACACGCGCGCGAGTTATAATTGCAAAGAGCAATTAACTCGTGTCTTATAGTTATTGCGTATGGGATTGTGTGTAGTACCGTGTTTTAAGACATCCATACTCAGTGGCGTAATATACACCCCCAACCTCTGCATTGAGGGGGGCCCAGGGTTCTATGGGGTCCCAAACCCTCTGTCACCAAGTATCTACCCTTTGTAAAATCCAACTTGAGGGCCTAAACTTTGCAGAGGAGCCCAAATGTTCTCCGTTACGCCACTGACTATACTGTAAAAGACTGAAAACATATTGTGTGTTGTGTTTTTAAATTATATTATACTCAACTCAAACTCAGAGACGCAACAGCCCATGAGGGCCAGGGCCTACTGTGCCGATCCCAGTATGCGTGACCATTGAGCGCTCAGATGCATGAGCAGATGTTCCGATAAGGTGATCAATCTGAAGCGAGACTCACAGTGTTTAAGTCCCCAAACAAGCTTATTACTCATTTATCGACCCCCTGCAGGAGGGTTGAAAGGCTGAGTTGACCTTTCCCAGCCCGAGGATAGAACCTCGAACCTGAGGTGTTGAAGCGCGATACGCTACCACTCGGCCTTATACTACAATAGTTGTATAATATTTAGCTTCAAAATTTTTTGTTTAATTTGCTCTAATTGAATAAAATGTGTGTGTGTAACCCATTACTTTTTGATGCATATGTAGAAATTATACATATGTATAGTAGTTATTGCACTTACAATTTTATTTTTGTAATAAAAAATATTTTCTAACTTTTATAATAATACGCAGAAAAAAAATAAACAGTCAAAGAAATTTTCCATTTTTGGTCCATTTTTATTTTAAACATATGTCACAGTTAAGGGGTTAAGTAGCCAACTTTGAAAAAAAAAATGGGCTTCTATTTTTAAATAAATGCGTTATGTCTTGCTGTCTTTTGTACTGCACTCTGCACGTGAGATTTTCCCGACCTGCAAGGGTGTGGCCGAGCTATCCGGAATGCCGAGTTATTGAGTGTCGAGTTTTCGGGACTCTACTTGTAACGGGTCTATCCGCTTTCTCTCCACTAATAGTTCTCTTGGGGAATGTTGGGTCTTTAAAAATTATTAAACTTTCTCCCGAAGAAGAAAACGTGATCATGCAAATTAAGACTTGTATATAAAGTCTATGCTTTCAGGCTAGAAAGGAGATATAAGGTAGACTGCTAGCGGGAGCAGTGATTAATTAAACTTGAAGTGAGGCGTATATATTAAGTTGTTGATAACTGTAATATTTAAGTTGACAATCTGTCACTTAAGAATGAATCTAGGTTAGGCAGCTAAGAAGGCAAAGCAATTGAATTGACGTAAGTGTCCTAATTATCTAATTAATTATTTCTCGCGCGTGCCTCGTTACTTACTCTTCATATTTGATAATTGGGTGCATCTCTTAACTTCGGTTGATTGAATTTGTGTTGTTGTTGGTTCTGTGAAAAAATTAAGTTATTTTGAATATGGCTCGTCTTTCTTCCTTTTCTCACACATCCTTAGACGTGTCAGGCAGACCTTTACATACTGTATTAACAATGAAAAGGATTCTGCAGTTTACATAACGCTAAAAAGTTCTAGTGTTTCTAAGCGTTTGCAGTGAAAATATATGTATGATGTAAGTCTTGTTATGTGTGCGCTAATATATACAATCAGCCCTACGCAAAAATGAAAAAATAGCGTTGTTAGTCATCGTAACTAAAAATATAAGAAACAAAAATTTCTTCTTATGCATTTAGAAAAGGAAAATAAAGCATCAATTTGTCTCATATATAGTTAAATTACCACTAATAATACTATACACTCCTATCTAAATGTTAGTAATAAAAATGAATGAAAGAGCTTGTGAAAATTTTCAGTTGATACATTTTTATTATCAGAAAAGATAAAGTCATCCCACATGCTCAATGAATGATTCTTAAATATTGTTGAAAAGAAGAAAAACCTTCTAACTCTTACGCGAAGTAAAACTCATCCCCGAAATGTTCGAAAGTTAGTTGTAATTATTTGAAGTGTTCTTTCGAATCCATTCAAATGAAAATATAAAGCGTTAGTAAAATTTCGGCTTAAGCATTAAAAATTACTTAGAATGTATAGGATCATCAGAAAGAAACAAATTGCGAAGAATCATAGATATGCATAAACTAAATTCTTTGTTTTTGTGTTTATATCTTTAACTTTTTAAAACGTTATATTGATTGATTAATCCTTTTTAACTTAAAAACTATTCCTTGTTTTTATATTTATATCTTTAACTTGAGAACACAAGAAATGCATAGAACAGACACACAATCAGAAGGTTGCGTACTCAAATCACTTCCAGGTCACCAATGAAGAAATGCTTTTTTTATTTAATGATATTAAAAGAAAAATAATCATTTGCAAGAAGTTATATTTTGTATGCACAGATAGTGGACATCAATGGCTGACTAACTAGCTGAAAAATGTAAATAGAACACAATGAATATTAACTCAAAGGTTGAGTAGCAGTGTTTGTCCTTTCTCTGTAGTACGTATGTTATATGTAACATGTCACCACAAATTTAAGTTTAGCTCAATTCTACTTATAACTTTTTATAGACTCTTATAGTGAATCTCGTAAGACATTGGATTCCAGTATGGAAAGTTTCGTCGGTTTTGTGAAAGGGACGGTTCGAGATGGCATTCAGGGCATTTCATTGGCGGCGAACGACGTTCTTAAAAGAGAAGAAGCATCCAAGAATGCAACAGAAGATGATAAATCTAAAGAGGAAGAAAATGTAAGATTCTTAGAAATAACTTTTAAACACTCTTGAAACTATTTTATTTATGCGATCACAGACTGCACAGCCTTCAAAAATTTAGATGTACCTGATTGCTGTAACATAACTATTACACATTATTCCATTTCTCTGCACTTTGATTACAATTTGGAAAGAAGTTTTAAACTGATTTTTTTGTTACTTTGAATCCAGAGCTTGTTTTGAAACCCATCTTGTGCAATCAGGTACGCACGAGACTTACAAAAGACTGTCCTAATAATTAAGATGCACTTGTATATAATTTTGGGTTCTGATTGTAAAACTTAAGTGTTTTGTTTATTTATTGAGGAGATATTATAAGTGGTTAACTGATACATGCATGCTGCTTTAAACAATTTGTTGATCTATGAAACAGCAAGGATTAAATGTTGATCGATAAATCCTTTAAACATATATGAGGAGAAAGATAGTTTTTATACTTTACTCTATTGTGTGTGTGTGTGTGTGAAATTTCGGTGTTTACGTATTATCGCAACCTTTTGGCGACATTATATGAAATGGATAGTCCCAGTGGTCGAGTGGAAGCGTATCGCGCTTTTACACTACAGGTCCAGGTTCTATTCCCAGGCTGGCCAAGGTCGACTCAACCTTTCATTCCTACTGCAGTGGGTCGATAAATGAGTAACAAGCTTGCTTGGGACTTAAATACTGAGGGTATCACTTCAGACTGACCATCTGATCGAGACATATGCTCATGCACCTCAGCTCCCAATTGTCACGTATACTGGGGTGGGCACAGTAGGCCCTAGATCTCATGGGCTGTGACGCCACTGAGTTTGAGAGTATACGAAACGAAGCACCTGGCTGCCAATTCAGCGCATTCGACACATAGGAAATCGGGGTTACCAACTTGGCAAGTTATTAATAGAATTGGCGATGGTTGCGATAATACGTAAGTACCGAAATTTCTACCATGACACACATTGCCGGTTTATCCATTTGGCACTTGTAGTGGGAGTCCAGGCGCCAGGTCCGGATAAGCAGGACTTAACCAGATTTTCTGATTATAAATTTTGATCCGCCAGTGCAAGGGGGTCCGTAGATCTTCTGCACCAAGAGCGATGAGCTTTAACCGGCACTGATGATATAGTACTCGCGCACATTACAGCTGTTTTTTGAAATAGTAATTATTTCAAACCCCAATAGTGTTGTAAATTGAGTTACGGATTTTTTAAAATACATTTGTAAAATAGCCGAATGGATATTTCGTTTCAAACTGTTATCAAGCAACAAGCTAAGCAGCAAAACTTTACGAGAAAATTATTTTGATTTTAGATAATTTAAAATTTAAATTTTATTCCATTAAAAGGAACAATATTAGTGAAAATTTTTTTAAAAAAAATCCGTATCATATTGAGAACGCTGATTTTTCAAAGTATTAATAAAGTACAAACACAAAAAGAATAAAACTATAAAAAATATTCTGAATAGTTGTGAAAAATTTACAAACCGTAAGTTTATACAGTACCATATTAGGATGCAAGATTTATTTCTTTGATCAGTATAAGTGATACTAAATTTAATATAATTATTTATCATTTAAAAAATTCAAATAATAAAATAAGACAAGTAAAAGTGAGATTTATTGAATTTAAAACATTTATCTGCTGATAATTATGAAAACCTTTAATGTAAATACAAGATATAAGCTACAGAAGACGATAATTTATTGTTTGCATAGAAATACAAAAAGAAAAGGTAGCAAAAATAATCGTCTGCATAGAGTATAACAAAAGCAAATATATAAATTGCTTAGAGCTCGAAAAGAAATTGTTTCAACTGAAGTTAGTTGGCGCAATGATAGGATTACAATTGGTAATATTGAGAAACCGAAGTGATTTAAATAAATGATTGTTTGAATTACTTTATTTTCCAAATAGGATACAAAAAGTAGAGAAGATAAACTACTGGAGAAGAAAGTTGAGATAGCCGAAATGATTGTACAAGGCTTCCTTGGGAAAGTTACTATTGATGTCATCAAGAAAAAGATGGATTTATTTAAGAAAGTGACCATAGATCCAGAAGATAGAGAATCAGTTCTAGACGACTTATTATTTGACATATTAATGGTAAGTAGAAACACACACACACACACGTTGAGATTACGAAAGTCCACAAAACAAAAATATTTCTTAGCTTCCAACGTAAATTCGATATTATTTAAAAGCATTATTTAAGAAAAATTCGAAACGGTTGAGTCTAACGTATATGTATCATTGATAAAATTATTTTAAAAAGATCAATATAAAGTGTCTTGTAAGGCTATCATAAACTTCAAAGAAAGTCCAAACATAAAAATAAGTTTATATGATAGTAACACGTATATCCACTTATACTATTTGTCCTTGAAATTTCAGAATATTTTATAAATGTGCCATTTTTTTCACTTAAATATTTTAAGTTACATATCTACAGGTATTTAACGTACAACTCAGCAGATGATTTATAAAGCATATTTTTTTTATTCAAGAAAAAAATGTATTGAGAGAGAGAGAAAGAGATTGAAACTGAAATGAAAGACATAATAAAATGTACTGCTCTTGATAAGATAATGAAGTTATAAAGTACAAGGCAATTATAATTAAATTTCCACTTTCAAAATGCTGCATAAAAGTAGCTCCTGGTCAAAATGACTTTTTAAATTTAAACTGAATATACTTGGAAAAGGGTAAATGATATAACATAGTAAAAAAATTCCAAATTGTATCAATGGCTGGCGTTGTAAGCGCCAAAAAATAAAAGTGCATTCGGCAACAAGTGACATTTTAAATCGAATTACGACTGTTCAACTTACAGGTTTTTTTTCGGAGTTTTTTTTTTACGAAAAATTGGCTTTCAACTCATTCAGAATCCATTACACTGCTAATGAAAAGCAGATCTACCATGCCACATTGGATTGAAAAAATCGGTTTTTGATTATCCTTGGGCCAAAAACCTCATAAAAAGCAACAATGAAAACGCCTATGATTTTTGAAATTTCATACCATTTCTCCCTTCTTCAAGTATACTCGGCTAAAATTCCAAGTCATTCTGAGCAGGGTGGCTCTTTCTTTACAGCATTTTAAAAGTGGAACTTTAATTTTCACCACTCTGTATTTTATAACTATTCTTTGACATCAAATGAAGACACTTTTAAGAAACATTATAATTTATTTGCCCTGATGGTTTTACGAACATTTACCTCTAAATAGCCTTTAGTTGCTATATCGTATTGAAAAATATGTCATGTTGCACATAATGCTGTTACAACGTCAAAAATAAGATTGACAGAGCAATAAGACACTTACGATACATTTCAAATTACCAAGAATCTGAAATATATTGATCATTGTGTCAAACGATACATGAAAATTGAAAAATTTTGATCGATTTTATTTACATAATAATAAGTTTTTCCTTCAAACAGGTCAAAAACCGCATTCGGGCCATCATTCACGATGATATCCCCAACGACAAGGGCAACATTGACCTGGCCAGGCGCAGCGTCTACACATATTGGGCAGACCTGGCGGAAAAGATGTACAAAGACAAGATGAGTGCCAAACAGTCAAAGGAACCTGGAGGTGACGCCTTCTACAAAAAACTATGGAGCGATGAAAATCAACTTGGTAAGTACAGTATCTTAGGAACATTCTAGCTCGGTGATACTCAATCTGCGGCCCACCGAGCCTTTTTAAGTGGTTCGATCAGTGCCCATTGCTCTGAAAAATTCACTTATTTAAGAGCAATATATTAAAAATTTGGTGTGAAAAAAATCAAATACATCAATTTTTTGATTTTTGTTGTCGATGTCGTACGAGTACGGATTGATATTCTTTTTCTGCTTGTAATTGTTACGTTTTAGTGATAACAGACAACAGTGGAGTAGCGACAGTGTTATGGGTGGAACTAATTTTTAACTATCTTTCTATCTTACAAGCGAAAAATATCCGAAGAAAATATATCGTTTCTAGACGATTGGGAGGCTGACTATTTTGAAGTGAAAAACAAGCATGCATCAGTAATTGTTTCATTTGTCACGAAAGGGCCGAATTTAAAGCAAATTCACAAGCAAATTATGATATCGACTTAACTCTTTTCTGAACTGACTCGACCTTTATACAGCTTCATGAAAATTTCAAGAAGAGTTGACGCTAAAGACTTCTCGATGATTCCTTGGAGACGTCATATTTTTCACTACATTTGTCGCTAGGGATGATAAAGTCATGGTTACACCTTCTGTGGATACCATGTCATGGCCTACCTCCAGAGGACGCTTCCTCATCATCTTGTCGACCTAAATCTGTAGGAGGGAAAGATGGATGACCAAGACTAACCATGATCAATCTAATTTATTATTATCAAAGATAATATTCCAGAACAAGCAATCTAGAAAGGGAACTTTTGAGTGATATAAAGAGGGCGCTAACCTTATGTGAATAAGCGTACGGGGAATCCTATCTTAATACTCCTAAATTCACTGATTTATTCTAGTAGATAAAATCCGCCTTTAGTCACGCGGCGTAATTCTAATTCTTACCGTATTAGCACAGCTTTCAGCGACTCCGCTCTTTCTCCTTCTAATCTCTACGATTATTAAACTTTAACTATGTATACACTAGCTAACTTGCATCTCATGGTTTCCTCGAGGGGGATGGCTGTGAAATAACGCGATTGCTGACCCAAAGATTCCCCAAGAGGATTATTAGTTGAAAGTCACGTAAAGCCCCGTCACAATCATAACCTTGTTTAAGTTCATGCTGGGATGTGAACTTCACATGTAAGACTCTTTTTCTCGCAAGGAGAGTGTTGTCGCTGGGAAAACAACTAAAGTTGCGTGTTTCATTATGCATTCTAGAATTTTGGGCTCGTAATGCTTTACAACTGCCATTACTTGTTTAGCTGAGGGCTGGGGAAATTAATAAGCAGTTGTGATTTTAATTACAAACGGAGTAAATTTTAACAATATAACTGAAATAGAGAAAATAGAAAGAGATCTTTTTACACAGTTTTTGAAATGCATGCAAAAACATATCGCTCACACAGAATTAAAAAGCAGTTATTCGGGTATTTGTTTATATGAAAATGTCACATATTCTTTCAATTAGTATAGTCACAAATAAAAAAATTATCCTCTATTAATTGTCCTCTTCTAACAAATATGAAAAGTTTTATCCTCTCTATCTATTAAAACCCATTCTCTGTAGGAGAGTGATATTTTTTATGTTAGTGTTTTTATGGGAGGCAACCATTAGTGTGCACGCAGGAATTTTTCAAGGGGTGGGGTGGGTCTAGGGTCGAAAGTCCACCATTTTTGTATCATGCTCCTTTTGATTTTGTCGATTTTCGGGAACAAAAAACAGTAAAAAACTAATTATTAATGAATAATTAGCATTAATTAAGAAAATTAATCATTAATAATAAATACTTAATTAAATTTTACGTACTGTATACATAGAATTATAACCAATCGGAGAAAAAATCAAGGGCTTTTGGGGGTTGGACCCCTAAGACCCCCCTTGTGTGCGCCACTGGAGGCAACCAATTGGTTGTTCCTATGCTGTGAATATCAAATAATATTAATTATCTTTCAAACGGTTTTAATAACTTTTAACAGAAATTTCAGAGAGCTTAGCACAAACAGAAAATGAATGTACTTGAATAAATTTTTTTATGAATAAAAAAATAATAGTGGAAAGAAAAAGCTTTAATAACTATGAATCTGATATCTCTTTAATGATAATCTACCTCATTATATATGATGGAAATCTCAAAATCGCTATTCTCATTACTGCATATAAGATCGCTCCTAAATGTTTTAAAAATTTATCGTTCAAGAAAATCAACGATTTAACTGAAACTAAACCCTGCCGAAAATAGAAAGAGATGAGTTCTAATTCTTATGTTTTTACATTTTAACCCCGCCCATCCGGCTACGTCGATCTCATATCACTTGGCCATTTTTAGCATTGCCATTTGAACGCATATGCGTATTTCGTTTTTAAAATCTATATATTCTTGAAACCCTTTTCGTATGTCTGTTGTTTATTTCAATACAGACATAATTCTGGATACACCCTTAGATTTTTGAATATATCGGATGGTTCAATGTCTTATTATTTTTAGGACAATTTGCAAATAACTAAATGCGTTTTTCAATTTTAGAAGACAAAATACCCATAAGAATCTTTCGCATTACTGTTGACAGATGCTTTTCCGTTAGATATGAATTTTCTAATAATATTATTTCCTTAAATAAATGCACTGTGCTAAAAATATTTCATGTAATTAAACAAAATGATACTTATATTTACACTAGCTAGTATACCCGCGTTCTTTGCACGGGTAAATTAAAAAATTAAATAATATAGATTGAAGGATAAAGAAGTTTTAAATGTAAAATGCACATTAAACAAACAAAAAAAAGCTTTTTTCGTATCTCAGTTGAACAAAAAAACCCTATTTGTTAACTTTTAAGTATGTAGGTCTAATAGCTGATAAAAAGGATTTTTTTTTTATTTATATCACCCATAACTCTCTTGTGGGTCGATTTTTGAAAACACCTTCCTAAGCTGTTCTCTGCTCAGCAAAAGAAACACTTTGTTACACATTTTGAGTAATGAATGCTTAAAATAGTGTAAATAATTTGTATCTGGATGTGTAATACGTTAATATTACTTTCTGTTGTATTTATTTTATGTTAAAATTGTAATATTCGCAAGCAACGCCGTTCCTTACATCATAATGGCAATTCAATGGAAACATACCGAAATGTTGGAGATACTGTTAAGTTGGCATCATTTTTGGGGACCCTGTTGGCAACTTGGCGATTGATTGAACAGCAGTTTATTGAAATGAATTTCACTAAATACTTTCTCCATACTATAAATACGAAGAAACGGAATCAAAGATTATAGTAAATCGTTTGGAAATATCGAATATAATTTAAAATGGCTTATTTCAAGAAATATAAAGTTCCATTTTTTTATTTAGATTTATTTGAAAGAAAAAGTTAATTATTATATAAATTTTCATAAATATTTCTTATGAAATATTACAGCCAAATTTTTACCTCACATTTCTGCATTTAAAATCTTATTATTATTCTTAATTCAAAATAATTGGCTTATTACAAGATATCTTTATAAATTTCCTTGTTTATTTGTCAATTATTGTAAATGATAAACCATCTAAATCAGCGGTACTCAACCTTTTTTTCAGCCGAGCCACATAGATATAACTATTTCATGCGGGCCGTATACATATGACAACGCGGGCCGCATCTCAGGATTAACGGGGGGGGGGACGCTGAACAAAGACATTTAAAATGCAGAAATTGATAAAATATGAATAGTTTATTTTTTTTTTTGGATATATACGCTCAGGCACATAAAATAGCGACCCAAAAGATTTATTTCAATCGCGAAATAAATAGAAGCGCGTAAAATGATTTTTTTTGCCAGTACGCATGATCATAACCGAGGTGGCGCTGAATCAGAAGAGGGCAATATAAGCCAGCGCAAATTAAGATTCATAAACGTGACGATTACCCGCCGATTGTAGGAAGATATTTAAGCGAAACATGCCAGATAAACGTGCTATATTTGACGGGATGAAAACTTCAGGCTGGTCGACGCGCCGTGTTGCTGGCCAGGTTTTCAAATGTGCCGTTAAAATTGTTAATGGACAAAATATCCAAGGCGGAAAACCGGTTCTGAAGCGATCTTTATAAATTGCGGCAAGCACTTGTTTGACTTTGATCAGCAGATGTCGGCGTAGCAATTGTTCCACAAGCAATTTCCAAACCGTGCAGAAGCAAATCTTCAATCCAAGCGTACACAACCGTGCTTTTTCAGCCGGGAACCAGGACATGCTCGAAAGAGTAAAACGCCACAATTAAGATCTTTTGTTTATGAGACATATATCATTTACAATTTCCAATAGAGCTTAGATTTCTTACGTTCTTAATAAAGATAATTTAATTATTCTGTAGAACTACAAAAATAACGGACTCCAAAAAGTTTTTTTTTTACTACTTAATTTAAGTAATACATAATTTTTGAGAACTCGTAATATATACTTGTGTTTAAAATTTTTTTAAAGTTTTTTTATATTTCAATAAATTTAAAAAAAGTATCCTTTTTTAAACAAAATATTTTTTACACTATATAAAAACAATACATAAAAAACAAAAAAGAGTTCAATGCATTTTTTTACCTTGTTATGGGGTAATTTCGATTTCTATTCATCAATGATCCCAAGTCCCACACCCCCAAATATTTTGTTGCTCAAAAAAGGAGGTATTGAAAGATTTGTACTTAGTGGCATAGGGACGAGCAAAATTATATTTTTTAAATATAGCATTTTCACGACAAATTAAACAAGTTGTTTTGATCTATGTTTGTGTTTTTGTACGAAATAGTCAAGATCCCTATCGTCTTGAAATAACAAATATTCCTTAGATATTTTTCGCTTGGAAGACATGAGGGTTAATTAAAAATTAGTTTCACCCGTAAAATAGTCGCTATTCTACTGTTATTTGTTAACACTAACCGTTACAATTACAAAAGAAAATAAGTTATCCCTCACTTTCTACCAGCACCACATAGATAGCAAAATAGATGTATGGGATTGCTTGATTCATAGAATTTCTCGCTAAATTTTTTATACATTGTTCTTAAATAATTGAATTTGTTAGCGAAACGGCGCACGACTGACTGGGCTACAGGTTGAGCATCACTAATCTAAATGCTCAACTTTAACACTAATTTTGAAAAAAGTAATATAAAAAAAATTAGGTTTTTTTTTTTGTTTGATCTAAATTATAAATTTTTGTCTATTGAGTGCTGAATATTTAAATAATTGATAAAGAAATACAAATTTTAATACAAATACAAATTATAAAATAAAATCTTAAATTTTAAACTAATAAAGTGAATTTCAGAATTTGTATAGTATTAAGAGACAATTTTTTATTTTCAGTTTAAGATCCATTATATTTTATGTTTATATAATTTTTTTTATTTATGTGAATATATTGAAAACATTTTAATGAAAGGTTTATTGAAATTAGAAGAATTTTGTTGTATTTAGCTCATGTTAATTTCATTCCCTGAATTGCAAACAATCCTGACTCATTTTTAATTAAAACACTAATTACTCTCACTGTTATTATAAGTTCATATTTAAGTAAGTTATTTAATTATTCAATCATATCTGAAATTATTGTTCTTTTTTTACCTTTTGAATACGATCGCACACAAACTGTTTATTTCTACAATAATCCCTGCAAGATTCTAAGTTTGGCAATTTCCCCATTTTGCTTCATAAATCAATTATTTCATAAAGAATTTTTTTTGGGGAAATAGCAAATTGCCAACTAACATTAACCAATTCCTTTCAATGTACTGAGTTTTTAAGTCCACTACAGAGTATATTCTGTTTAAAATTAGAAACATTTGAGTTTTTTTAAAGTTTTTTTTTACTTTTTAGATATTATTTCCAGACCTTATATATTAAAAAGGTTATACCCTGTAATTAAACTTAATAGCCGATCTAGAAGAATATTCAATAACTCGGTTGCTATTTGGATAAAAATATCATGCAAAAATAATGAAAAACATTGTCTCTTTTTATAATGAATAAATACTTTTTTTGTGTGAGTGTGCGACGTTATTGTCTAGAAATTATATTTTTTCATTTCATGTCTAGTTTTACAAGATATTATGAACAGGTACAAAAACAAGTCAATTAGCAGCAGAAAATTTTTTTTTCGAAGTACTTTCATAATCTCTGGGGTTTTTTGCACGTCATTTTCAATTAGTTCAATTCCTTTTGGAATTGGCTAAAACATAAAATGGTATCGATTTTCTGCCTCTAATTTAAATCGTTTGGTTGTTCCATTACAAAGAGTTTTAGATGGCATTATTAAATGTAGAGTTTCAATTTTTATTGGCTACGTTTTACTTTTAGTTGTACTTTTATTCCTTAATGTCTAATTAATTGGTAATTCATAAGTTTATATTATTAAAAATTTTAACGTCTTTCAAAGTATATAAAAAGAATCTTTTATATTTCTTGGAATAGTTTATATTATTTTGATGGTATTTAGAAGGCTTAGAGTTCCTTACATTATTCGTTAACTTAGACGAATCCCAATATATTGTTAATTTTTTGTTAATGAATCTTTTGTTTCAATAGTTATTTTTGTTTAAATCAAATAATTGAAGAGAACGAAATCCAAGTTAGTTTTAATATGTTGAGATAAATAAATAATAGTTCACAAAATCATAATTAGATCAAAATTTTCAGAAGCGTGGAACAGAAATTACAATGACAGTTGCAAAAGATAGAAAAATATTTATAATTACTGTATTCTAATGTCCTTCGTACATTTGTAAAAAATTGTGTATACTATATT
The DNA here is from genome assembly GCA_019973935.1 of Trichonephila clavipes. Taxonomy (NCBI): domain Eukaryota; kingdom Metazoa; phylum Arthropoda; class Arachnida; order Araneae; family Nephilidae; genus Trichonephila; species Trichonephila clavipes. Next base: position 673,280 of record BMAU01018656.1, on the reverse strand, counting down.
TAAAGCCCAAATAAAAATAAATTATTTCACTTTTCTTTCGTTACGAGTTTGCAACAGTTTTTAAAAATATAAAAAGAAGGGAATATCAATTTTTTCAAATACGAGAAAAATTTAATAAGGAAATGTATAAATATTTACTCTTTAAGCTCAACACATACACACACACACACAGGTAAAGGCGACTTCCTTCACTCATTCATCACGAGATATCCGGAACTTATTAAATATTGAGACTTAAAATTTGACAACCATGTTTCTTTTGTTGAGTAGAGAGGGAGTGGGGAAAGATAAATTCACTTTCATTTTTCCATTAGAAATTGAGATCCTGTCCTTTTTAAATCAGGATTGTAAGAATGTTTTTGAATACTATCAGATGCTTAAAGCTAGGTAAGTGAGTGAATATTAACGTCGCACTGTTCAGCTACACGAGGGCTTTTGGCGACGAACCACGTAATTTTGAACCATGGTCAAGTAACGTGGACGACACCTCAGCTGGCACCCCCTCTCCTAACTACCACACGACACCATCGGGAGGACGTTTCAGCTCTCGACAGATTTAACGTGGAACGCTGCCCTACACGGCGGGTCTTTAGTGGTACTGGGCTCGAACTCCTGACATGCCTGTCATGATCCGATCCCTTGACCACTGGGCTACCGCAGCCCCCGCTTAAAGCTAGGACTTAGATATCAAATATAGTCATAGAGCTTCGTAAAATACCCCGCGAAGCGGATGGGAAACGGTTAGTATTTAATGATTTTACTAAAAATGATATAATTCCCATAAAACAGATTGAAAAATTTTATCTGGAAATGAGTTATTTTAGTTTCATGTGCATAGAATGGAGCAAGGACGTCTTTAGGGATAGGTCAACTGGGCCCGGGCCTAGGTGGGGACTCTCTTCACCGGGGCCCACGTTTCGTTTTCGACTCACTTATTAAGATCATGATCCGGATAATTTTAATGGTCAAATATTATTCCCGTACATATTATGCGAAAAACAGGGAATTTCAAACTGCATGTCAACTGGAAAAAATTATGACCGTTGTCCATGTCTAGGCCCAGGCTTAATGCCATACACAATTATTCAACTCCTTCAGTCGAAATGCGGCCATCGGACAAGCCGATTTGTGCCTACTTTTTTGAGATTGTGAATTGAGCACATTTGTTTCATATTACCGTTTGAACGAGTATTTGACAATACATGCTGTATACTGTCTACTTTTAAAAATACCAGGTAGAACCTACTTTAGCATAAGACGTTCCTGGAATGGAGTATAAGTGTTTAAATAATTATAAATGTGATAATAATGTTCTTTTATTAAAATTAGTTTACATTAGTATCCCCAGAAAAGTCCTTTAAATAATTTACAAGGCACCAAAGGGTGTAAATAGTATTTAAGTGTATTAATAGTAGAATGTGTACTTCGTAATTTTGAACATCAAACATAAATTAATAAACTAGACATACTTAACATAAACTACTAAATTGATGTTGGATTGCAGATACCAAAAATATTTTTAATGCAACACCATCATTTTATTGTGCAATATGCGGTTTTAAATTATATGAAATATTCAGAAACATTTCCCCCTCCTATTTTTAGCTTTGTGTATGGTGTTCTTTATGACAACCTTGAGGTTTTCTCTCTCTCATAGAACATAAAAACAAAATCATAGTGCAATAAAACTCAATTCACCAGCCTCCGAAATCGCACAAATATCGATTGTTTCCCATTTTACGATTCTGCATTATCTTGAACGTAAACGACAATAAATTAAAGCAACACGTAATGCTAAGAAGAAAAACAAAGAGTTCTCAATTTTGACATCGAAGAGGTAGAGGAAATGTTTTCTGATTTTTCATTCCAATGGAGATGCAAGGAACTAAATTTAAAACACTTTATCACATTCATTTTTTTCTTTTTATTGGTCCAGAAGTTCTAAAAACATATTGGATTTAGACCTTTTGGAGAGAATTCTGTATTATAATAGGACACAGGTGGGGAACCTTTTTAACACGCTTTTATAAGTTTCAATTGCATGTAACGGAATCTTTGAATTCTATTTTTACCCACTTTAAAAGGTCAGATTAATTCGAAATTTTGCACACTTGTCAAGGACCGATGACAATACAATAATTTCATAATTTAGTTCCATTGCCCTGATCGGGATAATTAGGAATACGATTTATAGATTTGGCGACTAATTCCGTATACCATTTCCGGATTTGGCGATTTATTGCATAAACCAATTTCAGATTTGGTGACTAATTCCAGATTTAGCGACTAAAAGATTAAGGTGCATCCCTAAGGCCGCGAATAGACTTGTGATTAATACAAATAAAACAAAAAAAAGGGTTCTTTATGTGAGAAAGGGTAGGGTGGGTGCGTTAGCAATTTCTTACCATAACATAAGTCTAGTTTTTCTGAAAATGGAAATGAAAAAGAAAAGACTCGTGCATGTGAAAGAAAAAATTATTTCCTAACTGGTAAATATTTTTTTTATTTTTATAAAGCAATATATATGTTTAAAAGTGATGACACGAATTAACATTATAGAAATACGTTTAAAACGTAATAAATTTGTGTTCTAACTGCTAAATATTTTTTTATTTTGATGAAGCAATACGCTTAGAAGTGATTATACGAATTAACATTATAGCAATAAGTTTTAAAGGTGATAATACGATTGGCATTTAATATTTCTTCTTAGACACTTTTATTAGTTAGACTTGTATCTATAGAGACGGAATCTTTGAAATACAACGATATGGGATTCATCCAAGGCCCCGTAAACGGAGAGAATAAGTACCCTTCAGACCTGTTAATTAATATCCATTGAAGAGCAAGACTAGTTCCAGCAGCCACATAATTCCGGTTCCAAATTTCAAACTCAAGAATAAATTCTACAAAGATAGTTTTAGAAACTAAAAAAACAGGTTTTTATTGTACATAGATCGAGCTGAAAATAATGAAAAATAAATTATAGTTAAGAAAACAACTAAAAAACGTTTTTTTATAGTGAATCGAACTAAAAAGTAAAAAAATAATTTTTAATATAAGAATAAAATGATTAACAAGAAAATTAATGTCATTGTGGTAAAAGTGTGGTGTGCTTTGTACTACATTTTTACACTAACTCAGCATTTCGGAATAGAACTATTAAGAAATTATAACAATTAATATAGATCACCCCACACTTTTACCCCAATGACATTAATTTTCTCGTTAATCATTTTATTCTTATATTAAGAATTATTTTTTTATTTTTTAGTTCGATTCACTATGAAAGCGCGTTTTTAGTTTTTTTTTTTAAAACTATGATTTATTACCTTTAGTGGCCACATGTAAATTAAATTGTAATACAGGAGGCCGCATAGGTTGATGTACCTCTATAAATGCAACTTTTATAAAATTATTATAGTTTATTAGTACAGTTTTTTTTAACACTGGTGTATAGAGATATTACAAAAATAATTAAATCTTTATTTATTTATTCGACATAAAAAGTTACAATATCTTATATTTTTGCATTCACATAAGGGTAAAAACTTGTTATGACATTAATCATTAATTATTATTTTTCCATAAATTTACTATGAGGATTATGAATGTTTGATGCCCAACAAGTCACAAGCGTGTTTTTTTAGCACATAGCTGTTGTACCTCAATCAGCAGAAATCTATAATAAACACTTCATTAATATGCAAATACCCTTTGTGCCGAAATATTGACCACGCGAGGGCGCTGGTGTGCGCACATCTGTATTAAAATTGTAAAGATCGAGAGTGTGTGTGTGTAACTTGTATCGTAGAATGTAAGCCGCATCGCGGCAATTCGTATCTAATTAAACATTACTATACCTAAATTATCTCATGGAATTATTGTGGACTGTCTAACTAATTCGCCCGGATACACACTCCTTTCGATTCGAAATAATTATGGACATTGCTTCGTTTATAATTCGCTACATGGTGCATCGGCCGGGAAGGTCATTCGCTGCGTGATGGGGGGTGAGTACTTTCGTTTTGTCTAACTTTGAATTCGGTATTTGTCTAGTTAAGCTTATTTCTCATCACATTTCTGATTTTGGTTTATTCGTAACTGTCGGTATTTGGAAGGTTGCTCTGGTATAGTTTTGTTTATTTGTATGCATATTGTTAAGCTGAATTTTGTTTGAAAGTTGTACTAAGTTGCATTCAGAATTGGTGTTGTCATTTGTATATTTGTTTGCAATTATAGTGTTTTGGTTTAAAATGGATGCAGCAAATAAGGCTATATTAGAAAGAGCGAAAAAGACTCGATCTGTTTCGAGATCCCTCGTGACAAAACAAATTAATAGATTAGAATCCGAAATAAGCAATACAGCTGATAAAACAACAGTACATGAGATATATATGCAATTAATTTCTAAATTTGAAGAGCTGAGTACACTCGATAAGGAAATTGAGAATTTAATAGATATTGAGAGTCTAGAAGAAGAAATCGTAACTCGCGAAGAATATCGAGATAAATTTATAATTTGGAAAATCCGTGCTGAACGTTATGTTGAATCAGTTTCGAACACTGCTATTCAAAATTCGGTGGAAAATCAACCACAAAACATAACACTTCCTTTAAATAGTACAGTTAGTTCTATTTTAACAAATCAACCGCGTTTACCTAAACTCACATTAGAATCTTTTTCGGGCAAGGATATCAGTAGTTTTTCCAGTTTTTGAGCTAGATTTAAATCCGCAGTACATGAAAATTCGAGTTTAAATGATGTGGACAAATTTTCCTATTTGAAATCGGTTGTCACATCTGATGCAGAATTGGCTATACGAGGCTTAACTCTAACATCGGAAAATTACGCAAAAGCAATGAAAATTTTAGAAAATCGGTTCGGACGTAAAGAACTTATTGTTGACTTTCATATGAATCGTTTGTTAAATCTGACCCCTGTCCGTAAATCGTTTGATGTTATTGCGTTAAGAAATTTATATGATCAGTTAGAAATTAATATAAGGGGACTTGAATCTCTTGAAATCTCTCCCAATTCCTATAGTTGTCTCTTGTTTCCGATAACTATGAAAGCTATTCCCCCCTGATTTAGCATTAGAATATAATAAAAAACATAACGAAACACAGTCACAAATCACTGATTTAATTGCATATTTGCGAAGCGAAGTAGAAAGTCGCGAACGCACAGAATTTCTAGTCAAACCGCATGACCTAGAATTGAAAAATAAAAATTTCTATTCCAGTACTAAGTATTTCGAAAGAACGTCTCATAGCTATCCAAAGTCAAATCGAAGGGTTCAAGGTCATTCTCGATTCCACCCATCTCGCTGATGGCTGCATTTTCGAATTGCTTATTTTGTTCCCCCAGAATACTCATATGTCTGATTTGTGTGAGAATTTATGCGTTCAGAAAAAAAGAGCTAAATTAATTCAAGAAGGGAGATGTTTCATTTGTTGCAACACTGGTTGTTATGTTAAAAAGTACAAGAAAGAGGTTTGTTCGTATTGTAAAGGTCGACATGTGCGTGCTATTTGTTTTAAGTTAGAAAAATCTAAGCAAAATTCGCAATTGGATTTGGAGGAAAAGAATGTTGACGTTAGAACTACGTCTTCAAATTCTGTTTTTCATAACAGAGGTGGAGTTTTATTGCAATGTGCGAAGGCCGAAATTATAGGTCGTTCTTCATCGGATAAGATATTTTGCCTTTTTGATAATGGAAGTGAGAAGTCGTTCATCACAAAAAAAATGTGTCTCGGAGGTTGGGGTTGAAAATATTGGGTTCGGAAAGGCTAAATATTTTTTCGTCCGGTTGTAAAACTCCTAAAAAACAAACTTGTAGTAAGGTCGAGGTTAGGCTAAGGAATGTATTAAGCGGAGAAGAGACTGTGATTGAGGCATTGGAAATTGAGGAAATTTCAAAGGCAACACTTAGCCTACCTAATCCAGATGCGTGGGCAGAAATGGAGTCGAAAGGGTTTAGGCTAACATTCAGTTGTAATGAATCTTCTGAGAATTGTGAAATTTCATTGTTAATAGGTTCCGATTTTTATTGGTCTTTAACACATCGGATAAAAAGATTAGATTCATCATTGGTTGCAGTCGAGACTAGGCTAGGATGGTCTCTTCAGGGAAAGTGTAATGAGCGGAGTGATTGTACTTTGGTACATTTGGTTCACAGTGAAGAGGAATCGATTTCGACTGAGCAAAGGAGATTTTGGGAGATAGAAAGTTTAGGAATACTTGACAAGGGTTCAGTGACTTTAGGTAATGGGGATGAAGAGATACTTAGTGAGTTTGATAAATCAGTTAATTTCGTAGATGGTCGATATCGTGTAAATTTGCCATGGAAACCAGGTATGAGAGAGGCTTTACAAAATAATAAAACTGTCGCACGTAAGCGTTTTGAGGGGTTGGTTCGTAGGTTTAAATGTGATCACGAGTTGTTCTGCGAGTATAAGAATGTAATTGATGACTATGTTAGGGAAGGTATTGTTGAGCGTACTTTTGTGATTCTTTATTGGATAGTCAGGGATTTTACCTACCCCATCATGCAGTGATACGTAGCGACAAAACCACAAGTCCTATTCGAATAGTATTTGATGGTTCAGCACACGAAAATGGACAATCATCGTTAAACCAAAGTTTATATACGGGACCAAACTTGCATCCCAACATTTTAGAACTGCTTTTACGTTTTCGAAAAAGTCCTGTAGCATTTACAGCTGATGTAAAATCGGCTTTTCTTCAAATTGAATTAGATTTCCGTGATCGAGATTTCACACGTTTCTTCTGGACTGATAATTTGAATAACGAGCCATACGTTTTGAATTTCACGAGAATTCTTTTTGGACTTCGACCTAGCCCATACCTTCTCGCAGCAACTTTAAAACATCATTTTAAGAAGTACAGAGAGCAATATCCTCATACATTTGAGTTGCTAAATAGTTCCATTTATGTTGATGACCTCATTTGTGGTCAGAATGATGTTCCGGACGCTCTACGTACTACCTTGGAGTGCTTGCAAATATTCAGTGACGCAGGCATGTTATTGCGCAAATGGCGAAGTAATTCGAAACAACTTAATTTGTTATGGCAGCAAGAAGGTGTCAAAACGGAATCTTCTGAAACTAGTGCTATTGATCTTAGACCTCCAACTAAGGTTTTAGGACTTGCTTGGGATCCAGAAAATGATTTAATTTATTTTGATCCAAAGGATCTATTGAAGTTTATGTCACGTAGAGGAGAATCGAAAAGATTTATTCTGAGTGTGGTTGGTCACATCTTCGACCCCATTGGAATTCTTGGCCCATTCGTTATCAAATTGAAATGTCTACTTCAGGAACTTTGGACTCTAGGAGTAGAATGGGACTCTGGACTTCCCCCAAAGCTACGACACAAGTGACAGCAGGGGAGTAGCGAAGCTGAGGGCTTGACTGAGATAAAGATACCACGGTTCTATTTAGGTAACATAAATCAAGAAATATCAAAGTGTGAAATACATTGTTTTTCAGACGCGAGTAAATCAGCTTATGGAACAATGTTATACTTGCGATTTGTTACTTGTAATAACGAAATCGAAACTAGTTTCATTTGCTCAAAAAGTCATGTGGCACCTTTGAAATCATTGACGCTTCCTCGTTTTGAACTGACAGCAGCCTTATTGTCAGCTAGGTTGGCCAAACAGGTGTCATCTTGTCTCAAATTTGATGTTAATATATATTATTGGACCGATTCTCTCATTTCGTACTACTGGATACCTAAGGGTCGTCAGTTAGTGAAAACAATGATTCGAATCTGTCTCGTTTGTAAAAGATACAGTGCCAAACCAGCTGACCAGTTAAGTGGTCAGTTGCCCCGAGATAGAATCACCCAATCTCCTCCTTTCCAAATTGTAGGAATTGATTTTACAGGTGCAATACTTGTTAAGGACAATCAAGGGACTCGCAAGTCTTATGTTTCTTTGTTTACATGTGCAGTCACTCGTGCCGTACACTTAGAACTTGTGTCGGACATGTCCACAAAGTGTTTTTTACTTGCTATACGGAGATTCCTCGCTCGTAGAGGTAATTGCAAGGTAATATACTCCGATAATGCACGTACATTTAAAGCAGCTGAAAGGGAGCTAGCATATTTTGCCAACATCTTGAAAGACAGTGAATTTCAAAATTTTGTCGCAGATAAAGGTATTCACTGGAAGTTCATAGTTGAACGTGCGCCTTGGTGGGGTGGATTTTACGAACGTCTTGTTAAAACTATAAAGGATCCTTTACGTAAAATACTTGGCAGGGAACTTCTAACATTTGAAGAACTTTCAACGATACTTTCAGAAGTTGAAGTCATCGTTAATCATCGACCACTGATATACGTGGAGAATGATCCAGGAGAGCCGGAACCACTAACACCGGCCCCCTTCCTCGAATTAGGTTATGGTGACTCTAAATATCCTATACATTTCATCGAACTGATCGACGCCACTACGGCAAAGGAGTCGTACAAGAAAAGAAAGACTTACCGAACTCTTCTTTTAAAACAACTTTGGAGACGCTGGAAAGAACAGTATTTGCTCCAGTTAAAAACAGCTAATCATTTTAAAACACCATCTGTTCAAAAGAATTTAAAATTAAACGACGTAGTTCTTGTTGAAGGAAATTTAAAATCAAAATTGTTGTGGGAACTTGGAATAATCAAAGAAATATTTATTGGAAGAGACTATAACGTTAGATCTTGTCTTGTAAAAACTTTTAAAGGTCTCTTCAAAAAACCCATTCAATTGCTGTACCCTTTAGAAATTGCATAATATACTTGTACTAATTTGTTTATATTTTTCAGATTAATGATAGGAGATTACACATTATTAATTAATCTCTGTTAAATTTATTTTTTGTGAAATCTTGAGGTATGTATCCTAGTATTTGTTCGTTTGTAAATTGAAGCTTTGTCATCTTTAAGTTTCATTATATTGTGTACTTTAATGTATATTTACTCTTTTCTTTCTAATATGTATAATTTAGATTTGATTAGTAGTATTGTATCAGTATTTTCTTTGTAAGAATTGTATTTGAATAATTGTTTGTATTAATTGTGGTTCGATATTTACTGGGTGAACATTCTGTTCACCGGTGGGGTGTGTGCCGAAATATTGACCACGCGAGGGCGCTGGTGTGCGCACATCTGTATTAAAATTGTAAAGATCGAGAGTGTGTGTGTGTAACTTGTATCGTAGAATGTAAGCCGCATCGCGGCAATTCGTATCTAATTAAACATTACTATACCTAAATTATCTCATGGAATTATTGTGGACTGTCTAACTAATTCGCCCGGATACACACTCCTTTCGATTCGAAATAATTATGGACATTGCTTCGTTTATAATTCGCTACACCCTTCGTGCAGAAAAAATAATGTGTTTTAACGTACATATAGTCAGTCACAACAATAATGAGAAGAAAATATTTTTTTTAGGGATTATATATAACATGTGTGTCTGGTAGTCTTGTACAAGTGGAGTTCTAATATTTGAAATGTACAATTGGCTGTTCCCACAATTAGTCATTGAAAAATATATACTTTTAAATATATATATATATATATATAAATATATAAGTTCTTTATTTAATTCCATTGATTTGCAAATTGTTGTTATCAATATCATTAAATATTATATATCATAAGTGCTGACTTCCATGAGGGCCTTGTAAGAAACTTACGGAGACCGCCCCAACTTTGCAATAGGGCAAGACACGATATGAAAGCAAAATGCGAACAAAAAATAGTAATCGCTGAAGAATGTAGGAATATCAATGCAGAATTTACGAAAACAAGAGTGTTTTTTTCCAGGTATAGAAGTTTAAGTTGGCATTACTTTCCAAGATGGCGACCGATTTAACAGCTGTCAAGTGATTTATTCTCAGTTTGGTTTGGCAATTCATCAAAACGATCATCAAGCAAGGCGTAGATTCGTCGAATGGGCCCAAAACGAGATTGCCGTTGTTCCCGATTTTCATAAGCGAATTTTGTTTAGCGATGAAGCGCACTTCTGGTTGAATGCCTACGTCAACAAACAAAACTGCCGCATTTGGAGTGAAGCTAATCCACAAGTGTATGTCGAAACACCGTTACATCCAGAAAAACTGACTGTTTGGTGCGCTTTATGGGCTGGTGGAATCCTTCTTCAAAAACGATGAAGGCCACAACGTTACAGTCAATGGTGATCGGTATAGAGCCATGATTACTAACTTTTTCATTCCTGAATTGAACAATCATGATGTCCGGGAGCTGTGGTTCCAACAAGATAGCGCAACATGTCACACAGCTCGTGCCACAATCGATTTATTGAAAGACACGTTTGGTGACCGCCTAATTTCACGTTTTGGACCTGTGAATTGGCCTCCAAGATCTGGTGATTTAACACCGCTGGACTATATTCTGTGGGGCTATATAAAATCATTGGTCTATGCGGATAAGCCACAAACGCTTGACCATTTGGAAGACAACAATTGCCGTGTTATTGCCGATATACGGCCACAAATGTTGGAAAAAGTCATCGAAAATTGGACGTCCAGATTGGACTACATCCGAGCCAGCCGTGGCAGTCCTATGGCAGAAATCATATTTAAAATGTAATGCCACAAGATTATCTTTCGTATAAAAAATTTCATGTCAATCGAATAATACATCGTTGTTTTATTGCAATTTAAAGTTCTATACCTCTAAAAAAACACCCTTTACATGTCCAAACGTTAAAAAGTTTTTGCAAGAAGAATGAACCTAAAGTATCATGAGTATACGATGGACGTTCTGGAAGTAAGTTTCGTCATTTTTTTTTAACGCATAAAAACTTTATTCCCCCAAAAAAAAAAAAAAAAAAAAATTACATCATGAACGATACATCTTGCACTGTTTCTCAACATAACCTCTGCAAACAGTTTGTATAAACCACTCTGGTGGCCTGGCGTGCAAGGAAGAATTGCACAGCCTTCTCCATCTCAGCACTGTTTTGTTATGATTTTTTCTTCACTAGTGAACTTGATGCTTCCCAGAGATGTCTTAAGTCATGAGCTAACTGGGTCCAAGACCTCGGCCACAATGGGGGGGGCTCGCCTCTTTCGTGACTCAGCCTTCATTAGATCACAATTCGAATACTTTCAACGATCAAATGTTGTTTCCTGTTGCATTCTCCGAAAAACTTGGAATTTCGGACGATATGTCAACTGGCTACATGTGATGACCATCGTCCATGTGTAAACTTAAGCCTACCACCATACACCATCATTACTCGTTCAGTCAAAAGGCGGGAGTCGGTCGAGTCGGTTTGTGCGATTGTAAGTCATTCATATTTATTTGTTTAGGGTTTGTACGAGTATTTGACAAAACGTATGCTGTACACTGTCTTCTTTTGGTAGTCATAGGTGGGGCCTACATTTCTGTAGTGGCTCAGGGCCTACTTTTACATAGGGGCCCAGGGCCTGAAGAAGTCTTAAGACGTCTCTGATGCTTCCACGTCATTGAAGCCCCCCATGTCCTGTACTTCAGCAATATTATTTTCATTTGTGGATCCAGAGAGACTCCTATTTCGCCCTTCATCCTCCACATTCCGCCATCCTTACTTGAACATGACACGCTAGTGGCCAACCATTTGACGATGCATTACCCCCTCACCATACACGGTCTGTAGGCGTTAATGGATGAAGGATACACTAGTCCCAAGTGCTTATTCATACCGCACTTCCTACCTGCCCGTTAATTCAGCCCGCACTTTCGCTAGCAACCACGTTGTCAGTACACTTCTGCCTTCCATCATGGTTTCAACTTGAAAAACCTCGGGCACAGCTCAGCTATTGCTCTCTCTTCTTCAACGCTCTGCACATGCGTTATTCATTCTACGCTGACGCTCCTTCCGTCGTTCAACAAACATCGAATCAGTTTCTCAAGGTGATTGTTTCACCTGGTATACTGTATTATTCTTTAAAAAAATCGACGAATGACACATATAACCACTTGTAAAGCCCAATGAAAACATTTATCGAATTAAACTTAATCCAAAGATGACTCTTTTAACTGAATGAAAATACTAAGGGATTAATTGAAACATCTGTTATGTGATCATGTTAATGGTCTGTGAATTTACTTATTTTTTAAAAAATTCATCCTATCTTTCTTAACAATGTTTTGAATTATAAGAGTTAGATATTTTATGAAAATAATCATATAGTGTGTGTGTGCTTTGGACGTTAGTTGTTGAGCAATTTATGAAATATTTCAAGTCGGATTTAAATAATAATTACTTTAAGTGTAACCATAATTAATTATTTGGTGGAAAATAAATATTTATTAAAAAGAAGGATCTTAATAAACTATTTTGCATAGCATTTGTGATTTAAATTATCTCTGTACCGAAATGTAACTCATTTCGGCTAATCGCTAGAGGGCACTCCTGTTGCGTGGAACAGTCAATTCAGAATTATCTCGACATGAGCTACATATATTATTACATTTGCATTTACTGTAAGAAAATGAATAAATAACATTTATTATAATGCTTATATGAAAATGTACTGTTTTCTATTAGTTATGTTACAAATTCTCTTTTTTTCAGCGGACACTTTGCTGAGTTTAATGGAAGTTTATTCATAATGAACCACCGAATTCGAAACGGATCTTTCATTGGATTCATTTTCTGTTATATGCATTCATGTCTCATTCGATCATAATATTTATCAATAAAGAATATTTGAAAAAAGGATATTCATTATGTCATTTATTTTAAAAATGAAAATTATTCTTTGTTCTTCTAATAAACAAATTTCCTAAGTATTTTAGTTTTACGAAATTTGAATATTTTATGATACATCGGATAATTAAACCTTAGATTCTTAAAATGGATAATGAAACACTAAAGTATATTTTTAAAACTTAAAATGCAAAGAAGTAAAAACGAAAATTGATTAATACATTTAAAAGGAAAACGGACATATTTTTATGCACAACTGGATAAGTATATTGCTTCATTAATAAATAGTCAAAGTTATTTGAACATAGGACAAAATCAATAACTATATCGAATCGTTTTTGCCCTTTATTTGCAGAATCCAATGATATTAAATTTTAAAACTGGCTTTTAGATCTTTAACCATTCGAATTCTTCATTTAAGGATTCATTAGATCACTTCCTCAAACTATCTTCATAACTTTGAGACTTTAGAAAAATCATAAAAATACGTGAAAGCAAATGAAGCGTAATTTATATATAATAAGGGGTACTTACGTATTATCGCAACCTATTGACGACATTATATGAAACGAAGCACCTGGTTGCTTATTTAGCGCGTACGACACATTGGGAATCGGGGTTGCCTACTTGGAGAGTTATTAATAGAGTTGATGATAGTTGTGATAAAAATAATTAAGTACCAAATACGGTTAATAATATTGCGACTAAGAGATATCAGTCAAAGATATTTCTTTTTAGATTTATACATCAATTGTAACAATGTATTTAAATTTAAGTATGAACAATTTATACTTTTTTTTATTCAAGATTTTTTTTCTAAGAATTTCCTATCATATTTTTAACACAAAGCTTAATTTTTTCTCCAAAAATCTTGTAGGAGGAATTTTAACTGCAAAAACATGTAATAATGCTGATAATATTTATCCTATACAGATAATGATAGGAAATTAATTTTAAAGAGCTTACTAAAGCATTTCAAAGACACTGTTAAATTTTTCGGTCGACTGAAATATTTAATAAGATTTTAAAAAATTTACATCTTTAAAAAGAATAATTTATTTAAAAGAAAGTTTATTTAATTGAATACATAAATAAAATAAAGTTATTATCAAAAATATTTTAATTACACTGGCCTCTAAAAGTTTGCGCAACCTGTTTTTTGTGTCTAATTTGAAAATAGTTGCACGTAGAAACTTGATATTTGGATCAGTTGTGCCCTAATAACTTTTTTTATAGAATGCAGCAATTTGAATGCATGACACAAACATGATTTATAACAAAAAGTGATCTTGGAGGAAAAGTTTCGTTTTTAGGGAAAGCCACAGTTTTAAATGAAAAAATGTCATGAAAATATTACAAAAATCGCTTCTAATAAGGAACATGTCCACCAATAACTGAAATGCATTGGTGGCATCAACATTTCTATGCTGCTAATTATATTACAGGATCCTAAAGTGGGAAGCGACTAGACATCCTTTTTTTAAGCTCATGCAACAATCTTGGAGAGAAGGAAACATAATTACCTGTCTACCAAGGTAATCTTCAGTATGTTCTTTTGGATTCAAGTATGGAGATTGAACTGACTATGTCATTCCTACTAGAAGTGATCCTAATGATAGTCATTAACAAGCACGATTCAGTGAGGTCGCGTATTATAAACCATCAAAATGAATTCATTACTAATAGCAACGGCATATGAAAGAACATATGGATCAAGGATTTCGTCCCAGTATCCTACTCCTCTCAAGATTCCTTCACAGAACACATGTAGGTCAATATGGCCACTCTGAGATCTCTGCACAGAGCATGTTTCTACCCCTTTACATATAGGTGTGTCTCACAGCTATATTAGATTTGTTGTATTCGGTGCGTTGCTTCCTCCAGATCAACAAACACCCTGAATCGCTGTCCAGGACTCATCTGTGAACAGTACCACTCATTGCTATCCGTTTCAGGAAATGTGTTTCCTTGCACAACTTAAAAGGGATCATCTCTGTCGGTGGACCAGGAGGACACACACCACTGGTCGTCTCGCATAGAGAGCTGCACTGTGAAGATATTTTCGCCCCGCAGTAGCAGACTCTTGCTTCTGATGCGACAAAATGGTCTACGATGAGATGAGGTACAGTAGTGTTTCTTCTCCTTTGACCTGAAATTGCTGGAGAACAGTCTCCCGCAGATGTCGTAACTCGTAGTTGACCTTGAACATATCTTCTATACTCAGAATCCTCTGATTTAAACTGATTCTTCAGTCGGTGGACCACAGTGGGATCCACATCGAGACGTTTAGCCGCATCAGCTTGTGACAACCCCATTTTAATGACATGGACCGTCCGCCACTTAAGCAAGTAGGGTAAAAGACTTTTACACACTTGCACAGACTCTCTGACCAACAACTATTGAAGACCTACAATCGTGAAAAAATCGACACTCCAAGCTACGAACGTTCGATTTATGTGCACATTTTCCCCCCATATCTTTATATATATCCATTCTTTAAAATAAAACTTTTCTCCCCTCAAATGGGGCTGCGTATTGGTATTTTTTACCTTTGCAGACCTATTTCATTCCCTAGGAGTTGGTATCACTTTTTTTTTTTATAGAAGTGGGGGTGGGGTTATCACTATCATCGACATAAGTCATGAATTTTATTGTAACTGCCATTTTTTAATGGTGCACTTCGGAAAACTTGTTAAACTTTAACTTGCGAAGGCCAGTGTATAAAACATTCTTTTGATATTTCTTTTTATAGAATAAAAGTTCATAAAGTAAGAGGAATTTTTTAGACTAACTGATTTAATACTGTGTTTTTTATAAGCTTTTAAAATTTCATTGCTTTACTATCTTAAAGTATGACAAACGTTTTAAATGATAATACAATCAATTTTTATGATAATCAATAACAAATAAACCAAATTCCAAACTGTTATGCTAAAAATAGTTTTCTGAAATGTGTTTGAAAAGTATGACGAGAAACTTTTTTTTTTGTAATAAAAATCCATAATATTGTTAAAAAAATTGAAAAAAATAAAATAATTATTAAAAAATTTTATATCAAAAAGTTTGCACTTTACTTTGACTTTACTACTGCTGCAATGTCCAATGTACTTTTGTCGGGTTTTATCTCTAGTTTCATACTGAATGTTTTATTAAACTCCATAAATAATGGGGTTTTTTTGTTGAAAAATAATGTTTTTGTTGTTAAATAATACGAATCAAAAATTCAAGCAACCCCCCATAGAATTTATAAATAAAATAACACATTTAAAAATGCTCTGGCTTAAACAAAAAAAAGACAGCTTCATGTATATAACAACATCCCATAAAAAACTAACTATTGTTATTATATAATTATACTAATAATTTTTTTCACTTAAAAACAGTTAATTCATTTTACAATGCAAAGTCTTGATCATCAAATAATACCACTAATTATGGGGAAATAATTTTCTTTTTTTATCGATTTTCCTTTTTACAGATCATTTTATTATCATTCGCTTTTCGTTGGTAATTAATCTCAAAATCGTTTGCTTTTATTGTCTGCCGATAGTTATTAAGACCGATGAATATTTTTATTTGAAAATTTTTCTTACCACACACAACTGACAAAGCTTCTTAAAAGTCTTTAAAAAATATTCTTTTTTAATTAATTCTTTCAGTGTTCTCATTATTATTCTTATTTTAAATTGTACTTGAACAGAACAAATATATCGTTTGTTGTTTGCAATATAAATTTTTTGCGCCCTAAAAAACAAAATAACAAAAAAAAATCGTCCAAGCCGGTTTTTTTTTCATTTATTAAAAAAACAAAAAGCATGGTCTATAAGTTCTAAAAATGTAAAATTAATGAAACATTATCTGATGACCTCACTTGCATTTTCTTATCTGATCCTGAAACAGCATGTTTTCCACATTTTAAACAGTGACTCTTAAATCTTATCTTAACGTAACGGTGAATATGTTTTTAAAGAGTTCTCTCGTCTGCAAGATTACATATCGTCGACTGAGAATTTTACCACAAAAGCAAGTGATAAGCAAACAGGATTAAATGGAAGAAAAATTACCTCTGCAAACAGTTTTGTCGAGTTGAGTAGAGCCTTTATGGGTGTGTCAATGTTTTGAGCCAACTCCTTTTTTAAATATTAATCTTTTTTCGTCAAAGAGAAAGACATCTATTTTTAGTTAAAAAATATTTTGTCTAAGCAAAGAGCCTTTTTTATAGCAGAGTAAATTCGATTAATTTTTATAACACTGAATACTTAATTTTCAATGAAAAAAACTTGATTTTTCAATGAATGATATTTTAAAAAAAATAAAAGCACTTAATTTTTAATGCGACATACATCATTCTTTATACTTTATTATGAAATGTCTTAAGTATAAAAAAATCTGAATTTTTTTTTTTAATACAGAACATTAAGTTTTCAAAATACAGTACTCATTTTTTAAGTATGAAATAAACGTGTTGATTAATATCCATAAAAAGAATGGAAGAGTTTGCTGCAAAATTAAGATATATTATGTAAATTACGGTAATTACGTATATGGTCAAAATATGAATAAAAATAACTAAATAATAGGATGAAATGAAACAGTGTTTCAAACCACTGATTAGAATGGTCTTTGAGACATATTTAGATATATTTTTCCGTAGTTGATTGCTTTATTTTCAATGTATAGTTGTGAAAGAAATCGTTTTTAACAGATGATATATAATAAAATATATTTTATAATTTAATGTTATTTTTTTCAAATGCATAAAACAGAATAATGCCGAATTTATTATTTTTTTTTCCGTTCTTGAAAACTGCGTGATAAAATTATATTGCAAAATACGATACTTTAAGGTCTTCTGATCCTGCGGATTAAGTTTTTAACTTTAAATGTTTCTTGAATTGTTCGAAGGAATTGTATAAAGTTCTGAGTTAGGAGTTTTAAGTTGATTTTAAAAAAGTACTTTTTATCTATACAATAATTTTTATTTGTACTAATAATACTAAAAATGATTTTTAAAATTTTTTTTTAGAATTTATTATTTAAAGTATTAAATAGAGATAATTTTTATCCAAAGTTGCAGAGATGCTTATTTTACTTTAAATGTGATTCAACACATCTAATATTTTTAATGACTACGAAAATTTCGAACATTAGGCGTTCTTCACTATCAGTGCACAACTTAAAAGGGATCCATATCGAATATTTTTTTTATAATTTAAATACAATAATTAATTTAGTAATAATCGTGAGTCATAATTCGTTCTTTTTGAGTTGTTAAAAGAAACACCGATTTCATCCAGCTGTAATAAAATATTTAAATTATGCTACATTCTTATAATCCTCACCTCTTGGTTTAAGATATTCGACAGGGTTCGAAGACATTTTTCTAAAATATAACTTAAATAATTATTTAATTGATATTTTTTTAATTAAGTATGTTGCAAAACTATGAAAATACAGCAAGAAGAATTTTTTTGAAAGCTTATTTTTCAAAATATTGAGAAATTTGTACCAAAATATTACAAAAAATTGCTCTTTTGCTCTAACAACTTTAAAAAATATATACCACAAAAATAAATAAAATGTTTACATGAATACAATTTTTTAACGTTTAAATATGCTTTATACTAAAATAGTTCAAATTCTACAGTAAAATTATGAAATACAGGTTTTCAAAATGAAAAAACCCAGAATTTTCTTAAAAAACTTTTTTTATATATAAAATTACACAAAAAAGTAACTAAATTAAAAATTACCCTTAGCTTTTAGCAGAAAGCATTTATTATAATACAAAGAACAAACTCAAAAAATTTCATAAGAATATTTCATTTACTTTAAGAAATATCACTCTTTCCGTTAGCCATTACGTTCAAAAAAATAATATTCTTCAGAAAATGCAAAATAAAGTTTATATTTGCAATAAAACTTTTTAAAGATTTAGAAAGGTATTAAAACTCTCCAGCTTTGTATGTTGTGTCTTCCTGAACCTCATGCTTCAAACTTTTACATTTTTTGTGAAGAACCTTTCTTTTTTTACGAGACAGTTTCTTATCTGGTTTAGAATGCCTCGTAGAATCAACAATTCTCGTTTTGTTGAGATCCCAAAGATTTCCTTTCATTTCAGAACATAATTTCATTCCTAACTTTTGAAGCAGAGGTAATAGACCAGAAAACCCAGAATTAAAAAGTATTATTGCGATATACAGCAACTCAAAAAAGTATTGGGACATAATACCAGTTCATAGATTTTTATCGTAATATTTTAATTAAACATACAAATGAAAACAAAAAAAGTGAAGTAAATCTTATTTTAGTAAATACAATTAATAATAATTGCATTAATGTATTGACAAAACTCATAAAACTCATATATTAATGCAATTATGGTTAAAATTGATAATAAAAGAAATCAAGTTAAAAATTCAAAAAAGTATTGGAACACTTCCCAATAAATTAAGAAAAATAATTCAAACGTAGAAATCAATATGTTGTGGGGCCACCCTTGCTTTTTATGACCTCTCGAAGTCTATTTGGCATGGAATGGATCAATTTTTCGCAAAATGATCTATCGATTTTGGTCCACTCTTCGACCAAATATTTTGTTAAATCCTGCCTGTTAGAAACTTGGTGCTCATATAGTTTTTGCTGTAAATAATCTCATGCATGTTCAATGGGGTTAAGGTCTGGAATTTGTGTAGGAGTCTTAATAACACTAGTAAAGTGATAGAGGACCCATAACTTGCAAATATCTGCAATATATTTCGGATCAATATCTTGGTACAATTTAAAATGTTCTGAGATTTCCAGCCTGCTCGCACTTTGCATTAAATTTCGCTTGAGAATGTCAAGATAGACATATTTATTCATTATACCATCAAAAAAATCTAAGTTCCCAACACCAGAGCTTGTCATGCAGTCTCAGACAATCTGGTTACGTCATTCATATTCGATAGTAGGCCGTAAATTTTTGACATGCATTGCTGTATTTGATTTCCGCCAAACGTTTTTTATTGCCATCCGATCCGAAAATGTTATATTTGCTTTCTCTCATCAACAAAAACTATATTTCAGAATTAAAAGAACGATATTTTTAGAAAGCTTATTAAACAGGCTACAAAAATAGACTAAAATAAATTTTGGTTTTCTTTTTACATAAATGATGATTTTAAACTAGTCGGATACCTTAAAAAGGACAGGACTTGAATTTCTACAATTGAAGTCGAATTATCTTTTACGCTTCCATAACCCCCTTCCCTAAAGCAGATTCCCACAAAACCCATTTTTAGTGGATCTCTATTCAGCAAAAGAAACACGCGTCCCCCCTTTACTCTTATAACGTAATGGTCTTCTTTTTCAACTCACGAATCTCCTAGAATTAGAAGTTGTTTTCGTGGAACCCCTAGAACTAGAAAGTATTTTCGTAGAATCCTATACCACGCACACACTAAGAGGTCTCAGGGGAGTTAAATTTCTCTAGAGGTCTAAAAATATAAACAATTTTCAAACAGGTATAATTATTTTAAATTTAAATTAAATAATTCGAATCTTTTACACATTATTTATAATGGAATGGGGCTTCAGAAAAGTATAAAATGATTAAAATATATGTATAATTTTAAAAATGATAACCATATGAAAATTAGAAAACTTTCTATAAAAAATATTTATTAAGTTTTACGTCACGCATGCTATTTTCTAAAATAGTATCTTTAATTACTAGCTATAAGTTGATTTATAAAGTTAAATGTATTTTTATTACACTCTAGCTATTTTTATGCAAATAGAATAATAACTTACATATTTTAATAAGTAAAGAAAATACATTTCTAAAAAATATTTAAAAAACTGCAATATTTTACAAATATTTTGAAATACAAAAGATATATAATACTAAAATTAGGTGGGATTTTAAAGAGTATGATATATTTTATAATTCTACAAAGTTTTATTCATCAGAAGCTATTATTTTAGAAAATAGCGCGCGCAACGCAAAAAATACTTAATATTTATTATAGAATTTTCATATGCTTGTGATTTTTAAAATTATTGTTATATTTTAAACATTTTATACTTTTCTGAAGGCCCATTCTTTTATAAATAATGTGTAAAAGATTCGAATCATTTAATTTAAATTTAAAAGAATTCTACCTGCTTGAAAATTGTTTATATTTTCAGACCTCTAGAAAAATTTAACACCCCTGAGACCCCCTTTAAAAGAATATATTTTAAAAAAAAGTATTGCATTTATTATTAAAAAATTTTAATCTACTTTTAATACAGATTATTCATTAATATTAATCTGTGATCCAAGTGTCACCTTCCCAAGATATTTAGTAACTGGGATATGTGCTTGCACTTTTTCACATAAACTGTCGAAGACTAGGTCTATTGAGAATAACTGCAATAGCATTACAGATTCTGAAATATTTTTCACTTCTTATAAAGCATTGTTCTGAAGAACATTAAAATGTTTACGGCTGTGTGAGAAATACTGTGTACTTTGCATGAATTTGCAACATAAAATTTAGGATCTATTTTTACTTAAATTTAGATTTTTAACATCGAATCTGTTGATATGTTGTAGGTGCTTTCCAACAAATATAAAAAGGTGTCTTTTCCATTAGAAAATAATTTAGTTTTCCTGAAAGTTGTACTAACTAGTATAAATTTATCTTGAGGAACTCAGGATAGTAAACAATAAAATATTTACAATCGTGAATTCATTTTGAATGCACATTTATAAGTCTCTTTTCGATTTCTTTATTGTGACTCGTGGAACCCCAGGGTACCATGGAACACAGTTTGAAGACCACTGCTATAACGTCTACCATGCTCCTTAATTCCTGGCAACACCCCCTTGGAAGTCAATTTATGATAAAATCGTTCTTAGGGGATTAATATTCAATAAAAGAAACTTGCGTACGAAATTCCAAGTCTGCAGGTTTAATTGTTCAAAATCGGAATTGTTTTTATTTATACTCCTTCGTAACCTACCATTGGAAGTCGATTTTTACATAACATGCTCTTAGACGATAATTTATACATTTAGAAATTTAAGTAATTAGAATTGTATTAGTAGACATCTTAAACTTTTAATGATCAATTAAATCTAGTTTGAATGAGATGGAAAGAGAGTGAGATATAAAAGAATATACTGTAGATATAAAAAATTTGTGAAATAAAATTGCAAATTATGGCAGATATATTATACATAAAATAAATGCTCATGTGTCCTTGTTTACGCAGTATGTCTTAATTTTAAAAAATATAATGTAACAATGGAATGCTTTAATAATGCTCATAATGAACCGAAATAAAATTCACAGAAAAAGAATAAGCATTTTTTTATTTGTCCTTTGACGTGATATATTAATTTCTATGGAATTATAATTAATCCAAAAATAACTGAAAGTAAAGTTAATTAATCAGATCAAGTGAATAAAACTGTGGGATCGCTATTTTTGTGAAGTGAATTTTGACCTGTTTTTGCTTAATTTGGCTTCATTCTTGGCATATTTTGTGGAGAAATATTGCACCCAATATTGCAGTGTGCTGCCATTAAAATTCTTTTTATTTCGTTTCTTTGTTCTTCGCATTCCATATCAAATGTTTTAATTAAATTAAATCTGCAGAACAATAAAACATATATTCCATGTTTATTTATTTATTGTTCGGAATAAATGGATTGAAAAACTAGGCAATTAAACTAGTTTTATTGTGAGAACCTTCATCTACAACACATATCATCTACATATATGTTTCAACATCTTCATCCACACACACACAGGGAGAGAATGAACTGAAAGTTGGAATTGAAAGAAGAGCAGGATTTAATGTAACAATGCACACCCGATTTGGCTAGTTTGGGTGAAAACCCGGATTTCGACACCAACTTTTGTCATTTCTTTAACAGTTACATTGTTACAACAATGGAGACAAACCTAAGTTAGCGTTGAAAACCAGTAATTAATTCAATTTAATTAATGAATTAATATTTGAGAAAATTGTATTAACACCAAGTGTCATCCACTACAAGTTAAAAATTTTTTTTTGAACTTGATTGGATGAATAGAAAGTATTTTATTAACGATAGAAAATATGAACAAGATATATATATATATAAGGGGAGAGAGTGAGATAATAGTAGGAATTGAAAAAAACAACTCAGAATTCCCGAGTAAAAAACAAGGTATTTAATCAAATATAAATAAAAAAAGAAAGATTATCAATATTGCAGGACATTTTTTTTTATATCTTTCATGTGAAACTGCTTTATAAAAGACCTTTGAAGATAATATATATCTAATTTTTACAGTATCAATTAGCAATATATTTATTTCTTTAGTCTCTTATGTCCCACAGTTATTTAGTTTTGTTGTGGAAACAATTAAAAAATTAAACAAATATTCTTCGCAAAAAATTAAACTTATGTTTATATAATCTATGTATATTCATTCTATCTATTTCAGACAAAAGGGACTCACTCATCACAAGACCTCCGGATCTATTAGACACACAGACTTGAAATTTGGCAGACATGTTTCTTTTATTGAGTAAAGATCTGTTAATAATGAGTTTTATGTATATTAACTACTAGATTGAAGGTCTGCGGGGGTGTCATAGAAAGAAAAAAAAATCCTATTTTTGAAAAATTAGTCCAACAGATTTTAAATTTGGCAAGCCTGTTTTTTATGTTAAATAAGGATCCCCTAAAAACGGGTTTTGAGGACACCCAAAGGTAAGGAGCATGGGGGTACGAAAGATAAACATTTTTTGCTTTAAAAATTCAAATCTTGTTCTTTTTATACAAAAAATTGAGTGCTTTAAAAATGTTTTTGAATACAACCCCACAGGAGCTTAATTCTAGAATTTAAAAATTTCAGTAACTTTAAAAAAATGTCATATAATTATACATTATTGTTAAATACCCCACAAAGCAAGTGGGTTACGGCTAGGATTTCTTTCCCGGGAAAAATCATAAGATTTCTATACTTTTTCTATTCCCGGGAATTATATTTCGTTCCCGGGATTTCCTGGGAATCGCCGGAACCAAAACACGCTGGAATAGTTTGTTGACAATGCTCGAAAGATCTTTAGAAATAAAATCAGCAATTTTAAAAGCATTAATTGATATTAAAGAAGAACAAATGATGACCAATGTAGAGTTTGAAACTGTGACTACAATTGTAGCAGGCCTAAGGCTAGTAAAAATTGGCTCAGAAAACTTATGCAGTCGAAATGGAACTTTGCTAACTGTGGAAGGAGTATTTTCTTTCGTTATTGGAGAATTGAACGAACAAAATACAGAATTTGTGAAAAGTATGAAATATTCTCTAACCCAAAGAATTAATGACAGACGCAACGTTAATTTAATAGGATTAATGTAATACCTGAATTTTGGGAGAAAATACGAAGCAGCTGCATTTACTGTCAATATTTCGTGATTGCTTGGTAAAAATTGTTTGGTTAGACAAGCTCAACTGAGAGAGAGATGGGACAAGGCTTTTTTGCGAAGAAGAGGAATCAATATCCAACTCTTCGCACTCAGAAGAGAGCATGGAGATTTTGAAAGAAAAACCTCTGACGTTGGACGAAAAATTAGAGAAAGCAATTTACTCTGAAACAAAAGTTTTATATTGTTCAACCAAAAAAAGTACTAGTTTCAACAAAATCATGAAACAAGGGATGCAGTTGTTCGACTCGACAGAAAATCCATCACCGAACATTATAAAACTATGTAATGCTTTAAAAACAATTCCTCCAACGTCAGTTGAAGCCGAGAGAGAATTTTCTGCTGCCGGATTGTTCGTCACAAAGCTTAGAACTGAGCTGAGTGATAAATGTATAGATTGCTTATGCTTTCTGAAATCCTATTTTAAAAATGTGAATAATCAATTCATTATATATATATATTTATTTTTTAGCTCATTATATAATTAAGTATTAATTTTGAAATTTATATGTATCCTTATTTTGTATAATTATTATTGTGTTTAAATTTTTTGAAATTTTGATGTATTCACGGGAATCTAGGAAACGACAATTACATTCCAGGGATTTCCTGGATATTCCCGGGAATGGAAAAACCCGGGATATCGAAAACCTTAGTTACGACTAGTAGTAATAAAAACAAGATGAAAATTATTTATCGCAGTTAAATAAAGGTTCAAAAGAAAAAGGAATATACGTAACGACAAACTATATGACTTATCATGTGATTAAAATTTTTTTTTTTTCATTTATGATTTTGTAAAATAAAAGTCCTAAATAACAATTTTTAAATCACTTATTATTCGGATATAAAGAAGAAAAACAAAAACACATTTCTAATAAGAAAAAAACACAATTTTTCGTATTACAATAGAAAAGTAAAATTTCTTTTTTCCATACATTTAATAATTTTACTTTCATTAATAAATTGAAAAATTTCTGTATTACTATTCTTTAAATCAACAAATGATTCCTAAAAGCGAATTTAAAAGTCTTATATATAATGCAAAACTAAAGTCAATTAAAAGACAAACATAGAATAATTTAAATAAATAAGAGATCCAAAAAGCTTGATTTTTTTTTAACTGAATAAATTTAAATGTTAATTTATGTGGTTTCCTTGACAATATTTTCGACGACAAACGTTTGTAGGCGGGATTTAGTGACGTCATCTTGCGTCACAGAAAACTCTCTTTAAAATGGTTGACTAAAACCTAAATTCAGAATAATTGTTCTGAGCAAAATAATTATCCGAGCTAGATCTACAGGTAAGTTAATTTCGATCTTTATTACGTAAATTTTTATCGAGCTCTGATTTTAGACCTTTTGTAATTCATTTATTTTAGAGAATCTTAGACCTTCTGCCACAATTACATTTACGAAGCCCAAATCTTTATGAAAATTCAAGTAATCCTTCGAAAAATTATAACATAAAATCCTTCATCTTTTGTAAAAGTTACATTAAACTCGTTTGTATTTGAAACATAAATTGTTTTAAAATGACTATGAAGGTTTTTCTTATTAGAAATTATTTATGAAAGGAATTTGAAGTATTCCTAGAATATTTAAATTATTTTTTTTGAAAACGCGATATTTATTTTCATGTGCTACGCTGCTCATAACAAAGTAGAATATTCTTGAATTCTATGATAATTTTTAAGGAAGATATCTTTTTCTTTTAAATATTTAACTTAAAAATATTGTAAAACATTTTGTAAAACTTTTCTTTAAACGATAACTATATTTCTACTTTTACAAAAATGCATGTTATTTTCTAATTTTTTTTCTCCCAATCTTCTAAAAGCGAGCAAAATTTTTATAAAATAACTAAATTCTGCTTTTGTGATTAGTAGATTCATTAAACTCAAGTTTAAGAAATAAAAATAAATGATATTGAACAAATATAGTAAGACTATAGAGAAACTATGTGCGATATAGTGAGTGTGTGTGGGTTCATTTACATCGCATTTAAAGCAACATGAGAGCTATTAGCGATTGTAATTTTGAACCATGTTTAAGTGAAGAAGACGACATCAGAGCTGACATCACCCTTCTCCGAACTTCCACACAACTCCAATGTGAGATTTAATATGGATTAGTTCCACTACACAGTAGGTTTTCAGTGGCACTGTGGGTGAATGAGTGACTATTAACGTCGCGCTGTTCACCTCCTCGAGGTCTTTTAGCGACGGACCTCTTCATTTTGAACCATGGTCAAGCGACGATGGTGACACTCCCCTCTCCTAACTACCACGCCACACCAAAGGGAGGACGTTAGTGCTTCGACAGATTTAGCGTACATCAACCCCTCTGCACAGTGAGTCTATAGTGGTACTATATAGGCTCGAACATATAACACGTTACAGCCAGGAGTCCTTCACCACTAGGCTACCATGGTCACCAACACAAGTGGCAAAGATTGTCGCATGTGAAAATAGGAGATTCCCAACATCAAAAGGAGGATTAAGTTGTCAATGGCTTACAGTGTAAGGTTTGAACCTACCCCCTTCATCAGGTTATTAATTTTAGTGGAAAGATTACGCTTTGGCACTTTTGTCAATGTATTTTATTTTTAAATACCCCCCCTTTCAGATAAAAGTACGTCAGTAAAAGTCACGAGTTTCATATGGGGGGAATACTGATTTTCTCTCATGAACAAATTAAAACTATGGCGACATATTAAAAAAAAAACGCAGAGAAGTAAATCTTAATTATTCATTACTTAAACAACGGGTAATTTGTGTGAGCCTGTATTTTTTTTTTATATTTACTTAACTTTAAAAAAACAATCGATTTTTCCATACCCTTTAGCGTTTGGGCTCGTCCACTTTAGCTGGGCATTATACTATCAAGATTTGATTATAAAAACTTTTTTCTTTTTGCCACCCAAACTTTCTAGAAAAAAAAAGATTCATATTCTTCTCATTTTCTAAAATAAAATAATTATACAGAAAATTCGATAGAAAAATGACTTTTTCGCTATTTTGTGTCTCTGAAAGGCAAAAGTGTATGCAAGAGGCTTAACTACCGCCGTATCAATGATACGGGACTTCCAAGCTACAGGGGCCCCAACAGGTGTAACTAGTCCCACTAACAGGGCCTCCATATCTAGAAAAGGGCCCCCTCAGAGCTAGCTAAGCCAGTGGTGTTTGCATAAACCACATTTAATACAAGCAATTTTTTTTAAAAAAAATAAATTTTGCTAAAATTGTAAAACAAAATTATTTGTTTTCGAATTAAGTTAAAAGAAAATACAGTTATAAAAAATTCTTTAAACTGAGTATATTAGTATAAATTGTACGAAAATGCGAATAGATATCGCAGTTTGTAACGGGAGTTTTTTAACTTGAGTTGCTAACCCTGATATGGCCGGAATAGCCGAGTAGTTTTGTTTGCGAACTAAATTACGTGGTCTGTCACCAAAAGCCCTCGTGTAGCTCAACACTGCGACGCTAATATTCACTCACTCACTTGGTTACGAACTTGTGGTAGGTGTGTCATGAGTTCCGAGGGGTTGCGGTAGCCCAGTAGTCATGGTATCGGATCATGTCATGAGTTCGAGCCCAGTACCACTAAAGACCCGCCGTGTAGGGCAGCGATGCACGTTAAATCTGTCGAGAGCTCAAACGTCCTCCCTTTGGTGTCGTGTGGTAGTTAGGAGAGGGGGTGCCAGCTCAGGTGTCGTCCACGTCACTTGACCATGGTTCAAAATTATGTGGTCCGTCGCGGAAAGCCCTCGTGTAGCTGAACAGTGCGATGTTAAAATTCACTCACTTACGAGTTCCGAGCACTCGTGCCATTGAAAACCCACCGTATAGAGTGGTTCATGCATGTAAAATCTATCGAGGTTCAAAGTCTTCTTGATGGCGTGGTGTGGTAGTTTGGAGAGGGATGTCAGCTCAAGGTATCGTCCTCATCACTTGACCATGGTTCAAAATGACGAGGCCCATTGCCAATAGCTCTCGTTTTGTTTCAGTGAGTGAGAGAATATTAACGTCGCTCTATTTAGTTACACGGAAGGCTTTTGGCGACAGTTGTTTTGTTTCAGAGTGCAACGTTATTAAACCTTCATTCATACTTTATGTCAGAAGTGGCCAACCCGCGGCACGCGTGCCACATTTTGCATAGTGGAGTTATAACAGTGGCACGCGAAGACTTATAGCAGAATTAAAAAATTTGAAAAGATAATAATAAACAATTTATTTTACAATTTTATTGAAAATATTTGGAAGGAAACAATGAACTGTGTGCCTAGTGAGTGCCTGCTACTCAAGATTGAAGATTGGCTATGAGATTTAGCTTTTCTTGACGATATTATGGGGAATTTAAATATAAGATTACAAGGAAAGAGATTGTATTTTTTTCCTCTACTCTAGTTGGGGTCATATATCTTTTAGCAAACTTTTGCTTTTTGTGTCACGATTTTTGGGGGAAAAGATTAGCATATTTCACGTTAGTGCAGGAACTAATTAACAAAGTTGATAATGCTTTAAATTATGCTAGATTTAAAAATTTAATATTCATTTTACATGATTCGTTCAGGACTAGGTTTGATGATTTTTCAAGATGATGAAAACAAGTGCTGGTCTTTTCACAAATTCTTTTTCAGTTTCTCTGCGAGATATTCATTGTTACCTACCTGTTATTTAAATTGAAATTATTTAAAACCCCGCAAAAAGTGTGTTTTCTTTTAATAATAAAACCTAACGTGTACTTTGGGTCTTAATTGTTACATTATTTTTAAATTTCCTCTATTTATAGACTTTAATTTAAAAAAATGTGCTATTTTTTTGCGTGTGTAAAAATCCCATAACACAAATGTAAAATTAACGTTTTTTCGCCTTTTCATATTATCTGTTTGTTGGAAAAGTTGGAAGTGACATGCATAATGGTTTCTTACCAGATAGTGGCACTCTTCCCAAAAAGGTTGGCCACCCCTGCTTTAAGTGGTCATGGTCACGAGCTCATGGACAACGTAGTCGATTAGAGGGTTCGAAACACAGAGCTATCGAAGTCCCGCCGTGTAGAGAGTCTGATGCACATAAAATCTGTCGAGATTTAATGTGAGAGTTACGAGAAGGCACCAATTCAGATGTCGTTCTCGTCCCCCCCCATCTATGTACTTCCACACCATTCTAACGGGAGGACAGGACATTGACAAACTTAACGTGCATCCGCCCATCTACATGGAGGGTCTTCAGTGGCGCTAGACTCAATCTTATGACATGGCTGAGGGAACCTAGTGGTCAAGGACGGACTCGTAGCCGGAATATCACGAATTCGATCCTAGAACCGATGAAGACCCGCTGTGTAGGGAAGCGATGCATGTTAAATCTGTCGAAAACTCAAACCTCCTGCCGTTGGTGTGGTAGTTAGGATAGGGGGCCAGCTCAGTTGTCGTCGGTACTAAGCTCAATCTCAAGTCCCACCGGCCACGAGTCCGTTGCGTAACGTACACCTCCGCATTGTGGGGGAGGCAGGTACCCTATACCTATAGGGCCCAAAGCCTGACAGAAACCAAGTACGCATTCCTTTATAAGACAGGCTTGCTGCCCCAAACCTCACTTTGCAGGGGGCCCCTAATATTTTACGTTACGCCATTGGCCTTGACCATAACCACTAGGCTACGACGACCAGGAGTTTGGGTGAATTTTCGAAAAAAATATTCCAAATAATTTCACAAATAAGTCAAAATTTTTCATTTTATTTGAGTAATATTCATGATGTGTGTATGTAATTCGTAAACTATGCGATATTTTAATTCCATGCGATTTTTTAGATAAAATATATTTTTAAAATAAACGCAATGCAAATTATCTGTGTAATATTTTAGTCCACTGAAATTCGTAAATGAATGAAATAATTTTTAATGGTTAAATATGTTTTGATCTATATATTTAATTTTTTTTTCTCTCTCTCTTCCCAACTTTTGGACAAATTTGAGAATAAAATGTTAAGAAATATAGAATGAAAACTTTCACAAAATTTTTTTAAAGAACCTATAAAATTTCGCGTCTGCAGTTAGAACGTAATGTCTAATAAAGGTTGAATAGGAAAAAAAGAAAAAAAAATTAAAAAACAAGAAAATTCTTTATTTATTTTTCTTTTAAATAAATAAATTTTACACAGATTCACCCTTACTACAACCAAACGAAAATATTAACAATCAACTCTAACGGAGAACTTTATTACACACAATTATTACAAGAAACACAAATCTACATTACACTAAACTAATCATAATCGTCCGAAACATCTAAATGACGGAGATCATCTTTTAAATCCTTCATAATATATTTCTTTTGCTTAGATTTGGAGGTTTTGGCTGGTTTTAAAACATCGATCTCGTAGCACCATTTCTTATCATGACTTCGAACCACAAAGTGCTTATTTTTGTCCACTATCTTCTCTCCGGGCATTGTATGATTCAACATCGGCATTGAGTCAGCATTTAACCAGTGGGCGTACAAGAAACAACAATTGTCGCTCGCAGGATCTTTAATTTCCATCCACCGTACCTGGAAGAAAGGATTTTTATTGGCGAACTTTTTATTCCTCAGAACATAGTTCATAGATCTGTTGAACCTTTCTAAGGCCTGCTTGATGCTGTTAAGTTTAATGTTCTCACTATCGTAGTAAATATTTATTACTTCTTTGGTCTTCGCATATTTCACGGCCACCACGAAAATCCCTGGGGTATCAGGGGCCAGATCGTTCTCAATCACACTATCTAAATTCTTCCACTCGCTGAAATAATCGTCGCAAATGTCACATGGCTCAGTCCAGTTACAGCCTTCCACCGTCTCCGCCAACTTTGTAGGCAATGGCTTTGGTTTTCTCCAGGTGGGATCTTTCTTGGAGTAGCACCACTTCTTGAGGTAATCCGAAAACACCACGTTCTCAGTCTTCTCCAAAATGTCCAAACCTGGCCAGGTTTTGATTAATTTCGGCAAAACACCGTTGTTGCACCAGTGAGCGCACAGACTAGTGACATCTTTGTCATTACTGTGCTTGAAGGTCATCCATCTGCAATTGATGACAGACTTTGTAAACTTGGATTTCTTGTCAGCAACAACAACTCTAGCGCGAGATATGCTGTTGTAAGCCTCCTTCTGTATGTCGTATTCATCGAGGACTATGTCCACAACTTCGGATGCATTTTTGTGCAAGAAACCTACCATGAAGATTCCTGGCTTGCTGGGAACCTTGTCAAGGGTTTCGTCACTGGCTTCTACCCAGTTGCCGAATCTTTTGTCGCAGAACTCGCAGGGGTCCACCCAGCCTTGGCAAGGGGCTACTGGATCCTCGGGCTCTTTCTTCGGAGCGAACTCGAAGGAAATTAAGTCTCCTTTGGATTTCGCTGAAAGAATAAAACAGGTATTTTATAGAGGCTTCGAAGAGTCAGTCATGATTACAAACAAACTCTATACAGAGGCTCTATAGTCATGATTACAAACAAAACTGCTTCACAAAAACAAAATATGTACCGTTTCCATTAAAAGTCTTAAATTCGAGTCATATTTGAATTTTGCATCTAGAAGATTCTAACAAGTTATGTATAAAATTAAAAGGTAATGCATAACCTTTATTTGAGGAACAATATGAGGTATAATTTTTAAAAAGGAGGGCAGTAGAGATAAAATAATGTAAGGTCCAACTGTTACCCATGTTTACGATAGTTTTACGCTTAAAAATTTACTTTTTCAAAAAAATATATTTTTTCCGAACACAAACTTTCCCCCCTTCAACTTAAGTTTAAAAATTGCAACTTTTCATAATCGATACATTAAAAGGTCGTAGCAACAAATATTTGTATGCAACAGATATGGACAAAAAAATTTAGTTCTTAAAATAAAATAAAATCAATTAATAAATATTCAAATAAAATAAATATTTTCAGCTTGTTTAGATATTTTAAAAAGTACATTGCATTTTCAGATAAAGCTTAATTTTATTTTCATGAATTTCCTGTATTTAAGAAGCAAAAATATACATAAAAATTTATTTCTGCCTCAATAAAAATTAAAGCATTTTATTCTTAATAATTGAGATCTATAATATATATAATTGCTACGTTTCCAAAAACTAACCTCTTAAATGAAATTCGGAAATGTATATTTAAAATTTTTAAAACAGTATGTTTAAAATAGAGAATGAACGATACCCGATCATTATTTGATCAAATACAGTGAAAATCGTTTATCTGAAATATTTTGTGTTAAAAGATATTGCAAAAAAACAAACAACATACATTCAACAAAAAAAAAAAAAAAATTTACGCACATTCATTAGTGTACGTTTTATTTACACAGATATGTATATGCCGCAGAGAAAAGATGAAATTAGGAATTTGATCAATTGGTGGGAGATGTTAAAGTAAGGTCTCTTCAAGGTCATTGAAAAAATCCCTGATTTTCAAGATAGTTTTAAAATGTTTATTTAACAAATATGGTGCATTATTCAACGTAGAAGTAAGTAACGCAACAATAGTCAATGAAATACAAATTATTTATTTGAAACCAATTAACAAAAAATTAGAAAATTAGGCTGGTATTTTTTGATGTGTAACATCTTTCCTCTCGATTTCTGGATATTTGTGGGAGTCATTTCGTGAAAAGGAACGGAAATGTGTGTAACAGGAAACCGGGGAGGCGCGCGCGATCGACTTGGATCGACTTGGACGTAGATCGACTTGGCGTGGTCCTCCCCCCTTCATAGTTTCTTTACTAAAGATGACCTACTTTGGGTATAGGAAAGGGTTACACACTAAAATATAAATCCCCATGTTAATCCTAGGGTGCCATTTTTTTTAAGTTGTGAGGTTGATATTTGGGGGATCGATAACTGCCTGTTTGGTTAGGAAGTACAAGGACTCTTTCCCCCCCCCCAAGTGCCTCCAACCGTGGATAGCATTTTGCCAATGCAAATCCTGACCAGTTCATTTCCTCATTTCACTGAAACAGTTCAGGGATTTGATGAAATCACTTACTTTCATCAGGGAAATGACCTTGAAGAGACGTTATTTTAACATCTTCCGTCAATTGATTCTATCCCTTAGGGATTTAATCAAATTCCGTCATTTCCCTGCGATATATATATGCATGTACTAAAGAAAACCAGTGAAACAAGCAATGCATGACAGAAACCAATTTGCTGTCAAAATCGGTAAAACTTGATTAGCTTCACCGGAAACATCTTTTAGCACTATGCCATTTCTTTTTTAGAAACGTTCTAACTATCCTGGATTTGCGAAAAAGAAAATGTAATACCCATTTGTTTAGAAAGTTCATTGCTTTTTCCTAGAGTTAAAGGTCTTGATATGGGAGCATTCCGAGATCTTGCTTGTTTCAATCAAACAAGTAAAGACGTTTCTAAATCCTCGTGCTTGGCCGCTCTCATTCATTTTTGCTCCGACTCAAACCTACTTCATCCAATTATTTCCGTAATTTCTCTTCTTTTAATTGCTGTCAATAATCTACAGTTAGCAATCTCTACAATAGCAAAAGTTTTCGTCTTCTGTTTTTGATCAACAGCCGAAAGAAGCTCAATCTTCACTTTTAAGTGAACTAGCAGTTTACTTACTACCTGAGCTCTTGGTCGTTGTACCCGTAAAAAAAAATTCTAAAACAGGGGTGGGGGAACCCTCGAATCCAACTCACTGATTGAAACTCACACTGCGATATACAAGGCCAACTGACGAGGGATGAGATGTTTTTGTGTGGCGTTTGTAGGGGTGGAGGATGAAAGTAGCTTACATAAACAAAATTGGCTGGTGTCACGAGTGAGTGAATATTAACATCGCACTGTTTAGCTACACGAGGGCTTTTGACGACGGACCGCGTAATTTTGAACCATGGTCAAGTGACAAGGACGACACCTGAGCTTGCACCCCTCTCCTAACTACCACACCAACGGGAGGATGTTTCTGCTCTCGACAGATTTAACATCGCTTCCCTACACGGCGGGTCTTTAGTGGTACTGGGCTCGAACTCGTGACAAGGCCAGTCACGATCCGATACCTTGACCACTTGGCTACCGCGGCTACTGGCTGGTGTCGCAGGCTATTTCGAAGGTGTTTCAATGCGAAGTTAGCCTCCTTTCTACGAAACACGTGAAACCACCTCCCTTTCATTCCACGCCCCTCGTAAATCTCGCCTACGTGGGTGGTGTTTTCGTATTTTGTTTAACCACAGAAGGGAAATCTTTTCGTATTAAGAGAAAAAAATGCATGAAAATACATAGTTGTTTGTCGGGATCGTTGCATTAGTTCGTGTTAACCGATATTTCGTCTTAAGGGTTTGGCATTAAACGTATTTCACTGTTCTAACAAACAAGATGGAGAAGATTTAAGTTAATTTTTTTAATGTAAAAACAAAGGCAAAATCAACCAGGGCTTTTTTTTTTTTTTTTTTTTTTTTGCGATTTGATAAGAGATAAAATTTTCAAATCGAAAAGTACAAATATAGCCTAGAAGAAATCTCTAGCTGATAAAACATAAAGGATATGTCAGTTGTTACAGCAATCTAAGCAATGCAATATTCACGAAAGATAATATATTGTTATCTTTTGCACAGCAAGATTTTATAATAGATGCATTCAAGCGAAATGCACGCAATTTAACCGTAGAAAGGAAAAACATTTTTTTTTGGTTGAATAACTGTCACCTTTATTCGTCCTTTGATTGTTTCAAGCTGAGAATTATGTAATAAAACATATATTAGCTATATTTAGTTTTATATGTATGTTTATTTCAAAAATTCATATTGTAGCGGTTCTATCCGCGACCTTCGCACTAACAAATTCTCTTGGGAAATTTTTGGTCCTTAAAAACTATTTTATTAAAACGCTCGCTCTAAAGAAGTGAACATGTACTATATGAAGTCTAGGTTTTCAAGTTAGAAAGGGAGAGATAGAGTAGGCTGTTTGTGGAGCAGTGATTAATCAAATTTAAAGTGTAATGCAGATATTTAGTATTTGATAATTGCAATAATTAAGGTGACGATTTGTCACTGGAGATGGAATATAGATTAGATAGCTAGGAAGGCAGTGTACTTGAACCAGAAGTAAGTGTTACTGGTAATTAAAGTCTTCTCATACTTCGCATACCTCGTTAATTGCCTACATATGATTTGAATTCGGTGTGTAGCGATATCTAAATAAACCAGTACTAGACATCACGCGAAGACGATCGTTTTGGCGTGATCGATAAAGTACTGGCATTCGGAACTGAAGGTGCCCGATTCGAATCTTTCCTAAAGGTGCATCGCTTGGTTTTGATTGATCAAACTTGTGTTGTTGCTTGTGTTGCAAATAAACTAAGTAATTTTCAACATGGTTAGTCTTCCTTCCCTTTCTCCCACATCTCTAGAATGTGGAATTTAAAATTTCTCTTTTATCTAATAAATGTGATAATTTTATCACTATACTCTAATGAGTGGCATCAAGATTCCTTCTATGAATATTTTCTTATTTTGTGTATATTGTTCACTTATATCTCTAAGTTCTAATACCTGACACACAAAATATATCAGTTATTCTTAGGTACAAATGACAGCACTTTGTAATTTTAGGAACCTGTTAGAAAATTCATTTTTCAAAGATAATTTCAAAGAAAAAACTAGAGTATGTATCTACAGATGGGTGACAAAATAATACGAACACCCGTGAAAAGGCATGGCCCATTTCAAAGACGCACAACGCGCATGTCAGTTAGCGTTGCAGTCCGCCGCCTAGCGGATTCGAAAAGTAAAGTATCAGTCGCTCGACAGCTGCGATAGGTGTTGCACGCGTCAATTGTAATTTCTGAAAAGCGCAATAATGACGGACCTGTCAGAGTTCGAAAAAGGTATGATTGTTGGAATGAGGTGCACTGGTTGCTCGGTGACAGAAACAGCCATTTATTTGGGGCGTGCAATGAGTACTGTATCTGCCGTTATGACAGCATACAAGAAATGCGGGAATGTGACGTCTGGCAAGCACAACAGTGGACGAAAAAGAAAGCTTACCGACAGGGATAAAAGAGTCTTAACCCGCATAGTGGCCTGAAAGCGCAAGCAATCGCTAACCCAGATAACATCTGAGGTGAATAGTCATCTTCGTAACCCTATTTCAGCAAGAACCGTCCAAAGGGA
This sequence comes from Trichonephila clavipes, assembly GCA_019973935.1. Classification (NCBI taxonomy): domain Eukaryota; kingdom Metazoa; phylum Arthropoda; class Arachnida; order Araneae; family Nephilidae; genus Trichonephila; species Trichonephila clavipes. Next base: position 636,928 of record BMAU01018656.1, on the reverse strand, counting down.
ACTTCATGCTTCGAACTTGTATGGAAGAGTTGGAATTCGTAAGCCATTGGTAACAGCACGTCATGCTTTACAGCGACGCCAGTGGTGTAGAACACACAGACAGTGGACCCCACAACAGTGGCAACAAGTCATCTGGTTGGATGAATCGACGTTCACCCTATTCCAAACCACCGGACGCGTTTATGTGTGGAGAACGCCCAAAGAAGCATTTTCTCCTGAATGCATCGTGCCGACTGTTAAACATGGAGGTGGGTCCCTTATGGTATGGGGGGCGATATCTTGGTGTGGTCTTGGGACACTTGTTACTCTGCATGGCAAGGTTAAAGCTGCCCACTATGTCAATATCCTGGGGGATCAGGTGCATCCATTTGTCCAGACTTTTTCCCGGAGAAAGCCCACTTTATCAAGACGACAACGCTCCTATCCACACTGCTAAAATCGTGCAAGAATGGTTTGCAGAGCATGAGGTGGAAGTAGGTCATCTTTATTGGCCCCCTCAGTCACCTGATTTAAATATTATTGAACATTTGTGGGGATATTTGGAGTCAAAACTACGTGCTCGATTCCCTCCACCATCTACGATTTCGGCATTAGAGACCGCTCTCCACGAAGAATGACTTCATATTCCATTACAAGTTGTTCATGACCTCTATTCGTCCATCCCACGTCGCATACAGTCTGTAATTCAGTCAAAGGGGGGTCCAACTCCCTATTAATAAAGCTTTTCTCCTCTTTCACAGGTGTTCGTATTATTTTGTCACCCATCTGTAGTAATAAAAAAGGAACAAGAAAAAAATATTCATTATTTCCCCAAAAATGTGGAAATATTTACTTGAATTAATTGCAGCTTTTATATATATATACCTATATTAAGTTATTAGGGAGTTTTAGAGAAATGTAAAAAATTCTACTTACAGTAAAGGATATTAATATACCAAAAAATGAATTTCATATTAAATTATGAAATTGTTAACTTTTACTCATTGATTCAAACACAAAATTACTAAAAAAATACAAAAAATTAATACATTGTATAACATATTTACTATTTCTTTAGGCATCTACATGATAAACGGTAAATTTGTAAATAAATTTTAAAAACTTCCAAGATCTATTGCTTTTACCCCTTTGTATAATGCTTGTAACTGTTTTTATATAATTTACATATATTGTTTTCTTTAAATGATTGAAAATCAAAATCCTAACTCTAAAGAAAACATTTTATATTAGTAAGCTCAGATATATTTTATTACTTGTAAAATATTTACAATTTGATCTAAAAAGCTTTCTGCTGATTCAGATAAACTGAGTTAATATTTTAACTTTTAATACAAAATAAAAACAGCTTAATGAAAAGATGTTTCACTTTAAAACAAATTACATGAAAAAGAATGATTAAAACCTTCCAACAAATGAGATTTTCTTTTTGAACATTTTTTTATAACATGCGAAATCAACACATTTCACTAATGAATTATATTACCTATAAATAAAGAAATCAACGATAAAATTGAGTTAATAATAATCACAACTTTAAATGAAGAAATTCTTTTTTCTCTTAAAATACATTAAATTAAAACTTACAGAAATGACTTGAATATAAACATACATTTGTTCAAAAACCTTTTTAAAAAAATCCTTTTTACATCACCAGTTCTTAAAAAAGAAAAGTATCAATGATTCATTTATCATTGCAAAAATCTTAAAATTAATATAAATTATATTAAATTATAACATACTGTTCAGTTACTTGAAAAAAAAATAGCTAGCTAATCACAAGATACATGTAAAAACAAAATCAAAACAATACTCATAGAGCATAAAATTACAAACATTCAAAACTGTAGTTATTTAGATTACTTCCTTTCCAGTATTAAATTTAGTAAATATTTATGAAGATAAAAGATGATGTAGTAATATTGTTCTTTTAAATGTTTTCATTTATGTAATATAATGAAAACATTTAAAAGAGCAATACTACTAAAACATTATTACTCAATTTTGCTTGTGAAAGGAGAAAATTTAGACACTGAAATTCAAGATTTACACAGAGGAAAATAGTCAAACAATTAAAAATTACTTTAATTTTCTTTTTATATTTATTCTTTAATTTCAAATTAAAAAGAGAACTAAAAAACTTTGTTATTATGTCTTCCTTTTTATCACTAGAATATAAGATGTCTGCAATAAAGAAAATCCCTCAAATGTTTCCTATTTTCCTTAGAGAGAGAATACCTATCTACTATTCATAGAAGTAGATATAAATTACATAAAGGGGAGGGAAGAATACACAAACTAAACAAAAATAATTCATGCAATTTATGATAACATAATATACACCTTCATAAAATATTCACATTTCTTAAGCTTTAAAGATTTGATCAATGAGATTTTTTTTAGTTATGAAATTCTGTACAACAAAATATCAACAGAATATAAGGAACAGTATCCCTATTCCAAACAAATCTCAAAAAATAATTCTCACATTTTGAAAAGGTTTCAAAATTCAAAATAAAAAACTTCTTTAAAACAATTGTAATCGTTCGAAATTGGATAAATTCGAACAAAATGTAATCTTCGTAATGATTTTTTTTAATATTCTGTGGAAGAAAAAGTAAACTTCATGTTTTGTCGCTGACAAAGGCTATAAAGTAACACAAGCAGAGCAAAACAACACACACACTAAACAAAAACGGACTATTTCTCGAGTCCTAGTATCAAATATAATAAATTTGAATAAATTCTTACCCATTTTAGGAACGAATTTTCTTGTTAAATGCCGAACGCTTTTTCTTATTCTCAACTCAAAAGCAGCTATCAAAGTACTGGACTGTCAGTTCTACTTCGATTGTTTATAAACAGAAGATTGCACAATGTTGGGAGAGGTTACCGTTTTTCTCCAAAGTTCTAGATAGTATTCTAGCACAATCTGGTGCAATCCTTGTTTACTAAGTCTACCTAAAATAGATAGCTATCGCTATTTTGGCGACATTCTCACAGTCTGTAACATATATTTTGCCGTTTCGAATCGAAGGGAATACATATTTCCGAAAGGAAAAATATTTTCGTCTTAAAATAGAGCAAACATATTCTCTTAAACAAAACAAAATATTTTGTGAAATAGTGAAATTAATTTATTCAGGAAAAATTATTACTTTTGGTGTACCGAAAAAAAGAAGCCGAAGATAATAACATGACGAAGCAATAAAATAACCTTCTTTTCTTGGGGAGATACTCATAAAATTTCGCTACAAATAAACTCTTTTCTAAAAGTGCAATAAATTAATTTATTTTATGACGCCAATTTTTTTTACATTCTGTGATTGGTTCTCGATCTGGCGGGTTATGGATCGAATAAAATATTTTATTAGTGGTTAATGAGAACAAATTTTTAAGCAAATTTAATAGTCTGGCTAAAGAATTAGCAACAAAAAGTGAACATAACATTTATATATTTATGTAAGATTGTATGCAGAAAGAAACGAATAATAAGAAGTAAAAGAAAGAAAAAAATCCTCTTTAATAAAAATAGAATGTTTAATTATCAACAAAAGATTGGAATTAGTAGTTAAGATTTTTTTACAATTTTTGAAATTGAAAAAGCTTGCCGTTTATTAAAAAATGCTTTATACAAAAATAGCATGGGCACAAAATTAATGTGAATTGCTGATAAAACTATTATAACAGAACCAAATATAATTTTAAAATAGGTAGAATGTCTTGTAGTTTTATTTATTTATTTATTTTTTTATTTGGAATAGTTGGATAGAACATATTATATAATATGTGGAATAATTTTCAAATATAGTAATTTAATGAGAGTTTAATTAAGGTGCTATATTTTCTTGAACTGATATGTGCTTTAATAAATAAAATCTTTATAATATTTAGATTCAAGGACGACCATATGAAATATTCTATTTCTTTTCAAATCATCTAAAAATTTTACATTTTCATTAAATTATGCCCAATTATTCTCATGTTCATACGTTCTATCGTTTTCTATTTTAATTGATTAATCCTTATTTATTATCTCTTTTGCGATTTATTTGCATCTAATTCGAAATGTTTTTGCTTCACAAAATGTTATAATATACAAAGCTATCTTTTTTTAATTGTCATTTTTCTTGAGATTTGCGATCTACTGGAATCTATTTACATTTTCGACGTTCTATTGAATACCGTTATTAATCGTTCCGTTATTCTGAAAAGTATTCTCATATAAAAATTAAAATTTTACTTCCAATTGCAATAATTACGACAGAAGCACGATAACATTTTTTGGGAACATTAAAAAAAACCAAAAGTATTTTCTACCGCAAACAATACCTCTCTTTCGAACTCGTCCTCTTTTAAATGCTTTAATCTTACAAGAGATCATTTAAATTTTAACTAAATGATACATATATAAACTGTAGCAGCTGTATTTTTTAGATTTTTAAAGTTAGTAATACTAAATAACAACATTTTAGTTCGGATAAATTTATATAAAAGTAGTACATATAAATTGAAAATAAATTGTGTTTCAGTTAATTCTTACTATATGGTAAATTTTTGTAACTATATGGTCTTACTATATGGTCTCTTTCATAAAACCAGTTTTCGAAAATTTTGGATTTAAAAATAAAACTAAAATTTTTTTTAGACTAGATTTAATTGTATTAATGAAATAATAATTTCCCCCTTTTTCTTTAAATAAAAAAAGAGTTGAAATTAAAAATATATTTAATTTTTGACGTATGTAAATGGATTTCAGAACTGTTGAAATAGATAAAAAAAAGGATATAAAGAATCTGTATCACTGAATTGTGATATAATTCCAAGATAAGATAAGCCAATATTCTAATTGTGTTAATATCTGTTCCATTCATAACAATTTTTCATGTTTAATTATTTCTTATTTTAATACTTTTATTCGATTGTTTCCTTAGAATTTTTCAAAATCAGCCACAAGACTATCAAATAAATTTAATTTATATGATTCTTATTAACAATAAAATATTTGTACATAGTTGTTTCATCTGTGTATTGGACCAAAGGTAATGCAGTTGGATGCAACAATGTAATTGAATGACATGTTTAGGTGTGCAATTAAAATTATACTGTGCTTTTCCTTAATTATTTTAACAGGAAAATTGTTCCAAATCTTTCCAGTATGTATCCTGGAAGTCTACTTATGATATTGGTGATGGCATTTCTGCAATTGAATTTTGCGAAATCTCGAAATTCACTCCAGGGCTTTTCCCTCTACAAACGTCCACTAGATGACAGCACGATCGACAGAAACATGCTCCCATATGCTACTTCTTATGATAAACCCAGCATGATGAACAACTATTTGGCGTTCTTGAGTCGCTTGGCGAAAAAAGATATGCCAACGGAAGATCGTCCATCTGCCGATACACACAGTCCCAAGAGAGACAACAGAAAGTTCCAGACTCAAGGATGGCGCTGATGTTCAAAATGCACCAATGGGGATATTCCAAATGAAATTAAAAACCAATGTCTTATTTGTAAATATAGCTAGAAGAAACAAAATCCACATTTTGTTGGATATGTATTGAAACCTATGAAAAAGAAGAAAATTTTTTAACAAAGTTGATTGTTTTAAAATAAAAATAATCCCATTAGACTCTTCTCCTTTTTTTCCTTTTCTTTTTTTGAAGTTCAGGATTATAAATAGAACTATTTTCTCCTGATCAAATTTTACATACATCTTATGATTTCATTATTATTTTTATTTTTAAGGCATTTATTTATTTAATTATTTTTGTTTGTTTCGGTTTCGTTTCATAATTTGCCTTTTAATGAATATTGTCAAATTTTCAAAAAGAAGTGTAAATACCAATTTCAAAGGTTTTTTCCTTAAAATAAATTTTTTCTAGATATGCGAAGAGTTAAGAGGAGTGGCATTTTTTGGAGATTTTTTAGCAAAAATATCAAAAAATAAAAAAAAAGAAAGAAAGAAAGAATTCTCTAACTTTAATATCAATTATAATTCTAATCTTAGATTTTCAGTCATAATTATTTTAATTCTCCACATAATTGGTACTGCTCCGATATGTATGCTATATGTACAATTGTTCAAATAACATTACTCTTTAATTGCAAAACAGGCCATAATAGAAACTGAGTTCGTTATTTTATAAAGTATAGAGGGCTCTTTGGCCAACTACAAAGTGTCTAAAATTCGAATATTATGATGTATGAGAGATTAAAAATAAAATAATTGTTTTTATATTTGTTTAAACAAACAATGTTATAAATTCTGAACCTGTGAAATGTATTAAAAAATTAAGCTTCTACTTGAAAAAAAATAATTAAAAAGAAAAATGGACAAAAAAAGTTAATTAACTGAATTTCGAAAGCTAACAAAACTTCAATTCTTAGGGTAACATTCGGAATTTTGAATAAAACTTAAACAGAAATAATTTTCTGATATTCAGTATCAGTTGAATTAGAATCTAGATATATATTATAAATGCGAAAGTTTGTGAGGATGTTTGGGCGTCTTTCACGCAAAAACAACTGAATGGATTTTAATGAAACTTTACAGTAATATAGCTTATACATCAGAATAACACATAGGCTATAATTTATAAAAGTATTGTGAGAAGTGTCCAAAATATAACGATATTTGTCAAGTAAGTAGGAAAAAATTCTGCCATCTGCAAACAATTCTAGCGTGCGCTGCAAAAAAGCCCACGTCAGCATATATCTATCTTTTGTTTGTGAAAGAATCCTTTTTGTTTTGGCTACGCAAGGTGCTCGCTTCTAATTAATTCCTGTGATCAGCATAATCCCTAATTTTTTTTTATTTCAGAATAAAACTAAGTTTTGAAGGGAGAGGTTGTTATAAATCTCTCTTTATTTTAATGTTTTTTTAATGTTTTTTTTTATGATTTTATTATGCACATTTGGTAGTAAGAAATTGGTCTTTTTTCAAAATAAATGCTTTTATTGCTTCTGGTACTACAGTAGATAAACTTTGTCTTTCACACTACATCATTTGGACATATTTGCATAGTTTGTTTGTGGTTAGTAGTTAATTATAACGCTATAATTTTAATTGAATAGGCGGATATTGCCTTTTTAAGTATAAAAATAATTATAACTACTGTTTTGTATTTTTTAGAGTGAGTGAATATTAACGTCGCACTGTTCAGCTACACGAGGGCTTTTGGCAACGGACCACGTAATTTTGAACCATGGTCAAGTGACGTGGACGGCATCTGAACTGGCACCCCCGTCTCCTAACTACCACACCACACCAACTTAGAAGTAATATTCTACCAATGCTTAGCAGGAACATTCTTTGAAATCCATTCTTCCAAGATATAGGGCAGCACGGGTTCCATGATGAGTATTTTAGCGGGGAAGCGAACAACAGATATGCGTTTTCAGCTGACGGCGTTTTCAACGGATTGCAAAGATTATCATTTTTGTCCCGAAAAAATAGTTAATGTCAAAATTTAAGGGTCTTATATTTTTAGTATATTAATGAAGACCTTAGATAACGATTTGACTCTTTATTTTAAGCGAATATAATTAATTTTACAGTTGGATATGTTTAATTAATTTATTATCTGTAATGGATTAGTTTTAATGTAGTGATCCAAAATAAATATTGCATGAAAAAAACTCAGTAAATCATAATGTGGTAGATAAAGCATTAACGTGCATCGCACCCCTACACGGCGGTTCTTACAAAGCTCTAATAAAGCTCGAGCTATGAAAGTAGCTAGACATTTGCCAACTTGACTCTATCGTTATCATTTCGCTGTGTTTTTCATTGAATCGCCATTATAAGATTCTATTTTTTTTTTTTAAAAAGTTATTTGTAGTAGAATTTAAACACACACACATTTTTTTAAAAAAAACTATACATTAATGTAGTAATTCAGAAATATCCTGTTTTATTTGTAATAACTTTTTTTAGTTATTATTTCCCTTTTTAAAATAGTTTTTTTAATTATCAAAAAGCTTTTTTTATCTATATAGAGGGCGTGGTCGAATTCCTTAATTTTTTTGTTAACATTTTTCAATTTAAGTTTTATCCAGTTTCTAATTTTCAGGCATACAAAAGGGATATACCAATCGAAAGATAGTGCAAAGAATATAACTAAATAAAACTAAAAAATGATATTTAGGTCATTTTGTTTTGGTGCGTCACGTCAAAAACCCGGCTCTGCCAGGCACGGACGAGGAGAGAGGGGAGGTGAAAGGGAGTGGGGTAAGAAGCGATAAAAGAGCTCTACAAATGTTGACGTTCATTTCATCATTTCACTGAAACAGTTCGGGTATTTGATCAAATCACTTACTTACATCAGGGAAATGACTTCAAAGAGACGTTGTTTTAACATCTTGCATGAATTGATCATCTTTCTTAGGGATTTGATGAAAGTCCTAATTTCATCATTTTCTTGCGACATATATACATTGCTATAACAACTGAACATACAATTTAGACAAAATTGCTTTTTATTAAGAAATAGAAATAATTGCTATCTAACTAATCGTATAATATATTTGTTTCTTGCTTTCATCCGTTCGAAAGTATTTAACTTCTTGAACTAATTGTGTTTCAATGCCTAATGGTGAAAGTGCATTCGGCCTATCTTGCTTCATACCTGCCCGTAAATAATTTTTTACTCTTTTCAGGGGAGAAAACGATCTTTCTCCAGAACAATTTGTTGCAGGAATACTAAGATAAGTACGTAAAGCGATATCTATATTTGGATAGAATTAATATTTTGTGTTATAATGATGAGCAAACACAAACGCTACATTTAGATTCCATAAGAAAAATTTATGAAAAATCAAATGTCAACAGAAAAATGCTATACGTAACGAAATTTTTGTTTAGTACCTAATTGTTGGATATTAATGCAACGCCCTGTTAACTCAAGTTAATTTAATTTATTCTTATTATCCATTTTATAATACCCAGGTTCTAATTTATCATTTGGCGTCACACTATAGCTTAAGTTTAAACATTAGATCTTTAAAGACAAATAAAACAGGGCACTAAATTAAAAAGCCGTTCTTTAAATTAACACTTAATTTATTTACAATAACATTTAAATTACGTTAAATACTAAGGATATACATGATTACTTAACTGAATTAGGATCTGAGAGAGAGAGGAATCTTGGTGTGGCCATGTTCGAGTCTCCAATCACGGCATTTTGTCAAAGGGTCGTCAGACCAAAATCGGTGATAAAATTTGTGTCAGAGAGTGTCTAAATTCGTCGTGCATGCGCTTATATTTCGCGGCGGTTTACTTCTGTATTCTGGAGAGGATTCTTTTCCGAAACACAATCAGCTTTTCTGATTGGACTGGAGTCAGCGGAGGGATATCCTCTCGCGGTCAATGACTCCCCCAAAACGCGGGAAATTCCCCCAAACAACCCAAACCATGATGTATTTATGGGTACATTGCCTTCTTCCAGGCGTGGGAAACGCGTCACCCTTTTCGGTGGGGTGAGAGATTCCTTCTCTTGTAAACAACAACAGGGCCGATATAAAAATTACTGTTGTAATCCCTAGGGAAAGGCGGCCCCCCATCACTCCTCCCCTCTCTCAGATTAACAAAACCAAAATGAATAATAAAAAAAAATTCCAGGCAAACGAAATACAGAATTGGCCTAGCGTCGGCAAATGTCTATGTCAAGAACAAAAATTCACAGACTCCTGGTTCACGATCAGCTGTCCACGTCTTTATGAGGGGTTCTGTCCATGTTCATCCATGATGTTGGCAGCTCCATCGTCGCTCAGATATTGCTAAAGAAATCTGCTAAACTGCAAAAAAATAACAGAAACTTTGTCTCCCAGGGAAACCATATTAGTAATGAAACAACAGTTATGAGAAAAAAAATTAAACTTGGCCCTTTGTGACCACCCTTGAAGACTCCAAGCACCAATTTCCAACTCCTCTCACCGCTCATAAAATGAAAATAAGAATGTTAAAAAAAATACAATCAATTTCTGAAGTTCCTAACCTATTCCGTGAGGGAAAACCAAATTAACTATCAACAACTACAATGACGTTAATGTACGAAGAGGAGAAAAAAAATTTTACTGAATGGATCACCCAAACAATTCACAAAAACATCAGACACAGACTGACAAATAGAAATAATTAAACAATCACAAAGAATCGTGTGCCACCAAATAATAAAAAATATTAAGACAAATAACACGTAAGAATACAAAATTGGCGTATCTAACAACTGCGCAACTAATAAAACAACACTTAGGAGTATTGAACAAAATACATTGATAAGAAATAAACGCCAGTGAAAACATTTACGTACAATTCAAGCGTGGCGCCCAGAAACAGACACTTCATAATCGTTTAACATCGAAATCTTGACACGACCAATGTGAAGTGAAAGTCCCAGACCATCAAAAAAAAAAAAAAACTAGCAGAACTCTTTACATACTCAAGCGTAAAAATTTCAATGGTTCACTAAGAGCATTGATAATATTTAATGAAAATAATTAAGTAAAAGTAAAAAAAATTAGAGATTGAAACGATGAGTGTGCATAAGTGGAGAAAAAAAAATTTGTAACTTCATAGAATGCTTGGTAGCCTAAGAAATTAAAAAAATTCACTACAAGCATTGGTTACAAATAAAAGTTTAAAAAAAAATTTAACGGAATTAATTCAGATTTGCAAATTAAAATTTTATAAATTAACTAATCGTATAAATGATAAAAAAAAAAAAAAAATTATAACCTGCAAGAATGCTGAGTAGCCTAAGGAATTTTAAAAGAAAACTTCACTACGAGCATTGGTTACAAATAAAATTAAGAAAAAAAATACTGTGATTAAATTTAGAATCGCAAACTGTGAGTGCGCATGTGATCAGTATGCACCCCCACTGTTTACAAATGCAACAAAAAAAAAAAAAACATGCCATTCCCTGCGCAAACGATTTGCTGCATGCCGCAAACGCCAGCACAAGAGATAGAATGAATTTAAGATAAAAAAAAAATTTGCAAATCCGATTGTAAAAAAAAAAAAAATAACTATAGCGATTAATATTGTTTAAAAGAAACTTTAAAGAGAAAAAAAAATTTCTTCCACATTCAATACATTTGAATTTCCATTTGAGAAATGAATTCCAGAAATCACAAGTGCAGTTGAAAATTTCAGAAAAAAAAATTTAAAACATAAAATTGATATGCAACCCAAGTCATATGAGGCGATACATACAGAGTAAAGTAATTTAACTAAAAGAAAATTATTGCAAGTGTTACACAGAATTAAACAGTTTCCAATATAAAAAAATATCACTTAACTAATCAACATAACTTTTTAACAATCCTCGTAATACAATGTATCCACAAGTCCAAATAATATAAAAAAAAACTAAAATTGTTTCACTATACGCGCAACAAATATACAAACACGAAAAAAAAAAGAAAAACAAGATCCTCTATTTACAACAATACCGCTAACTCAATTCATCGAAAATCCTCTAATTAATAACTCAAATACAATTCTATAACAACCTAAAATTCTCAGTAACCTTAAAATGATTCCTCGATAATCCAAAATTGCCTTTACCCCCGATCGTTCACATTTGAAGCCTCAATAACACTAACTAAACTCATCTGCAACTTCCGAATAATCAATTGACTGCTCCACAATACCATTAACTAAAACCATCTATGCTCATCAGCTTATGTACACAAAATCTCACGTAGTCAATAACACTAACTAGACTTATCTTCCAACTTTCAAATAATTAATCGACTTCTCCGCAATACCAATAACCAAAACCAGTCTTTGCTCATCAACTTATTTACAAAAATCTCGCATAATCCTCAACTTTCCTAAATGCATCTCAAAACCTTCCTAAATATACCACACAATCATTAATTCAACTTATCTATGTTCATCAACTTAATTACTCGAAATCGTACAAAATCCGGAACTCAAATTACCTTCTCACATCAAAACAACTTTCTCAAATATACCGCATAGTTATATCAACTCAATTTCCTTTGCCCAAAATCCTTAAATCAAAATATCCTTCAGTACATCAAACAGTTTTATTAAATAAACCATGTGACTTTCTTTTCAATTCAATTATCCATTTCCATAAAAAAACAACTATCGAATAAACGTGCACTTTGAACACAAACTTAACTATCTCCATAAAAAAAAAACTTCCCAACCATTCAACAAATTCATCAGTGCCAACTTTATCTATCTCCTTCAAATAACTTTCTCAAATATTCTACGAAATCCCTATAACTCAAACTTATCTAACTCCTTACAAGTAGTGAAACAACAACAAAAAAAAAAAAAATTCACACCCAATCCTATTCCAACATTTCCAAACTCTCATAGCAACAACGCCTAATCCTCTTCCAACAGTTTAAAATTCTCATAGCAACAACGCCCAATCCTCTTCCAACATTTTCAAACCAAAAAAAAAATTTATGAGTTCCGAGTCTCATAGCAACAGCACCGTAACGTAAAAACAGGAAACAAGGGGTGGGGAACGAAAACCCATCGGAAAAATTTTGCTGAATCTCTGTCGCGACAGCAGTGGGGGGGGCAAGGGGAAGACCCCTCCTAAGGCGGCAAGAATCCGACATCCAAAAATTCCACCTCTGAATTATGCTGCCCGCGGGGAGGAGTCCCTGCGACAAGGAGTAACCAATAAACAGAAATTCCAATCAACAAACAGTGTCCCGCCCTAGACCAGATGGCGTGCGGGGGGGGGATACCGGACGAAAAGGGTGCGGAAAAAAGCTCTCCCCACGTTTTCGAAACGAATGGACGAAACATTTTCACACCATTAGCTGACCAAAAACAAAAAAAAAAATTTTACCAAATAACAAGCAGAACTACGTACTAAAATCCAGAACAAAAAAATTGAATCAACGTCAACACTCAGTGAAATAATCTACCCGCACTGACATAAATCAACACATGTAAGCCTAGCATCAACGAGAAAAAAAAATACAATATTGACCGACCAAAACATCAAAATTCTTAGTAGTTTAGCACACAACCAAGACAATTATTGCCTGCAAATTCATTTAACAACCACAATTAATCTAAACCAACAGAAATACTATCTCGACAAACAAAACCTTCAATTCCTAGTACAGTTTAGCACACAAGCGAGACACAATGATTGACTGCACATTAATTTAACAACCACAATTAATCTAAACCCCTGAACAAACAACAAAAAAAATTCCAAATCTATAGCAAAACAAACAACGCAGAATTTAAATGAGCATTAAAACACTTAACAGAAATAGCCGCAAGTTTTAATCATCTCACATAAAAAAAAACAACATGCGCAGAAAAAAAAATATTAAAGTTTCAACCTAATATCTTATAGAAAATATTCAAACAACCATCTCTATCCATATCTTAACAAGCATAAATTCCAATGTTATCATCATTTAGTAATACACAACCACTTAAAATTAATACACCAACACAATTTAGCAATAAAATTGATTCTAACAAAATGCTGCTACCAAAATTAATCTTCTATGCAAAATAAAAATTTAACCAGAAAGTACAGTTATAAACAATCAATTCAGCATAAACTAAACAATTCAATAAAGGAACCTTTTATATGAAAAAAATTATTGAAATTCTAGATAATAATCACAAAACAAATTATGTAATAGGGAAAAAAAATTTTAAATATGTATGTATCGTAACAACATTCAAATTTCATGACAGGTGTCCAGAGACCCCAAAATTTGACCTTTGTCACAAACATAAATTAAAGCTTGAAATTACTAAAATTAAAAATTGACGTACGTACATCATTATCATTGAATAACACTTGCATTACAAATTTATTTAAGATATTGCACAAAACACACAGCATGAAAAATATTTTATCTAGAGTTAAAATTGATATTAACTACAAACAGCACTATGTCATTTAAGCATAAAATCAAGACATAAAACAAACTGCATTAAAAAAAATTTAACTGGAATTCCTTAAATCACAGGAAATCATGAAATAAATGAGTACAAAATTTGATATAACTAAAAAAAAACATAAAACACAGCATGAAACAAGGTGCAACTATGAGACAGGTATCATTCAATGCGTGCTCTCGAAATGACGAAGCGTAAAATTGTAAAAAAAATTAAGTCTCCCTCAAATATTTTTGCGCGGAATTGTATTAACGAGCCGAATTACCTGCACGAGCCCTTAAATTATACCGTGGACTTGGAACAATACCCTTAACCTCCGTCTCGTCTGGTTGTAAATCATCCAAATTTTTCAAATGCAAATATGAAAATCTCTTAATAAATGGAATCATCCGATTGACATGCGTGTTAAATCTTTTCCTCAATTGTTCTACATGTTGCACCCTGTAATTGACATTAGAAAAACGCTCTATCACTCTGTAAGGACCTTCGAACTTAGGTCTGAGTTTTGGAGATAAATTGGATTTAATGTTAGGCGTCTTTATAAAAACACAAGGACCCGATTTTGTAATCGTAATGATGTTGTTTTGTCGCTCTCGTACTCAATTCAACATGTGATGCCTCCTGATCCTTTAGATTATTTAAAACTTTATTGAAAGTATGCTCCAAAGACGGTAAAAGTTTCTCGACATATTCATACTTATTTTGTGGTGTATCAGAATTTTTTTCGTAAGTGTAGGATAATCGAATATCTCTGCCATGCTCTAGGAAAAAGGGAGATGTGTATGTAGCTTCATGGATCGCTGAATTTAATGCTAACATGGTGTGCGGGAGTTGCTCATCCCAATCGTTTGTGTTTTGTGAAATTGATGCAAGGATATTGGCTAGCGATTGATTGGGTTTCTCTACCCTACCGTTGACGTGAGCGGAATAACTTGATATGTGCCTTTTTTGAATACCCATGACTCTGCAAAATTCAACAAATTCGGAACTCTTAAAATATGTAGCGTTATCTACGACTAATTTATGTGGGCAACCCCTGTGTACAATGTAATTATCAAAGAAAGCTTTTGAAATCGTACTGGACCTAGTATCCGGAAGTGGAACGATGTGAATATATTTTGTGAATGCATCTATCATAGATAAAACATAGCTATTACCTTTAAGCGTGGTTTTTAAGGGACCGAAAATATCCATATGACACGTTTCTCCTGGTTCAGTACTTTGTTCAACAAGTTGATGGGGTGCAGGCGGGATTTTAAAGGCGTTTTTTCGAGATAAGCATATGGTACAAGAACGAACAAAATTTTTAGTATCTTTATACATATTGTGCCAAAAGAAGTTCTCGCTGAGTCGATGATAAGTTTTGAAAAATTTAAGATGTCCTCCATATTCTGAATGAACTGATTCGAGAATTTTAGCTTTTAGACAATGTGGAATGCAAACCTGCTTTCTAGTGGTGTTAGACCTGGGTGATCTCGAGGGGCGCTTAGACAAATGACATAACAAACCTTCCCCATTGATAAAATAGTTGCTGATTTGTGGGCTAACGTCATTTTGATCAATTTTTTGTATGATAGTGCTTAAAACAGAATCTTCGCGTTGCATATTAATAAGATCTTTAGAGTCCGGTAAAGCTATTGTGATGTTGTTAATATAACGAGAAAGATGATCTGCGACTGAATTTAAGGATCCCCTGATGTAGTGTATGTCGTAATTAAATTCTTCCAGAGCCAATTTCCAACGCAAAATTTTGGAAGAGGGATTTTTATTAGAAAGAAATCCTGCGAGAGGCTTATGATCGGTAAAAACTTTAAATTTTCTGCCTAACAAGAAAAGGTCTAAAAAAATTTAATGCTGTATATATCGCGAAAAAATTCTAAAACCGTTGCGTTATATTTCGATTGTGATGGATTTAATTTCTTAGAAAAAAAATATAAAGGTTTGACTTCAGAGTTAGGATATCTTTGTTCTAAAACTGCCCCTATGCCGCGAGATGAAGCGTCCGTTGTTATTTGTAACTCCGCGTTTTGATCAGGTAGTGCCAAGACCGGTGGATTCAATATGGCTTTCTTAATATCATCAAATGCCTCCTGCGTTTCGGATGTCCATTCAAATGGAGTGTCTTTTCTCAATAGATTCGTTAAGGGAAGTGCACGTTTCGCGAAATTCTTGATATATCTCCTGTAAAAATTACAGCACCCTAAAAAAGATTTAATTTGTTTTTGATCCTTTGGAACTGGAAATTCGTTAATTGATACGGACTTATCTTTATCTATAAGAATGCCTTCCGGCGTTACCACAAACCCTAAAAATTTACAACTTTTCGTTAAAAACTGACATTTACTCGGATTAAATTTTAAGTGAATTCTTTCAAAGCGTTCAAAAACCTTACCCAGTAGTTCAAAATGTTCATCTATAGTTTTAGTGAATAGAATAATGTCATCTATATAAACCAAAGCTCCGTGGTGTAATAAATCTCCTAGGACCTCCTGTGCGATTGATTGAAAAGCTTTAGGCGAGTTTTTTAAACCGAAACATAATCTGTTAAATTGATATTTATCACCATCGGGAGTAGAGAATTCCGTCTTATGCCTGTCCGCAAAGTGTAGTGGAATTTGATTAAATGCTGACTTCATGTCTAACGCCGAAAAATAGTTTGAACCTGAAATTTCATGTAATATGTCGTCCAATGTTGGAATGACAAAACCCTGAGTCACAGTTATTTCGTTGAGTTTCCGAAAATCTAAAACTAGGCACCATTTTTCTTTTTCTGTTTGACAAACAAGGCCGGAGTATTATACTGGGAATTGGATTTCGAAATAATCCCTGCCTTTTCTAAATCTGCTATTTGACGTCGAAATTCGTTTCTTAAATTGAATGGAATCTTATAAATTGGACATTTAATGGGATAATCATGTTGTAAACTGATTCTGTGGTGCTCCGTAGCGGCTGCGGATAATTCTACCGTAGAGCGAGCGAAAGCATTTTGTGCGAAATTAAAAGTTGAAATAATCTGTTTTTGATTTTATTGTCCAAACCTGAAAGATTGAAATCTTTCTCCGTGAGTGGGGGTAAGATATCTTGAGAAACCGGAAAATCAGAAGAAAAGTCTTCGTAATTATTGACTGTAATTATTTTCATGTTCTTGTTAAGGGTGATTATGTTATCTGAATCGTTTCTAATTTCTAAGACGGTGTCATTTGTCTGTGGATCAATATTAATTTGCGAATTAGTTAAATGAATGTTTTTATTTCGTAGCTTTGCTGAACTCCGAATAGTGGCCAGTGACGTCGAATTAGGTAATGTTTCAACATGTATGCGAACATTTGTGACCGAATGGGGACCCACACACGTTTTGTGTTTTAAAAATCCATTTATAAAGTTACTCTGTACCACTCGCGTGGGGAGTGCATAATGCATAAGCGGAATTGAAAAATTATTAATTAATAAACGGTTTTTTCCTATATCTAAAACTGCATCCCATACTTTCAAAAAATCGTATCCCAAAATAGCGCAATAATTATCGTTAATCTCTTGCTTTGTTATAAAAAAAGTATGTTGAAATTGAAATTCCCCCAATGACAATTGTATTTCATAGCAACCGATAATTTCTACCGTGTCTCCGCTTACAGCTTTAATCTGAATTGAAACATTAAATTCCCTAAAGTTATCATTTTTTATTTTAGTGAAAAAAGAATTAGACATTAAAGATACGGATGCACCTGTGTCAATTAAAATTCTAAACTTGTGATGTTTAACGTTTGCATTTATTATTGGTAGATCGAATATTTTATCTCGAGATTGAATCGGAGAAAACCGCTCCTCTACCGAATGAAAAAAATCTAAATACGGCTTTCTCCACGGGAGTTTAAATTCTCATTTCTGCGAAAACGTTGAAAACCCCTATTCTCAGAATTTGTGTGTGTCGCTCTCACTGAATGCCTGGGGGCTGCGTAATTGTCGCGGAGAGTAGATTCCCTGAAATGTACATGCCTCCCTCCTGGCCTGGGGCTACTTGAAGAAGAATACTCGCTTGCGGCATTTCTCCGGGGGGGCTGGTGGCGGGCAGCGCGTTCGTCCCTCTGTCTCTTCCTACATTCCGCCTGTCTATGTCCTTGAATACCACAATAGAAGCACTTGAAAACGTTCTCTCTTCTGTTAAAATAGTTCCCACCTGATTTACGAGCTGTAACTGCACTTGCCTCTTGTAGACGGCCGACCCTTAAATTTATTTCTTGTAATCTATCCGCTAATGCTGAAAGAACTGGATTTTCCGTTTGTGCGGACGACAAGCCTGATCTCTCTTCGCTAGCTATTTGGTTTAATTTCATGTTCTGCTCTTCTATCAATGCCGCATTGACTGATTCCTCTAGATTCAAAGGATCGCGGGAAAGAACAAATCGGCGTATGTCATTTCTTAAACCACTTATAAACCGAGATTGTAACAATTGGTCATTCGCATTTCTCACCGCGGTATTTTGAGCCGAATTTCCTGACTGGAAAATCTGTGTTCCTAGTTTATTGATGCGTGCTGCAAATTCCTGTACGCTCTCCGAGGGACCCTGGATACACGATGAAAATAATTGGAGACGCGTTGATAAAGGTACAGCTTTTTCGAATCTTCCAATAAGAATTCTTGCGATATCGTTATATTCTGTCAATTGACTATGTGTTGGGTCGGATAGAAAAAATTCCTCAGCTATTCCCGTTAATTTTAATTTTAGAATTGTTACTTTCTCATCGTTTGACCACTTGCCTAAATTCGCAACATCGTTTATTTTTCCCAAGAACCTGCGTATTCCTAACGATTCACCTCCGTCGTACATTGGAATTAGATCAATTAGATTAAATTTCTCGAACGCCGTTTGCGTCTGATTGTCGTGTACGTGGCATGTTTGTTAATTATTAGTTAAGACCAAAATTTCTAGCGAATATAATTCGCAACGAAAACCGTTAAATTGAAACAAAATTCAAGCACTCGTGCAAGGCAACAGAAATTCATGAACTCTTAAATTTAAATGAAACTTTTAACTAATCGGCTCTCGCGTAAATACATGCATAGAGAAAAAAAAATTCACATCAATATTGAAAGAGAAAAAAATTAAAGAGCACAAGTACCTGCGTCATCGTTGCACCCCGGACTCTCTGACAAAACTGCAAGAAAAAAAAAATTCACAGTATCAAATTCAAGCAATACATAAAATACACAGTAGCACACGAGATGAAAATTTGTCCTGATGATCCATCAAGAAACGTTTACATAAAAAATGTAAAAAAAATTTCTAACTCAAAAGGATGTAAAAAAATTTTTTTTTTCTAACGACCAAAAAAATTTAAAATCCTGGTCAACTGGCACCAGATAATGCAACGCCCGGTTAACTCAAGTTAATTTAATTTATTCTTATTATCCATTTTATAATACCCAGGTTCTAATTTATCATTTGGCGTCACACTATAGCTTAAGTTTAAACATTAGATCTTTAAAGACAAATAAAACAGGACACTAAATTAAAAAGCCGTTCTTTAAATTAACACTTAATTTATTTACAATAACATTTAAATTACGTTAAATACTAAGGATATACATGATTACTTAACTGAATTAGGATCTGAGAGAGAGAGGAATCTTGGTGTGGCCATGTTCGAGTCTCCAATCACGGCATTTTGTCAAAGGGTCGTCAGACCAAAATCGGTGATAAAATTTGTGTCAGAGAGTGTCTAAATTCGTCGTGCATGCGCTTATATTTCGCGGCGGTTTACTTCTGTATTCTGGAGAGGATTCTTTTCCGAAACACAATCAGCTTTTCTGATTGGACTGGAGTCAGCGGAGGGATATCCTCTCGCGGTCAATGACTCCCCAAAACGCGGGAAATTCCCCCAAACAACCCAAACCATGATGTATTTATGGGTACATTGCCTTCTTCCAGGCGTGGGAAACGTGTCATCCTTTTCGGTGGCGTGAGAGATTCCTTCTCTTGTAAACAACAACAGGGCCGATATAAAAATTACTGTTGTAATCCCTAGGGAAAGGCGGCCCCCCATCAATATTTTAAATTTTACTACTTACACTATTATACCCCGTGGACTGGGGGTATCATCTTTTCATCATTTACGCGACCATAGTTTGAGGGGAGAAAAGATTGACCACTAAACTCTTCCATAATTAAATTAGTTTATTATGATTTTAATTTATATTCAACCAAAACAACGCTAGTCTAGGAGGCTTATGATTAAGAGTGATGAGACTTAAACTGTAATCTTAAGAAATAGCGCAATAAACCACCAAATCTATATTTATAGATGATTTCCTAACTTACTAGAATTCGCTCTAGTCTTAAAGCTTATTCTAAATTATCTTACCGCCTTTCCACGGCGACAGCTACAGTCCTTATATCGTCAAATTAATTCTTGATTCCAGTTGATGCGGCAAATAGATAATCTTCCGGCTTCGAACTTCCCGTAGAACTCTTGTAGCACTCTATTAGAACTTCACTAGCACTATTAGACTTCCTCATCAAACTCTTAGAACTCTGGGAACTAACGCGAATACTAAAGCTCCAATGTATATACTTCCTAACCTACATAATCGCGTTCTCTTCTTGGGTTGGTTGCAAAGAATTGCCATTCTGGCCCGAAAGATATCCCAAGAGGATTATTAATAGAAGTCAGGATAAAGCCCCCGTCACAACACGATTAATTATTTGAAAAAATAATTCTACCTTTTTAATACTGACATCTTGAAGTTGTCAAAGCAAGAAAAGAAGCATTAAAATAAGGTCTTACAGTTGGTAAAAAACAAAACCGATTTCAAATTTTTTTTCGCTTCAAAAATTTTGGCCAAAAAATTTGCCGCCGTAGGCTCGAACTACACTTCTGTCCAGAAAGGAAATTATAATTTGAGGAGTAATAATTCGAGATCACCACAGATCCAGAGGTGCACATAGGAATTTTCCACAGAGTTGGAATTTCACCATTCTCGTATCATGCTCGAATGCGCCACCCAACATATTCTTTTAGTATTGTCGATTTTCGGGAACAAACAAACACTAAAAAGTTAATTATTGAATAAATAATTATAATTAATTAATAAAATTATATTACTAAAACAAATACTTAATTAAATTTTACGTACTATATACATAGGATTATAATCAATCGAAGAAAAATCAAGGGCTTTGAGGGGGTCCGGACTCGGGACGCCCCCCTTGTGTCTGCTACTGCACAGCTCCAAACTATTGCACAGAAGCAAATATTCTCTCCCATCCTTTCTTTTTTAATGATCAAATGTCGTACGACCTGATTTAGATAGCAAAATTAAGGATTTTGTTTATTATAATTCGAGAGTTTCTGAGATATATGCTTTAAAATTTCGATAATCCACTTTTTTTTTTTATTTTCTTACGAACAGAAACAAATTTTGGAAAGTGCTTATATCCGAAATAATACCTAGAAAACACAGGATCAATGGAAAACCTTGATTAACGGGAGTACCGCAACACACCGCTGAATTTCTTAGAGTTAATGGTCACTGGGCATAATTGGCCATTGGCGATGATGGGTCTACGAAAAAATTAATTTGATTAACCTAATTATAACTGAAAAGAAGCTGCCCAGTTGGGGAACAAGAGAAACGCCATTAGCCAGTGATTCTCAAACTTCCTCTTTGGTGTTTCTCTGATCATAATCTTTATTTTTTCTTCTTTTGGTGTACCTCCTTGATCTTAAAGCTTAGAGTCAATAAGACACAATACTGTGGACTTTTTATGTTTATGCTGTACTGTCGCTGGAATTTTATACACAAATGATTAAAGCATTTCGAATTCTGTAATACTATAAATTGATTTTGAATCGTTATTAATTGACCTATTTTTTAAAATTGGGAGATTACATATATATGTCGCAGGAAAAAGATGGAATTATGAATTTCATCAAATCACTAAGGGAATCGGTCAATTAGCGGGAGATGTTCAAATGACGTCTCTTGAAGGTCATTTCCCTGATGAAAGTAAGGGGTTTGAATAAATCCCTGATCTGTTTTAGTGAAATGATGAAATAATATTGTCAAAAGTTTAAAAGTGTTTATTTAACAAATAGGGTGCATTATTAAACGTGGAAGTAAGTAATACAACAAAAGTCAATGAAATACAAATTATTTATTCGAAACTAATTAACAAGTAATTAGAAAATTAGGCTGGTATGTTTTTATGTGTAACATCTTTTCTCTCGGTAGCTCACACACTAAAATATCAATCTCTATGTTAATCCTATGGTGCCATTTTCTTTAAAGATATGGGGTTGATATTTAGGGAACCGGTAGTACTACCTGTATGGTTAGGAAGTACTAAGACCAGGTGTCCCCCCCTGGACAGCATTTTGCCAATGCAAATCCTGACTAGTTCATTTCATCATTTCACTGAAACAGTTCAGGGTTTGATAAAATCACTTACTTTCATCATGGGCCGAGGGTAGCCTAGTGGTTAGAGCATCGGACTCCAGACCAGACGGCCTGGATTCGAAGCCCGATGCCACCAAATACCCTCCGACTACATACGAAGTACGAGCTCGTTAAATCAGTGGGTCGGAAGTCTTGTGAGCTGAATCACGAGTGCAGGAGACTGGAGAATATTTCCCTCCCCTTCAGTTTCATGTCTAAATTGTGGAGGTGGAGATAGGTGGTGTCGCCATCTATCGTCCCTTCGGGGAATTTCGTCGAGCTAATTTCTAGCCCCTTGACACGATGTCCCTGTATGATGCTCAAGGCCAACGACAGGCGTACTTCTAGCTTTTTGTGTCTAATTTGTAAAATGAATGAATGTAGAAACAAAAATTTGACACGATGAATTTCATGAGCAAGAACTCGTTCTGACTACGTCAGACATGTGGCATTAGCATTGGCGGCATTCCCATGCTGTTTATTAAGTTGTCGGACACCGGAATAGGGAAGCAACCAGACACAGAGTAAGCCTTCATCATAGAAATGATTTAAAAAGCAGCAACCCTTGCCAAGATAGTCCAAAGATGTTCTAGATTCAGGTCTGAGAGAGCTGGCCATTCCATTCGTTCCAAACCGTGATCCTCCAGATACTCCTCAACAATCCGACGTTACTTTAACATCTCCCAATAGCGTCAATTGATCCTATCCCAGTTACGGTTCCTCCATGGAAGACATGCATTTCCCTGCCCAAATTCCTAATTCCGTCATTTTGTTCCTCCAGATCAGACATATATATTAGCCACTGCAGCCTAGAAGGCTCTCGTGGGCAAAGTGTTGCGAGTCCTGGTGCCACTAAAGACCCATCGTGTAGAGAAAGCCGATGCACGTTAAATCTGTCGAGGTTCAATGTCTTCCCGTAGTTAAGAGATGGAGGTGCTGGCTCAAGTGTCGTCATTATCCCTTCACCATAGTTCAAAACTACGAGGCCATTTGAAAAAGCTCTCATGTTGCTTTATTGTTCGATGTTAATTTAACACCCACTCTCACTCACTCATATATATATATGAGTGAGTGAGTGTTGTATTAACCTGCCCACTTTGTTGGATATTTTATGATTTTGTTCGACTATTTATTGTTTTTTAAGTTTTTGATATCTAAATCCTAGCATTAAGCTTTTGACTGCATTGAAAAATATCCTTACAACTTTCACCTCTTAATTTAAAAAGGACAAAAATTGAATACCTGAAACAGAAGTATAATGAGCTTTTACATTCCCATGCCTTGCGCCAAGAGACGGTTTCCACAAAAACCATTTTTAACGGATATCTACTCAACAAAAGAAACACGCCTGCCGACCTGGTGACGGGTTCATCACGCTTCCTATTAATTTTTCTATTGGGTTCTTTTTGGCCGAAAAAGGCAAATCCTTTCCAACCAAATCCAGAAGCGAAGCGTGATTATTCAAATTAGGAACCTTTTAAATAGCAGAAGTTTAGCGTAAGCGAGGTGGCCTATTGGGAAGTGATTATTCCAGTCGGATCTTAAGCTAAAGGAAGCCGATATTCCAGTGTCAGATATCCGTGAAAGTGCGTTCAAGCAAGGTGGATACCATTCCACGCGAGATAAGGAAATTACATTGAAGATTCGAGCGTGTTGCTGCTACCTAGGATATTAAGGTAAGATCATTCAAGTTAATTCTAGGAACTGCGTATATACTGAGATTAGGAATAGGTGGTAAAGTTAAATATAGTGATTATGTCGCGTTTATTTGGAAATACATATTGTGTGTTTCTCACTTCAGATCCGCTAAGTTTAAATATAAATATTATCATTGTATAATGTTTAAGTTAAGATCTTAATAAATAGATATTAAGATTATGGCAACGCCTTGTTCTTTATTCACTCCCACTCCCCTAGGTGACGAAGATAACTTAGAAGTAAGGCATCACCCACGGGCGAATGCTTAACAACCTTCAAGTCTGTAGATCTAATAGTTCAAAAATGAGATTTATTTTCTTTATTACGTCCCCTTAACCCTTTTGAGAGTCAATTTCCAAAAAGCCCGTTCTTAGTGGATATCTACTTAACAAAAGAAACATACTTACCAAATTTCAAGTCCGTCAGTCTAATAGTTCAGGCGAGTCACTTTTCCCCTTTTTCAATTCCTACTATTAGCTCACACTCTCTATATATTTATTTATCTTGTTGAAATTTTCAATTTTTTAATAAAATTTCTATTCATCCAATCAAGTTCAAATAAATTTTTTTTAACTTGTAGTGGATGACACTTGATGTTAATACAGTTTTTTCAAACATTAATTCATTTATTAAATTTAATTTTTTAATTTTAAATTTGTTCTGCGTATTTCCTTGTAGTTACTATTAGCTGCAACAGATGGCACCAGTACGCTTTTTCTAACAAAGTAGTAATTGAAGTAAAAAAAAAATATTTTTTTTTTTTTTGTATCACTTACTTAGAGACATATATCACAATTTTTATGCTAATTTGGAGGATATTTTTTAAAGAATATTTCTGCCCTGAAGGTACTCCTTTAAAGTTGCGGTTCAAAATAGGAGCGTTGTCACCGCCGTATCAATGGTACGGGGCCCCCAAGATGCAGGGGCTCCAACATGCGTAACTACAGTCCCACACAAGGCTCCCATACCTAAGAAGGGCCCCGAAGGAATTTTGATACAGGGCCCCTTCAGAACTAGTTACGCCAGTGGGACAAAAAGTCTTTTTTATGCACCTCCTATAAAATGTTTGTATACCGCTATGGGTACACGCTCTGCAAGTCCCTTTACGGGAAACGATAATTTTGGGGGTTATAATGATGGTATTAATAGCACTTCAAGACAAAATCGTTTTATATTTTTATGTTAACGCAATATTATTTCTACATTATCAAAAGAAATGAGGAACAAAATGAGTAACAATTAAAAATGCATTGTTTCACATAAACAAGTTATGGGGAGCTTTAAATAAACATACAGATATATGCTAGTATCTAATTTTGTCCTGTATTTATTTTATTATGTGATATTTTTATTGTTTTTCATATAACTCTGTTAAACAGAATATACTACTATCCACCCAAGATGGCGCCACCGGTATTTAGAGTTTTAAAACCAAGTATTTGCATTCAAGTGCAATTCATTTTCTAGATATCTCAAGTACTTAGTTTAAAAGCTTTTTGCTAATGAGAATACTTTGAAATCCTTGTAAACACGATCGTTATTCCCTTGACTGCACTAGATAAATTGATATCCGCGTAAAAGTATTGTATGAAATTAAATACTTTTAGGTGGATTTTTGCTTCTATATAGAACAGTGGTACTCAGCATGTGGCCCGTGTTAAAAAATTATTCAGTAATAGTGAAAGCATTTTGTTAACTTAATTTCAACTAAAAAAGGTAAACGTGACGAATATAAGGATATAATTACTATACTAAAGAAGTACGTTTTTATAAAATGCTGGGGACCATTTTTTTCTTCGTTATGGCATAGACGCTATTTTTATAACCCTAAAGCGTTAAAAAAATGACATACAAAAAGCTAGTATTCTGTTGAATAATCTTCTAAACATACTGGCACTTAAAAGAAATCCAAATTCATTCAGCTGTTTGCTAAACGAGTCCGGAGATCTTGCAATCGAATGGGGGTGTAATCCCATGCTTTTAGAAATGAAAGCGAAGAAAACGCTTTTTTTGATGAGTTATTAGAAGATGAGAGAATTCCAGGTCCGACATCCTAACAGTGGGAGAAGCCTAGAGCTTATAGGCTGGTTCTTAGGCGCACGATATACACCAGGAGGTCCAGAATCATTTTCTAAGTCAATCAGCCCCTCTTTTCCGCTGAGGCCCGCTAGGCACATGCCTAGGGGACAAAACATTAGGAGGCCCAACAAATTGGAGGGAGAAAAAAATTAAAACTACAGAGAACGTACAACCACCTAGTGATTATTAAAAACCTAATTATTCTCTTTCATTTATGTATATAAATTATCAAATCTTTGTTTCGTTATCGGCCAAATTATTATGTAAATTAATCGGCTTTTCTTCCATAAATCACATTGTAGATCATGTATACGGCTGTTAAATTGTTCTCAAAACTCGAAATAAAATCTTTATCACAGCGTTTCCCAAATTGTGGCGCGCACGCTCCTAGAAGGGCGTGGTAACCCTACTTGGGGGGGCAGCATATCGCCAAAAATTCAAAAAATGTTGATGATTTATAAGTTTATATAATAATGCATATTCTATACAGTAATTCCATCGTATTTTATTAATTTACTGCACTTATTTACAAAAGGATGGGGAGGGGTTTCCGTGATGCCAAAAAGTAAGAAATTAATAAGAGTGACCAAACCCTATCACTCTCTTCGGGTCCATATGTAGTGGATAATGGAAGGACTCTCCATTAAGAAGACAAAGAAAGGGAAAATAGTAAGAGAGTTAAGAGAAAATTCCTCCCGAACCAAAACTGGCAAGGTAAGAACTGAAGGAGGGGGAGGGGCGAAACAGTTTGAAGTACCTAGGGCGCCGGGGAGGTTAAAAACGGCCCTGAAGTTAATATGTGTTATTGTTGTTTAGATGTGTTAATATCTCAAACCTGACAGTTCCTTGATCCTAGGAATATTTTCAAAATCTTAAAGTCGTGTAAACACTTCCTTTACGCACTTAAAAAAAAAAGGCCGCCGAATCGTTTGCTGAAAAGGATACATTTCAAAAAAAAAAAAAATAATAATAAGAAAATCTATTTTGTCAAAGAACTCGCAGAATTATTTTTAATTAATTTCAGTAGCCACATCTCCAGTTTTCTGGATGCTGTTATAGCATGCCTACTACTTTTTGCTCTTTCTATCACAACTGCAATAGCTGAAAGTTCTTTTACGTTAAAAATTAATAAAAATCATCTTAAACTTTCATAGGTCAAAATTGGTATTCGAACTAATTTATACTGTCAATAGAAACAGATAAATTTGAAAAAATAAATCATCTGCTATGGATATTATTATAAATGTGTGTACTGAAAAAAAAAAAAAATTAAGCGAGAAAAGCACTATGTATACTATTTTTAACTTTCAAATAAGTTTTGTTAATGAAATCATTTTTAGCTAATTTTTAAGTAATAAAGTTTTTTAATACGTATGTCTATGTATACTTATTTTTTAAATTACATATATTGATTTTATTTATTTATCAAATGCCAGGCCATTGACCATTTGTAGAGAGTGGCAGTCGTTATAGCATATTTAAGCATTACCCAGGGTGCACTTTCAAATAAGTTTTGTTAATGAAATCATTTTTATTTATTTTTCAGAAAAGGGCCTCCAAAGAATTTTCGATACATGGTGAATACAGTTTTTTTCAAATATTAATTCATTAATTTAATTTAATTTTTTTATTTTAAATATATTATGTGCTATTTCTGAGAAGTTACAACTAGCTACAACAGATGGCGCCAGTACGTTTCGCTAACGAAGTAGGAATAAACTTAAAATTTTTTTTAATATTATTTTTAGTGAAACCAAAAAGTATATTAAATAAATTGGAAACAAAAAGGCACAAGCAAGTCTGAACTAATTTTAAACGAGTAATACTAATTTCTGTCCAGAATGCAGTAAAAATTCTTTGGTACCATCCTGTGTTTGATAAATTAATACCTGAAATAAAAATAAGATGGACTTTGCCGAAAAAAAATCAATTTATCAAAGTACATGAGAGCTTTGTTTTTATGACAGTAGATTAGAAGCAAGAGGATTGGGATCATTGATGAAAGGAAATCGAAATGACCCCCATAACTGTGTAAAAAATGCATAAAACCTGTTTTTTGTGATTTTGATAGAGTTTAATATAGTTTTAAAATAAAGTACAAAATTATGAATTTTAATATTTAGATCAATTTTCCGCATTTTAAATGTCATTGATCTAATACCGTCCCCTCCCATTAATCCTCATGTTGTGACCCTTGTGAAATAGCTGCCATATGTATGTGGCCCGGTGAAAAAAAAAGGTTGAGTACCCCTGTTCTAGAATATATGAACTATAATTCTGGTATATCCAATGAACCTCAAATAAAAAATTGGCAACTTTCCAAAAACCGGAGACGAAAAAAAAAATTCAGGTTAATGATATAACCATATATAACCTTTCTATAAATATAAAGTTCCAATAAATTTATTATTCGCTTTTTCTTCTTTCATTCTTCTTCTCTTAACTTTACAATTAAGAATGCGGCTTTGGAATGCACCGAATAAAAATAATTTCGGATAATTAAAGAGGAAATGTACAAAAAATAATATAAAATTTTTTTTTCGAGCACATGAAATATTTTTGGATTTGTGCACTATAATTCATACCATCATACTGATATGATTTTAGTAATTTTAATTTTATTCACATTTTCACAAAATTATATTTTTTCTGTGAATGCTCTAAAATTCAAGCATAGTTTTGTGATTTATACGTAAATTGTTCTATTTTTTTAAAAGCACATCTTTTCTTTACAGGATTAATTATTTTATAAATAAATTAGGAGCAATATATTTTTTTTGAAAACATATATAAAGATATTTGAATTGCAATCTTCGAAAAATTTGAGACAATTTCCGATATCTTTTTCTCTTGTTTTCACACTTTCATCGTTTACTTGCCTATTTGATAATTTATTGAAAAACAGAAGAACAACACTATTTACAGACAATTCTATCTTCGACTCTTGAAAAATAAATTCAAAATAAGTCTTATTATCTTAAAAATCGTTTGAGTTAAAATAAAATATTAATGTTAAAAATTATCTTGTTTTTATAAGTTTTAAAAATTTTGATCAAAAAGTGTCAATTTTAAATGGAAAATTCTTTTCGAATTCTATCACCAAAATCGAAAATATTTTTTCATATGTGAGAATCAGGTTCTGTTGAATAGTATTTTAATGAATCGTCAACGTACATAGAGGGAAAAAATTATAAAATATTCAATTAAATTAATTTGAAACAAACAATTTTTTAATAGTTTGAATAAAAAAAAATTTTTTTTTAGAGAAAGTAGAACGCGCGAAAATTGAAAGATATTTATCCAAGAATTTTTTTTCAGCTAAACGATGTTAAAATGTTTTAGAATACTATTTTTCTGAACTGTGCAAACATGAGAAACAGGAGCGTAAATTAAATCCACAACTTGTTGTACAACTAATTCCGTAAAAAAATACAAAAGAAGATTTATTAAAATTAAGTGGTGTGTGTTACTCTATATTTGCTGTCAAATATATTTCTATTTTCACTGATCCAGTAAAAGTAAAAATATTTTTTAAAAATTGTGTCTGCGATCCTAATTTCTCATTTCAAAAACATTAAATATTAAGTTGTATACTTCTTATAAATGCAACGACCATCGATTGAAATGAAAGATTCAATCGATATAGTAAGAAAAAAAATAGGTATGCTTAAGCAGTTTGGATTGGTCGTTAAAATTCGGTGAGTTTTAAAATATCACGCAGGAAATTCTTCAGCACATTTGCTTAAAAGACCTAAATGTAAGGCTAAATTGTTCTCCGATTATTTATACTTCATTGCTCGTAATTTACGAATAAACCCATGAGTTTAAGCTATAATTTCTTCTTTATGTACAGTAATAAAAGCTTTAAATAGGACTACTTTCAATATATTTCATGTGGTATAGAGTAAAAGTTAGAAAAAAAAGAGTTGGAATCTCAGGATTCGGCTTTTTCATTTGATTACAACCTAGATTACCACGTCTATTGCCAAATGTGATAAACAAATTTTATATATTTTTTAATGCAGTACACTTGACCAGCTGAAAGATTTCTGCAATAGTAAGTGATGCCGTTGGTTGAGTTCGAATAACAGTCAGAGATGGAGATGGTACATATGTTTATGTTACAAGAAAATAGATATTTACAGTTAAAGTTTACACTAAAAGGTAGTAATGCGGTTAAATGAAAATTACACCTGTGAAGGTGCTGCGGATTGATGCGGACAAGACCTCGCGCCTATCCGTTGCGTTTCCAGTTTACAGAATTGTCCCGGTACGGGGTTCCAAAGTTTCCGTTAGGGTAGGAAAGCGGAAAAGTATGGCACACTCAGTTACAGTTAAGTGAGGAGTGTAGGAAACAGTAAGGAAGGATAACTTTATTTACAAATTTAATGCATATTTTACATGTGAAAGTACTAAAAATAAAATTCTTAGCTGTGTTATAGAGTGAATATTAAAGGCAGTGATATTAAGTCATGTAAAATAAGTAACATAAAAACAAATTTTTAAAGTTAATTCCTACTTAGGTCAACAAAGAATAATTTTGTTTCGTTTATTAAATTTAATTAATAAATTAATATTTGAAAAAAACTGTAATAACATCAATAATCATCCACTACGAGTTTAAAAAATGTATTTGAAGTCAAGAAAAAATTTGTTAGGAAAATGTGTACTAGCGCCATTTGTTGCAGGTAGTTGTAACTACATCAAAAGTAACGCAGATTAAATTTAAAATTAACAAAATTAAATTAAATTATAATGAATTAATATTTGAAAACTGCATTAACATCAAGTGTCATCCACTACAAGTTTTAAAAAGTATATTTGAACTTCAGAAGATGAATAAAATTTTTTTTATTAACGATTGAAAATTTGAACAAGATAAATATATATAAATAAATATATACAGGGAGAGAATGAACTAATAGTAGGAATTGAAAAAAAAAAAAAACTTTCGTGCATGTATTAATGCGTTTGCATTAATTAATTATGATTTATTATATTTTTAGAAGTACACATACTTTGAATAGTAATATGTATTATGCATTGAAATTTGACACTGCTCATGCATAAAATGTTTTTCAGTGTTTGTTTTTATGTTTTATTTAATGCTACATATTAAGTTTCATCCAACGAAAAGAATATTGCTCTTTGTTATTATTATTTTTACTTTCATATATTATTTGGTCAGTGGATGCTTTTTCGCATTTCAGAAGTGATAAGAGTCACTGAATGAAATGAATGTATATAAATTTCTTTTTTTCCCCTCTTTTTCTTTGAGAGATGTTAGCATACTGTATTCGTTATGAAGAATGCGTCACATCATATTTTGAAAAATGCAAAAAAAGACAGCCTTGGTTCATAATTCTCCCATCTAATTTATCACTGGTATGTATTCTCGACTTATATGTTGGTTCAAAGGTCACAAATTATATCCGATTAACTTTGGGCACAACTTGGGCGGGAACACACGAGTACAAAAAAGGAAAATTAATGCGAACAGCGGGGTTTTCTCTCTCTCTCTCTCTTCCTTCTATTTGGGCCACTACATTGATGAACGAGTTGATGAAAAACGTTATATCTGATCTTCCTTCTTCTAGAACAGAGATTTTCAATCCTTTTAACTTCAAGTCTTGTATGAACTACTGTGCACTTAAATGGTTATGGTCAAACAAGTAAAACAAATTTATTTTAAAAATTAATTTCTACTTAGGTCAACAAAGAAACTTTTTATTTCAGTTTAATGAATTTAATTAATGAATAAATATTTGAAAAAACTGTATTAACATCAAGTGTCATCCACTACAAGTTTAAAAAAATATATTTGAACTTGAGTGGAAGAATAAAAAAATAAGTATTTGAAGCCAAGAAAGAATTTTCTCATTAGAAAATACTACTGACACCATCTGTTGCAGTCAGTTCTAACTTTATCAAAAATAACGCAGAATAAATTTATTAAAAAATAAAATTTAATTAATGCATTAATGTTTGAAAAAACTGTATTGACATCAAGTGTCATCCACTACAAGTTTTGAAAAAAATGCATTTGAACTTCAGTGGATGAATAAAAAGTATTTTATTAGCTATTGAAAATTTGATATTATATATATAGGGAGAGTGTGGATTAATAGTTGGAATTGAAAAGATGTGTTTTTTTATAAACTTATATACATGTAATAACGAATTCTGCAGTTTTATAACCTTTAAATTATATATTTCCTCCACTTTAGAAACAAAATGATACTTTTAAATACAACAATACATGCCATTATATTCAATTAAAGATTTTGACTTTTGTATTGACATTTACAGTGCTTTTCAACGTATTTCAAAATATATTTGATTTATGCTCTTTGATAATTATTGATGTTTATATTTTTAAAACCACTGTTTTAAAATGAAGTTTTATTCAATTTTTGTTTTTATACAGAACCAAATACTTCATAGCATACATCATAAATAATTGTTTCTTATATTACCGAATTAACAAAATAATACATTGAATTTTTGGATGTTTAGATACTTGCAACATTAGTGATTATTTTATAATTTGTTTATACTAAGCAAATAATTATATCATAATAAACAACAAATTACGCTTAATGTAGTTTTCTTTTACACTTGATACGAATATTATTTTAACTGTTCCTATTCTAAATGGCTTAAAACTCAAATTTCAAAAAAAATTATTATATAAACAAATTAATCTTTAGTAAAACATCGTGAAGATACTGGAGAAAAAGTAATAAGTTTGAACATCTCTATAGTAAAGATATAGCACATTGTCAGCAGAAAAAAGTTTGATACAAACAAGAAGTTAATAAAAACAAAAACAAGTATTAGAATATTCTTTTAAATACGAATGAAGACAGAACATGTCTTTGATAATGAGGAAGTTCTTTTTTTTAAAAAAAGTATTTTCGGTTAAGGCCTTTTTTTTCTTTTACGTTAGGAGAAAATAGCTTTAATAATAATAATAATAAATTGGTACTCTAAAAGTTTGGCTTTAAATTTTTAATGGATATTTTTATAAACTGAGCTATTCTTTACGTAATTTTGAAAAAATATTGAGCAATTTTTGCATAATCTTAGAAACAACTGATTTAATCTGGCCTACCAGTGGCTAATTAAGATTCACCCTATTAGTAAAGATCAAAGGTTGACTTTATTCTATAAAAATGACTTCATAAAGTTAGAAATATGAGAAGAACCTTGTGCCATTTTTACGAATTTACAACAACGAAGATAGGTTTCTAAGGCAACGCTTGAAGCGCAGCGCAACACTTGTAAAAAAAATAGAACTAAAAGTTCCGTTATTTTAAGAATATTAAACAACCACGGAATTTATAATGTACTTATTAAACAAGGCACCTTTTTTCCATGTTTCTCGACTAAAGGATAAAAAATTCTTGGGGAAAATAGCGAAATGAAAAAAAAAAAAAAAAAAAAAAAATGGAATACACACATTTATCGGAACTTTTTTGTCACTCACTATAAAAGTTTGATTGATACGCAAAGAACGGATCGATGAGCTGACTCGTCACCTTGGAGCCACGTGACCGTTGCGTCACCTCTCAGCGGGCGTGTCCTCCGATCGGTAAAGGTCCACACAAGAACGTAGATGAAATGTCAGATGATAGTTAATTTCAGAAAAGAGAGAATTTTTTCCCTACTTTAGCCCTTATTTTATTTTATTTTTCGCTTTTTTTTTTCATTTCTTCCTTGTAGACGTGTCGTTGTCGGGGTCGAGAGAGAGATGGTCAAAATTTCGTTCGATCGTTTTCTGAAGTGATTCCATTCGACCGAAAAGGAATATTTTTTTTGTTTAATCGATTCACATTTTATAATATTTATGCGTTGATATTCTTTTAAACAAAAACTAAAATGGAAGGTCTGAAACTTAAATAAAATACAATTGCAATAATTTTTGACAATTTTTATTTTTTATTTCAATTTTTTAAAAATTAAATTACATTCCGAATATTTACTCTAGCGCCGAATGATTTGTTAATTGCATTCTTTTAGAAAAGAGGCAGTTTATACGTCGCAGGGAAATGATAAAATTAGGGATTTTATCAAATTTCTAAAGGAGATTATCAACTCAAGTAAGATGTAAAAATAAGAACTCTATAAGGGGATTTCCCCAAAGGAAAATAAGTGATTTGATCAAATCCCTAACCTGTTTCAGTGAAATGATGAAATAATATTACCAAGAGTTTAAAAGTATTTATTTAGCAAATATGGTGCATTATTCAAAGTAGAGCAATTTTCCAACATTAATCATTTAATTACAAATTATTTATCCGAAATTAATTCACAAAATAATTAGATAATAAAGTTGGTATTTTTTTTTAAAAAAAGGATATTTGTAGTAGAATTTCAAACATTTTTAAAAAAAGTTATACATTAATGTAGTCCTTCAGAAATATCCTGCTTTATTTGCATCACCTTTTTTTAGTTATTATTTCCCTTTTTAAAATAGCTTTTTTTATTATCAAAAAGCTTTTTTTATCTATATAAAGGGCGTGGTCGAATTTCCTAATTTGTTTGTTTACATTTTTCAACTTAAGTTTTATCCAGCTTCTAATTCTCAGGCATACAAAAGTGATATATCAATCGAAAAATAATAATGCAAAAAATATAACTAAATAAAATTAAAAAATGTTTATTAGGTCATTTTGTTTTGGTGCGTCACGTCAGAAACCGGCGCTGACTGGCACGGACGAGGAGAGAGAAGGGGAGGGGGAGGTAAAAGGGAGTGGTCACAAGTGAAAACAGAGCTCTACAAATGCTGATTTGCTCATTTCACTGAAACAGTTCGGGGATTTGATCAAATCACTTACTTACATCAGAGAAAGAGCCTCAAAGAGACGTTATTTTAACATCTTGCGTGAATTAATAATCTCCGTTAGGGATTTGATGAAAACCCTAATTTCATCATTTTCCTGCGACATTATACAGTTTCAGTTTACAAAAGTAACGTGCACCTTCTGGTAATGCAATTAGAGTAATTTTTAAGAAAATTCACAAATAACAATTAATTTTGCTAAACCTCCCAAAAAGTTAATTAATAAAATAAATAAATAAATAAAGCACAAACTATTGAAAATAATGGAAGGAAAGGAATTATCTTTATGAGACATGTGGAATCCTCATATCAAAGAATTAGGTGAAATGAATTTTTTCACGGCGAAATTTAAATAAATATTAATTTTCGAATACTTGTTTCAGTGATTCGTAACAAGTAATATTTTTCACTTAATATTTAAAAAAAGTATTTTTTTATTAATACCAATATCTGCATTTTATTCAGTTACAAGAATTTGATTGTTTACACAAAAATGAGCAAAAAATATGATCCGAGAATAAAATTTTATTTTAACGCACAAAAATTGAATGGAATTTAGGTTTAAAAGATGCTATTTTTTGAAAATATTAACTACTCTATATAACGAAGTCGCTAAATCCCGGAAAAAGTTAATTATTTGGAAAATTCGTTATATAGAGGCTCATCTTTTAATATACTTTATAAACCACATAAAACAAAATTTAAATTCATAAACACTATAGATTAAAAAAAGTAATTATTCACACTTTTTTTTAAAAAAATTAATATCTGTTTATTTTATATATCTTACCCATCGAAAAAAAAGAAGAGGAAGACAAAAACTGCAAGGAAAACAAGAAAAAAGAATGTCGAAGAATTCACTGTATTCTCAATATTAAGAAAATAATTTTATACTAAAATTAATGAATTTTTAGGACATTTTATAATTTAAAACCTACAAGTAATATTAAACATACATTATTCTATATTTAGAACGCAGGGACACGGAACAACTTTACTGAGAATAAAAAAGGATATCGAAGATGTTTCTAGTGAACTAGGCAATGGGGGCTAAAGGTTACACTTCTTGGATGAAACGTCCAGAAATCGATTGCTCTCTGCGAGTTAGGATCAAATAAAACCAGTTCAAGATGTATGACCACCATAAAATGTATTAAAGAGAGAATAACTTGAAATTTTTTCAGAAATACTTTAAAAAAAGGGAGAACAAAAATTGAATCACAAAAGAAAAAGTTCGTTATATAGAAAATTCACTTCGTTATAGAGAGGTTATTTTACGAAGAAAATCGTAAAAAGGTCAAGGTTACTGGAAAAAGTTCGCTATATAGAAAAATTCGCAATATAGAGGTAAGTTACAAGGAGGTGCGACTGTAATTTGCATAATTTAATACGAGTGTCATTTAATTTATAAACAATATTATGCAAATTTGATTACAGATTGGAAAAGAACATCACACACTGCGCAAAAAAATCTTTAAACTATAGCACATTTATTTAATTTGCGAAAAAAAAATCATTGATTTTTTTCCCCTCAACCTATGGATTAAAAGTAAGTTGGGTCATAAAAGCTACTAATTTAAAAAAATGGACGGAATGTATTCTAAAAACTAAAACTTTGTACACACACTATTTATCATTTAGAGCAGATAAACTTTTTTTATCGATGCAAATGCAGGAATAATATATCATAATCGTAAATTTGGAAACTTAATTACAGATTTTCAGCTTAATGATTTTGCGAATTTTCTTCAGATGACTTGAATGATTTTCTATAGAATTTTTGCAACTATTATAATGCAATTTATTTCTGAGGTCAATTCAACTTTCCATGTGACTTCATCTTGTCTAATTAATTAATTTTATCCAACGAGCCTACGTTATTTTCCTGAAACTTTTGAAAACATTGTAGATTAGGAAATGCAGTGAAATGTGTCTTCTG